>OZ024688.1:1704339-2307006 GCA_964016905.1 Perithous albicinctus
CTTCTTGCAATTCCCTTTCTCAATCTATTTTCCTCTCGCTCTTACGTACCCTCTTTTAAGCCGCTATATGTGTAAGCCAACGTTCGCCCTTTTACACCGAGATTCGTAGACTCCAGTGAGACTACTTTGCCGTCGAGCAGAAAACCCACACTAACGATATTTGTTGTGTACTGTATAAAGTATTCTCTGTCAATCAACCACTTTTTTTTAACCTTCTTGGTTTTTTTTTTGTTTGCCTAATATTTTGACTACCACTCGATACTACTTGCAGTGATATTTTTTGTTTTTTTTTTTTTTACAGAATTTCAAGTCTATTATTCCCGAAAAATGAGGCATTTTTTTACCATTTTTTTTATTTTCATATCAGCTTTTTACAATATTTTTCAACAAAATTTATCGAAAATTTATTTAAAAAAAATAAAATACTTAGTTTTTTGGAAAAAAAAAAAGAAATAGAAATCTTTATTGCGCTATAAATTTTACAGAATAGTCAGTCATCATTAATGATCCTATTTTTAAAAATCGCGATAGTGGTGTCGATCTTGAATAATTAAAAAAAATGTTGTCGTCTGTTAATTGTGTAAAAAAAATGTTCCAGCCGCAAAAAAAAATGTAGTTACATCTAATCTTTGTAACTGAATGATTCTGTTCTGAATTTAATGCTTTATTTGACACCTATCCAAATTACAATCTTTAGCAAGATTCGTTTTTTAGGATTCATCTGCATGATTTTAATGTTTTTTTCCTGCCGAAGATCGATCGGCAAAATATTTTTTAAAGAAAAAATAATAATCTCTGTAGTAGATTCCATATATTTTACAGCACAATAGAGATGTTATTATTATTACTTTTTAAAAATAAATACTTAATTTTTTCCTGTAAAAATTTAATTCATCGGCTGGCTATAATTTTTTTTTAATAACATGAAAGGCGAATTTGAAAATACAATTTTTATGCGGTGACATTACTTTTCTGTGACCCAAATAGTTTTTCGAGATACGTTGACTTAAAAAAATGCAGCAATTTCTAAAATAATGAATTGAAAATTCTGAGAAAACTCACAAGAATATCAATAGGTATAGTAATATTTGACCGATTATGAAAAATATCCGTAAAGGGATGAAAAAAAAAAAAAAAAATGTGCGGAGTTGACGGAGAATACTCTATATATGCCTATGTATAACGTACATTGGTACGTATGTTTAATATATGCGGAGATACCAGAATTTGCACATGCAGAACATGCAGACATTAGCGATCACGCTACCTTTTTAGTGCACTGTTGTTGTTGTTGTTGCCGCTTGTCGATTTTACTGCCCTTAGTTGTATCCTGGAGGCTTGGTTTGGGCATCTGATTCCCCTTTTTTCTTTACATTGCACCAAAATATTTAGAAAATATGAATTTGAAATATTGCACCAAAATATTTTGAAAGTATCAATTTGAAATATTGCACCAAAATATTTCGAAAGTATCAATTTGAAATATTGCACCAAAATATTTAGAAAATATTAATTTGAAATATTGCACCAAAATATTTCGAAAATATCAATTTAAAATATTGCAACATTGATATTTTTGAAAACTGTCAACAATATTGTTGAAATATTGAAGCAATTTTGCAATGACCACTCAAAACATTGCAATAATTCAGAAATTTAAGAAATAAACAATATTATTTGTCATTAAATTTATTTTAAACAAAGTAATTTTTTAAATGTAGTTTACCTAGATAGCCTCGAAATATTAACAATACATTATGGAAATATTCTATGGGGCAAAACACGTTAAGTCGGCCACCCCAATTTTCCATGTCAACAATGTAGTTGAAGAAAAAACGTAGTAATTTTTTCAGATTTTTTAATTGCATATTCCAGTCATTGAAAATCGCTGAAAATAATCATTGTTTATTTTTTAAAGCCCATACTACGGCTCGCAAAAAAAAATCACAGCAACATGAAATTTTGGATTTTCAGCGTACTTTCCAACAACATTTTTTATAAAATCATCCGATTTCATTTCATGCTATTTTTCAATTAAACAAAGTTGTCACTTTTTTCCCCTCCGAAACGGCATTTCCGATTAAGTTGAAATTTTCAACATATTGTTCGTTGAAATGCCTACAATCTTAGAAAAATTTGGCGATAGGAAGAAATCTGAAAAAATTCCTAAGTTTTTTTTTTTAACCAGACCAACATCCTGAATAAATTTGAGGACGTTTTGTTGACATGAGAAATTGGAATAGCCGACCTGACATGTTTTACCTTCTGTATAACTTTGGTAATGTTTCAACAAAAATGATTTCTATATCATTTTCTTTTTAAATAGAAAAACAAGTTCTGCAAGTTTTATAGCCTCCTTATTCAATCAAGAAAAAAAAGAAAGCAAATTCTTTATTATATTCTTCCCTTAATTGGAAAATTTGGTCACACAATAAAAAAAAACCTGCGTCCACAATCAGTGTGAAAAAAAAATTACTGTCCACAATATTATTAATTAGAGAATTTCGTCGTTCAATAAACATCATACTTTGAGTCTTTGCGACGGACGTCGAACTTCGCAGTTGCTCCATAGATAATGGCGCGTATATTTTAATATTATTTAATCATTGAATAAATTGCGTTACATTGACGAGGCGCTGATATATTTATTATATATCTCAAGTAGTTACGTCTTTACTACCGACTAGCTAAAGGAGTTGTCGGACTCGGCGAACCGTGGAAAATCGTATCGAACAATATTGCCGAGTGCGCGGGCAAATAAACCGCGAGATCAGCAGAAGTATCGGTTGCGGATCCGCGTCGAAGCGCGACGCAAATTGTATATCTATCGATGCAATTAAATCGCTGCTGCTGCTCGATATGTTTGATAAATTATAGAAAATTTGTATTCGCGCATAGTCGGTATTTACTTTCATTGTGAGATATCGATGGTTTAATAAAGATACGATATACAGCTGTACTAATGTATGTATATTTGTTATAATTAAGATCTAGACGCAAAACATTTAATATACAGAGGTAGGACGCACATGTACAATTTTATACATTTTCAATTTTTCAATTTCCTAAATTATGTATGCTGCAATCTTTTTAATACACAATACAAACGCATTTTTTTTTTTTATTGAACAATTCGAAATATGTGATTAATGTAAATTGGTGTAGTTTTTTTTTTTTTTTTTTTTTTCATTTCATATACAGAGCGAACTGATTTTTTAAAAGGAGTTTTAAATACGCGAGATGACAAATGTAGAGCTTGCGTAGAATATTTTAAGATACAAACCACTAGATAATACACTCGTTGCTCGACGCGTGTTACATCGTTCGTAAATATATTTCTTTAATATACGTGATATATATATATATATATATGTGTATATATCACGGGAAGTATATCTAATAAAAACATACGTAGAAATATATTATTCTTTGGGATGAAAATCCATGTACATACTAAACATATAATTCTTTGGACAATGTGGTACAATAATTATTTACAAAAAGAAAAAGGAGGAATTAGCTGCGCTGGTAAATAATTGTAGCCTTATTATCTCTTTTTTAACCCGTATTCAACGCGGTTGAAAATCATTAAATCGCACGTCTTATTCTTAAGTAGTGATGAAGGATGTCATCTTTGCGCACGGAACTAAACATGCAAGATAGTTAATTGGTAGCAAAATATGCAGACTATTTTTTCTTTTTTTTTTGGTAAAAAAAATGATCAAGATGGATCATAGATTTATGTATGCGTCTAATACATGTTTAAATTTTTTTTTTTTGTACTGGCATCTCAACTTTCCATCAAATGTCGATTGTGTGTAGTTCTGTCTTTCATTTCAGAATAAAAAAAAAATACGTTGACACGTGAGATAAATACAATAAATAATTGTAATTTACATCAGTATAGTTGAAAAAGAGCCTCTTAATTTTTATCTCATATTTTGTGCATTATTTTTTAGGTTTACGGCGACTTAACAAAACAAGGCGAGTAAATACTTTACAAAAGTTAAGTATCTTCTGTCTTTCATTTCAGAATCAAAATTACGCGTTAATGCAAGAAATAAAAACAATAAATAACTGTAATTTACATCAGTATAGTTGATAAAGAGCCTCTTCATTTTTATCCCATATTTTGTGCATTGGTTTTCAGGTTTACGGCGACTTAACAAAGCAAGGCGAATAAACACTTTCCAAATGTTAAGTATCTTCTGTCTTTCATTTCAGAATCTAAATTACGCGTTAATGCAAGAAATAAAAACAATAAAGAACTGTAATTTACATCGATGTAGCCGAAAAACAGATTCTTATTTTTATCTGGTATTTCTTGCATCGTTTTTCCGAATTTTTCGGGCGAATTAACAAAGCAAGTTTTGAATAAACACTTTTCAAATGTTAAACATCTTAAGACTCCACCGCAGGCTAAATACGGAATTTGAAGCTTTCGTTCGTTTGCATATCTTGAACGAGGCTTCGTGTTCATGCTTATAGCCGCTGGAATAGAGGGCAGGAACCTTCAGCCGCTGCTTTCAATTACTTCGCGCCATTCTTGCAAGCGCCGATAAGGTAATCGACAGTCGGTAAGTAGCACCGCAGACAGTTCCTTTTCTACCCACGCTCCATTGGGAAGAGCCGCACGTTTTTCAATGATAACCTTCAACGAGTTATCCTCACGATCGGTCGGTATGTGCGGCTGTTGTCGAAATTATTACCGTCGCCGTATCCGTGCCGGATCTACACGTTAACGGCTCTAGAGGGGGCACGCTAAAATTAGAGAAAGAAAAAAAATACCGGTTAATCCAAATTTTAACAAACGTGCAAAAAAAAATAGTAATAATAATTTGTTAATCAACGTTATACGATTTTTATTATTTACTTGAACTTTGAAAAATACTTTTAAATATTATGTAATAAATATTTAATTTTTGTAAATTGTTACATTAAATTTAGTATATAAATATGTTTTAAAAATATGTTTTAATCAAAATTTTAACAAACGTCCAAAAAAAAGTAGTAATAATAATTTTTTAATTAACCTTATACTATTTTTATTATTTACTTGAACTTTGAAAAATACTTTTAAATATTATGTAATAAATATTTAATTTTTGTAAATTGTTATATTAAATTTAGTATATTAATATGTTTCAAAAATACAGATCTTTTATATTTAATTTCTCGAACCTCACTTTGAGATTTTTTTGATATGAGACTTCTGATTGAAATATATTACACTTGTATTTTAATGAAAAGATTTGTTTAGGAGAATAGCGTCTATTGTTTAATTTAAGTTAAATATTCCATTGAAAATTTGAAAATTTTATATAGAACCATTGTCATTTTATTTTTTTTTTTAATTTGGAAATTTCGAATAAAAGTACAAAATTGGAAGTTCTAATTCTGGGTCTTCTAAAATTGGGACTGTAATTTTCAAAACATTTTTGGCAGTGTAGATGATATTTTTTATTATAGTCAGAAAGCGTTTTCTGTATCCCACCAACACCAAAAGCGAAATAATCACTCATTATTTGATCATTGAATCCTATTGTGGAAAGTATTTTCTAATTCGTACATAAAAATATTGTATTGCAATAGATATTAATATTCAACTATAAAAAATAAGTTAGTTGATAATTATGAAAAATTATTGAGTTTTGTACACGACAGTTCCCTCAGGCACTTAGCTAAATAAAAATTAATATTCAACTGAAACATATAAATTCTCTCTTTAAACTGTGAATTAAAAATATTTATCACACTGCAGGAATACTTATTTTTCAAAATATCTTCTTTAAAAATTGAATTCAAAAAATGCTAAAAACAATTTGACAAATAATTTAATTCTACTAAGGATGTATCCTAAATTTTAATTTCGCATTTCAATTTAAAAAAAAATATATATATTTTCCTTTATTATTATTCAGAAAAGTATTCAACATTTTTTTTTTTTAGCAGTTGAGGAGTTTGGCCTTTAAAGAGTTAACGTGTTTTTCCCCTCTTTGATAATTTTATTCCTCGTTTTGAATTAATTGAAAATTGTTACGCAATTCTAAATATATAATTGAAAATCCCTTCCGAGCACTTACGTAAGGGTTGTCTGTCGATTAAGAACGGCGGCGGAGGGTAACGCAAGGGGAGAATGCGCGTGTCCTAATTGTGCGGTGGTCAGTGTGCCTAGATAATGTTGTTCTTCGCCCCCGTCACTCCCACCCCCGCTCGTGAACATGTTCAACTGCAGCTTCGAGTCCACTGTAATTTATCAAAAGAGACTTAATTGTTACATCGTCGCGCAATGAGAAAAGAAAAAAAAAAAAAAAGACTCGAGTAAACATAGAAGAAAAAAAGAAGAAAAAAAAACAAACACTCAACGAGTAACACGTTTCTTATAGATATAAAAAAAAACCCCCGATGAAATTCTTAGGCGTTGGATACGTGAGCAAAGCGCCATAGGAGCCTCTTTCTTATCGCATTTTTATCGATCCGAAAGATCTTCAAGTTGGAACTTCGGACCGTGATCGATGACGCAAAATATTTTATCGATAGCCGTGTATTTCGTTGCAATTAATATTATTGTTTCCAAAAAAAAGAAAAAAATTTCTTCATTGTCTTAATACGAATATTTATTATTATTTTTTCATACGTTTTGATTGATTTTTTTAATTTTTTTTTTCTTCATTAATTTCTCTACTCGTAGGCGGTTCAAATTTGCTGTGATTGAATTATCTGTTCCTTGTATTTTAGAATTATTATTATCAGAATTATGTGGATATTGGGTGTAGTTTTAGTTTATGTATTTTCCGTGGCAGCGAGTCCCCCATCGAGGAAAATTTATCGTACTCATATTCTTATCAGTGTCATCGAGGCGCTGACCAATCACGCTGATTTCAACATCTATAATATCTCGCACATACTCCTCAACCGGAGCTGGCGTGTCTCATACACGCTTCACTTCTCGCTACCACCGCCGTTCGTTCAAATCATTTTCCATTTATTATTCCAAGTGAAAAAAAGAACATCTATGTATATCAAGCATTCCATATGAATTCAGCCACCCGAAAAAAAAAGTTCTCAAAAAATGTCTAAAAATTAGGCTTACATTCTGCCGAGGATGCGAATTTTTTATATTTTTCATTTGATCTGTAATATCCAAAAAAAAAAAATGATAATGTGCGTTTTTGACACGGTCCACAAAAAAAAATTATTTAGAATTAATAGTTTAATTTCAGGATACATTTTATGGCAAAATTAACGGAGACATTTTTTTTTACTAGGAGGTTTTCTGATATCGTAATCGAAAAATTTTCCTCAAATTCTGTAAGTAATCGCCGGACATTGTGTATTTATTTTTTCATGATATTCACAAATCTAGCCTAAAGAACTTTTAAAAAAAAACTCTAAAAAAATCTAAAAATCCTAGAGAAATATTTCGCCCCGACCGTTTTTCATAAGTAAAAAAGAAGGGAACCTAAAGAATGTCGTGCTCCGTACTTAGTATATTAAAAAGTAAACGAGAGAATTCAAAAATTGTAAAAAGAACAAAAAAAAAAGGTATCTTTTAAGATCACACAGAGTGATATTAGTAGTTAGTGGTAATTTAATTTTTAATTCAGTGATGACGATTAGTAGTGGTTAGTAGTAGTGATCGTCTTTTTTTGTCAAAATAAAAGCCTAAAACAAGACGAAGGATGCAAAGACGCGAAAAACGCTTAGACGACGAAGGCAAGCGCAACGAAATATGTTATTTTTTTTTTAATTTAAAAAATAGAAAATGAGATTTCCGCCAATTTTGATTGTCATATCTGTAATTACCGGATCGAAATACGTCAATATACAAAATTTCAGATCCAATTGGAGACATACACTTTCATAAAAAAGTATACCAAAAATCAATGTAATCGCGATAATTTGAAAAAAGAAATACTTATTTGTTAAAATTAATACATTTATACGTGATATTTAAATCGCGATGGTTTTGATTTTTACGTAAAAGTTACACTATTACAACGAGGACTCACCGAGTAGGTTGGATTTGTTTTCGGTCTTGTGACTTCCGCTGGGTCCTGCGATTCCTCCGCCCATTCCTGAATGATTTTTGGGTTTTCTCTTTCTGGTCTGTATGCCTTCTTTCTTCATGCTCATTGGCCTGTTTACCTATCAATCCAGAATCAATCGAATTAAAAAAAAAAATTAATAAAATACGTAGATTACCTTGAAAATAAAACATATTTATAGATAATTAATTAAATATAAAATTGTGAGACGAATGAGCTGATAATAAAACCCTCTCGTTATATTCGTGAAAGTGAACTTTAATTCGTTGGTCCTCAGAAACCCTGACGGCAGTATGATCGACGACTCCAGTCATTGTGAAAGCAAATAACGTCACGCAGTTTTGACAATTTTTGTTCTGTTTTTTTTTTTTTCATTTTTTAATTAAACGTTTTCGTTATTCCCATTAGATCCAAATCGCCTGATATAATCTTTGTGGCATGAACTGTAACGCTGACTCTGTGTAATTTCATTGAAATCGCGAGGAAGAAAAAAAAAAAAATAATAACGATGAGACGAAAATGAATGAGGGCTTCTGACGCTGGTGCTCCTCTTATCGATCTCAACGATCGGTTAGACAGAATCAACGACGAGATAAGCCTCGGAAACGATGGACAAGACATATAGACATCGGTGAGCCTAAGTCTCAAGATTAGTATCGAAAAAAAAAAAAAAAAAAACTGCCAATCGCTTGGATGTAACATTGAGTGTAAGAAGAAGGTTAACAAAACGAGGGGTTAAAAAGTATCTCTCTTTTGCATGCACTTGGGATAGCATTTCGATTTTAGGCTGGCATTTTTTTTATATGTCAGACAGCAAATAACGTCATTAAAGATCACGTCAGACAGCAAATAACGTATTTAAAATAAATTTACAATAATATGTGAAATAATATTTATAACTGAATAAAATTGTCCTCTCTTAAAATAAAGATTAATCTTTAATTTTTTTTTTGGTAAAAAATTTCATGGAAAACCTTACATTGAACTATAACTTTTTTGGCAAGACATACATATTTTATTTCTCTGTCTTATAATTTTTCAATTACATGAAATTTAATTTAAAAAAAAAACATCATTTTCCGAAATAATTTGAAATATAAAAGTAGTACTGAAATCTAATTGATTATGGGAAACACCTGTTGAGAATTTTTTTACATGACCACATTAAAGGAGATTCCTCCTGAAGTCATTTGAGCTTCTCTTAAGTTATTCAGCCCTTCATGATGAGCCTGACACCTGTTTAGAAGGTACCAATAGCAGCAAGAGATAAAGAAGCGCCTAATTTATGATTCAGTTCAGCAGGGCATGTGCTTATAATGTTATCGAGCGGCTCATCGATAAGATTGTAAATTTCCTAAAAGTGGCCCCAATTTTTTGAAATCTTTAGGGAAGCCAGAAAAAAACGTTCGACATTTAATTATTTTGATGGATATTTTCGCACATGCGGCATACAAACGAAAAAGTTTCGGATTACATAATCGTCAGTAAAAAACAAAATTACCTAAACAGAAGATTTTTTTATTTTTTCAAATTAAAATACGTATAAGCAAAGAGAATTGTCTGATACGAAACGAAATTTTATCAGATGCGTACAAGATTAACCCTCGTATATTGCATGGAAAAAAAAGAAGAGAATGAAATGACTCTTGGAACTTTGTTTGTTCCCCTCGGTCGTTGTGTCGCTGGCATTGAGTTTGTGAACCTCCAACAGGAGAAGAAGAAGAAGAAGAAGAAGAAGAAGAAGGCAAGAAGAGGCGTTAAAGTTTCCAAGAATGAAACGTACGAAACCACACCATATAACTGTCGTAACAGCAGGTACCAAAGTAACGCACTTGAGCGCAACGACCCTTGTTTGCCGCCTTTACAGCATTTGTTTTAACTCGTTTCAATCCGTTCCCTTGTTTATCGTTTCTCCGCAGTTTTTATCGTAAGATTTTTCCATGATAGAACAAACTCCTTGTATCATTTATAATTCCTTAGAGCTGTCCATTTATTTATTTGCCATAATTATACAACTCATTCAATTGAATATGAAACAAACTTTCACAGAAGACGAAATCATTTTTAAAATCAATCTTAGACTTTCCGCAAGATTTTAAGGTATTCCGAGCATAAGTTCCTAGTATTCAGAAATTAAATATATTTTTGTTGTACTGCAATTTCATCACGTAGGATCGTGTTAAAAAAAAAATTAGGCTCCGTTACTGAGCATTTAATGAATGATTGTCATATAAAAAAAAAAAATTATTAGTACAGATTCGTTATAGAAAAAGTCTGAAGTCCAGTCTGAACTTCAATTGCAGATTTTTCATATTAATCGTCTTGAGATCTGAAAAATGATGAATTATCGCGCTTAAAAAACGGAGCTCACCGAAGTGTCTGTGAGAAAATATTATCTAAAGGTGGAAGAAAAAGTCACCCACGAAACGCGTACATACATTCTCGAGAAATTACTTTGAGTTGCAAAAATACTCACATTGTGGAGTTTGAAGTAAAGACCACATGCGTTGCATACTGGTTCTCCGCTGTTGTTTCTTCGCCATAACGTCGTGTTTGTCGTTCTGCAGTTGGCGCATTGCACTCCTGTTCTTCGTCCAGTCTGAAATGATATTGGAATCGAGAATTCTAAAAAATACTTTACGATACATCGATTCATATTTAATGTATAATTTAATTGACAAAAATCATTCCGATACGTATGCTCAAGTGAAAATATTGTGTACATATTACTTTTAAATTCAATAATATTTTGAAATTTATAAACAATGCTGTTGTAATATTATCGCGATCTTTTTGGAATTTCTGCTGAAATCATTGCATACATAATATTCTAATAAAATTGCAAATAATAAACCCGCGAAAATATGGGAATATCTTTTTGAATAAATAATGATTCTAAAACATTAATGAAGTTATTTAATTTTTGTTGTATTTCTTCGAAAAATATTTAACAAAATTTAACTTGTAACTTTCCAATGAAATTTTTGTCCAATATTCGACGCCAATATGTTGCTCAAAAGTATCCTCAAAAGTATTCTCAAAAAGCCGAAAGTCCGATCGAAGTAACGACCAATTTAAAAAGTTTGTTGAAATGGCTAAAAGTGTCGTTACAGAGCGTAACGACCAACTGAAAATTTTGTGAAATGGTCAAAAGTGTCTTCGTGTCTTGTAATTGAAAGACTAGTCGATGTATTTTTCAATATTCGAGCAGAGATATATTAGAGTGAAGAAAAAAAAAAAAAAATCTATAGACGAAGAAGAAGATGAAGAAGAATGTGACATGCAGGAAAATGGGAGGCAACGGACGCGGGCGTCAGGTACAGAGTAAACTAGAGCAAACAGGACCCCGCCGTCCCTCGCCCTCCGTTGCTCAACGATATATTATTTGTTCAACGGAGAGCGAGAGATAACAACGGTCTTCTCTCGAGAGCACAAACATTACTTAATATCGAAGTCGTGTCGTGTGGTGTTGCTGCTCTCGCAGTCGCAAAGCTCAGTCTATGGTTTACACGTCCACCTTATCAGCACAAATATACAACGCGACTGGCCTCGTTTGTCAAGCAATGGACAAATTTTTCGACCGTTCGCTCGACCCACGTCCACGGGTCTTCCATTATTAATTGGGCCGTTCGTTGATTTTGATGATCGAACATGAGGCACTTTTTGCCGATGATAACCATTCGATTATATGACGAAAATTCCTGTTCGTTCTCCGTAAAGTATGCTTTTTGGTTTTTGTTAAAAAAATCATTTTTTCAAATGATATTCCATTTTTTCAAAGTATTTCGTTGCGCATTTGAATAAAAATATTTTTACGAAAACACAAGCAACATAGAAATTTATTTCTGTATAAACGGAATTATACGCTTTTTAAATGATTAATATATAAAAGAATTTGTTTACTAATTTACTCACCGGTGCTACAGTGTGTTTCATCTTTCCACCGCAAGATCTCATGGGTGGTCGGTTCAATCCATTTGTCCTGCTGTAGATACCGCACGCGTTGCAAAGATAATGTCCCGTTCCGTCGCGACGCCAAAGAGGTGTAAATCTCTCGGCGCAATTGACGCACTCCTTGGATTCAGGATTGGCAACTTGTCCTTCGAAGGATTCCTCGGCACTGGCAAGCTGAAGTGGCCATGTCGAGGGTGATCCATTGCCGGAAGTGGAGACGCTGTAGTTGCCACCGGAGTAGAGCATGTTTCCCGCATCGCTCGTGGATATCGTCGGTATTCCCGAATATGCTGGCACGTATTCGAGAGTCGTCGGTGAGACAGATCCACCGGCGTGCCAATACTGATCACCAGTTGATTTTACAAATTGATAAGACGGCGCGGCACTGTAAATCGTCACCTGCGAACCTGGAGAACCCGGTGGCTCGTAATGAATCTGCGGTCCTCTATTGGGCACCAGCAATGAAGATGTGAGGGTTGGATCGCTCTTAATAAATACTCCGGCCGGTGACTCGACCTGCAATATCAATGACTGACACTTAATCGCAATAAAACCAGATGACGAATTAACAGCGTTTAAAAATACATATGAAGCGAGAGTTTTGTGTCTTTGTTTACAAATATTAGTCGTTTTGTTCCGGAAAGTAAATGAATGGCTTCGTTCTATAAGAATTTTTTAAGATACTAGTAAAAACGTATCCTTCCTTCATAGACAAAGCTTTGTTTTCCCGAATTTTTTTCGTTGAGATTTTCATGTCAGGACACTCGGAATGATCCAAAACTCATTTTACGATCTAATTTTCAAGATCTACCAAACCAAAGCAAAATCAATTTACAGTTAACCACGCTAAATAAACACCGAGGAATACTATTCCTTTGAAATACCATGTTTCAAGATATCAATTTTCATTCTAAAAGTCCATTCATTTTATCAAATACAGATAAACAAGTCTGAAAGAATAAAGCTTTAAGGACGCCAACAAAAAAAGAGAGAAAACCAAATAAAAAAAGGGTCGTAAATCACAGTATCAAGATAATCGAATAAGATTTCTCACCTCGGAAGCCCTGCTACCAGATTGACTGCTCGGATACGTGTGGTAAGTAATATCAGCAGGTTTCGCGTAGGTATAACTGCCGGTGTGTTGATAAGTTTCAGTAACATACTGAGTGTATTGAACTGGTTGTGTCGAAGGTAGCGCGACAGTTTCCAGGGTGGTATAAGTACTGTTGGGCTTAATCGAATCCGAAGACACAGCGGCAACCGCTTCGTACTTTATGGCATTGCCATTGTCCGCATACCCGGTTGCGATCAGTTGATGCTGAGTCGTTCTGATGCTATCGACAGTCGGCGAATAAGTTGGCGCTGGTGAACCAAGCTGCACTGTTCCCGTTTGCGAAGTCACCATCGCCGTTGATTCGTAATCACCGGCTGAAGCAACTGGCGAAACTTGGTACCTTGTCACATGACCGTTCTCCTGTGGACTGAATCTCTGATGCTGTTGCTGCGGATTGTGACGTCTATGCTCGGGTAGCTGATGAAGTACGGCACGTCTAACCACATCACCACCGTCATCGGTGTAAACGTATACGCGCTCGCCTTCCGCTCTGTCCGCCGGTCCCGGTGTCTCGTACCTGTGTTATCCAAGTGCGGAATAAACGTGACGTCATTCTTTTAGATACATATATTTTTTTTTTTTCTATGTGTACACTCTCTGCACGGAGTTTACGTAGAATCGAACTTGGATGCGCGAAATAATGTGACGTTGACAACTGAGGTGACGGTTGGAAAGTATGGGATGCCAAGGTGATTTTACGAGGATAATAAAAGGATTTGAGATCATTGGTTTTTTGTAAGGAGGTCGGTTCTGTCTAAAGCATTGAAATTGTAATTCATTCTTCTGTTTTAAAAATTATGTAAAATCCATAAAAACGAGACTGGATTATAAAACTCAGATTCGTATTTTTGAAGAAAAGAGAGTTCGATCTTAAGCTGAAAATTAAGTTGAAAATTTGGGTTTTTAGGGTCGAATTTCTGGATGTTAATTCATCTTAAGTTTGAAGATTGATCTCAATTTCAAAAATTGATCTGAATTCCGAAGATTGATCCATTCCATCAAGATTCTGCGTAGCCCGTTCAGCGTCGAATTTATAGTCGTGGATTCAAACTTGAGTTCAAACGACAAATAAAAATCATACAAGAAGCTTAAACGAGTACTAACCTTGGAACTTAAGCAAGTACTTTTGAAACTTGATTGAGTGATTAAGTTGGCACTCATCAACAGCTTATTTTAAGGATCTGGGCCATTTTTTTTTCAATCAACAGGAATGCTACTAAATAATTATGAATTATTTTGACGACTGATGAACAGCTACTCACCGAGTGGGCTCCTTCACTGTAAGCGTTATTGTTCCTTCGCTAGAATCCTGACTCGCCAGGCGCATCTCTTCGCCGTTAGTTGTTGCGTAAACGATCTGCTGTTGTTGCGGTTGATCGGCTCCTCTTTGTTGATCCTCCGGACTATTTCCCTGCGATATGTGTATGTAATGCTGCTGTTGCTGTTGCTGTTGGTGTTGTTGTTGCTGTTGTTGTTGTTGTTGGCTATCCTGGAATCGTTGATCCGCTTCCTGTGTCTGATCCTGCGGTTGATGATGATCCTGCTGCACTTGCTGTTGCTGATGCTGTTGTTGTTGTTGTTGCCGCAAGTGAGAATCTTGTGACTGCTGCTGATGAATCACTTGTTGCATCACTTTGTTGTTGTTGTTATTGTTATTATTGTTATTGTGCCCAGGAGCCTGCTTCACCGAGGGTGGACTGGGCACAGGGGATTCCGGCTCAGCGTCGGCAATCGACTCAGTTATATGTCCTGCAGTCGTTATTGTTCTCACATGTCTTCGTGTCGTGATTACACTCTGAGGACTGCCACCGGCCTGCTCCTCAGCAGTTCGTGGCACCTGAGGTGAACTGTCCCCCGGACGACGACCCTCCCACTCCATCTTTATTTCCTGCTTCGACAGGCTCTCCTTCATTGCGTCCTGAAAAAAAAAAAAAAAATTCAAACCTTTCTATCTCATTTTAAGTGTAATATACCTGCTCGATTTTTTCTACCACCTAATATTAGTCATGCACAGTAAAAACGAATTAATGGAATTTATATTTTTTTTTTTAACAACAATAATTTGTTATTAATTTTGTAGATTTATTTTACGAATCATTTTTTTGTTGCCATTTCAATTAAAAGAAAATGTGTCATTTTTCTCTTTACAATTTTTGTCGTCAGTTCTAATTTTACAAAAAAATATTTGTAAATTCGTCGAATTTACAAAATCTTTTGTTACTTTTTAGATTTAAATTCTGTTTTGGCATTTTGACAATGTGGCCACTTTAAAAACAGGCACAAATTTGCAAATAAAAATTACTGGCTAGGGCTGTTGAAAAAATAAAGAAAAAAATGTTTTCTGTTTGAACGAGCTCACGTAAAGAATGTGATCGCTCGACTAATGACTCAAAAATAAAAAATATAATATATTGCGAAATTGTATTTTTTTTTTTTTTTTAAATATAATTGGGTGGAGAAAAAATGTCGGTTATATTTCCAGTCGAATTATATTTTCGTGCGTGCGCTTGGAAAGAGAGTCGTTAGAAATTTCGGAAAGTAGAACAGGAACAAAGATACGTGTTCTATTATAATAATAATGCGATGGAAAAAAATGTCTAACGCCGAACAGCTCCGGTTTGACTCCGATCAGTCATCGCCGACACTACGAGGGTTCCTCTTTTACTGGATAAGAAACGCGTGTTGAAGATCGGTGTCTAGGTCAGCGTTCGCCAGGCGGGAACACACGCCCTCGCTTTACTTTAACTATACATTCGCGATACATCAAATGACTTTTGCTTTCTTTGTTCTAGTGACGTTTCTATATTTCGGTTCCATTAATAGGCGAAGTATTTTATTTGGAAGCATTCCACGAAAGATAAAAAATAATCTATTTTCTTTATCAACGATTGCATATTGAGTTTCAAGAATTTATTAACAGCCAAGCGTTTAATTATTGACTGATTCTATTAAAGTCTTATGCAACATTTTAAATCAATTACTTGAACTGCTTCCAAATTATAGCATTTAAAAAATGAAAAAAGATGAAAATTCAAATTTCTATAAAATCTAAAGCAATTTATCGATTTCGCCCAAATTCAATTCAAATACTTGCGATTAAATTTGATGCCAAGCTTTAAATCAGTTGCTTCAATTGTTTTCAAATTGTAGCATTTAATGATGAAAATTCAAATTAGTATAAAAACTAAAATCTGCGACACTGTTTTAGCCCCATAGCTGGAAAATTGTTCGATTGTTCGATTTATAACAGACATTTTTCAAAATCCTAAAAATCCTAAAAAAATTAAAATGGTTCTATCAAACACACACATGCATCCGGACACTTTTTCCAAAACATCTTTCTCGACGCTCCAAAACATTTTGAGTATACTAACGTAAAAATCTCGAGAAAAAAAAATGCGTGTCATAAATAAAAAGCTTCCTCTATTAAGGAACCAAAAATGTATAACACTTCCTTCGAAAATATATTTTTAATATATATAATATATTCTACAAACATTATCAAATTTGTGCAAAAAATTTTAATTCTGTGATTTATCCCAAAATATAATATTACATTTACTGTAAAAAAAAAAGATATATCTAATGTTCGTAAAAATATATTTTTCATAGGAAGAGCATTGAAAATTTTTCTGTTCTAGTCATTAACGAGTCCTGTACGTTCTGTATCCAGATTTATTTTCACAACGTTCGGCATTCCACGAGAAAATCCAAGAAAAAAAAAAAAAAAAAAAAAAAAGGTAGATCGAGATGTTTTGTGCGAGGGGCACGCGACTAGTGCACACAAACGAGACGAGTCGTCGGCCTTCCTGTGTCCACTGAGATCGACAGAGCGCGCGGTGAAGAGAAGACACACCTCGTCCGTCTTTCGAAAAAAAAAAAAAAAAAAAAAAGAAAAAAAAAGTGTGACTATTTGTCGAACGCGCGTCACTTCCGCTCGGCAATGTCAAGTTTCGACTTCCGGCGACGAGGTGGCCGAGGGGCACGCGCTCACCACGTAACCTGAACATACCAAAAGGATTGCTTCTTCTTCTTCTTCTTCTCCTGATTTTTAAAAAAAATTTATTATTTCTCTTTTGCTCTTCACGGCTTCGAGAGTAAAGACGCAAATTATACTGCGGTCGGATAACAGTACTCGATCGTTAACGGCGAAGACATGTTCGCCAAAATTTCGGCTGCGTTTCAACGTTGTTGATTAATGTTACTGGAGATAAACTCGCAAGAGGAATAATTGGGTGAGTTTTCATTGCATTGCAGAATTTTTATGTACAAAAATAGTAAAGCTAAAAAAGTATTTTGTTATGCTGAACCGATACCACGAAGACCATACCGATATTTTCTGTAAGAATTTTTGTAAGAATTTTTTTTTCATTTTTTTTTAATAAAGCTACAGATTTTTTTTTACTTTTCAAAGAGAGTGACAAAGAATTGAGAGCATTAGATTCTTTTTATAAGATATTGATGAGGGTACAAATAAAATATAACACGTTTTTTTTAACTAACATTTAAAAAATGAGGAAACAATATGCAAGGTTCTATTTTGCACCTTTTTACTTACAACAAAAATTTTGTATAATCAATTTTATTATATTGGCTATTCGTAACGATATTTCGATCATGTAAAAAAAACGTTTCTAGATGCAAATATAAAAAATGGTGGGTACATTATTCGCTTGAAAAATGTCTTTCGAATATTTTTTTTTACAAATTTCAAATGCTCAGCCGATTTACGTCATATTTGTACTCAAAGCTTGTTCAATGGTAGTCCATATCTGAATCGAATTTAAGCTGAATATGCAAAAAATTTCAAACATTTTTTTTTTTCACGACAGCAATTTTTTTCTTTTTTATCAAGCAAAATCGAAATGTACAAACGTAGCGACCGTTCCTTTAACTAAAATAATTATTGTCAATCAATTATCGTGAAATCACGTGAAAAATTGAAGCCGGATATTTGAGATTTTACAGGAGCTGAAGTGTTTCTAGACATTTAAAAAAAAATAAATGGAAATTACAATACACGTTTGAACAAATCTATCGATTCTTGTCCAATTTGGCACCGAATATGAATCAATATTAGTCTATTTCTCTACAAAATTTCAGCCTGGTATCTAATAATTTACGAAAGTTACAGCGTAAAATGATTTTGTTTTTTTTTTTTTCAAAATTTGCAAAATGCTCTAAAATTTCAACCTCTCAACCACCTCGTGCCAAGTACAATTCCAAACATTCTTACAGGGCAAAATGTTGCTCTTTCCATAATCAATAATAATGGATGCTTAGGTTATCGGCTATGGGCGACCTTAGTTGAAAATTCTATTTAATTCAATTTTTATTTTCATTTGAAGACGTTTCTGCTCAGAGTTCTCTTCAGTTACTTTATTGTGTCTGTTCTAACAAAAATCATTAATCTAATAATTTTCGTGAGAAGTCAAAATTCTAAATGATTAATTTTACAAGCAATTTATAAATCATTTATATTAAAATAGACAGAATAAAATAACTGAGGAGAGCTCTGATCAAGACAGAAACGTCTTCAAACAAAATTGAAAATTGAATTAAAAAGAATTTTCAACAAAGGTCTGGCGTACCAAATGTAAGGAACATATATAAAATCTAATCACACAAACACACACACACATACATTTTTAAACCACTTTTCTCGACGTTTTGGATCATTCTGATTGTCCTGATATGAGAATCTCGAAAAACCACAATTACTAAAAAAATAAATATTAATTACTCAAAAAAAAAATACGGAAACAAAAAATCTTTGCAAATCCGTTAATTCACAGATTTCAAACGATACATTTTCCACATCATCAAAACATCAACAGAAAATGAACAAAATAAGATAATAAATATGAATTACACAACAAGTCATTATCTCACATCTGTCATACACAATCTCTCACAAGTTAATATAATTAGATACATCCGATTAATTACCTCAGTCGCTGCGTGCCTCATTTAGACGAACACTGCCAAAGTAGAAGCTCACAAAAGAACCAAAAGAAAATCGAATCGACTTTGAATGAACTGTATTTGAAAAATCCGAGTTCCCCGACAACGCCAAATATCTAGAATCTCGGGTTGTATTTTATATACCGTTGTTGCATACGATTTCACTATCAGCACCACCGTGTCTGTCACTATCGGGAGTCCGATATCGTCTAGCGGAGTCTAAAATCGTCAAGGTGTTCATGCACACCGGGCCCCCGATTGAACGTTGGAAACGTTGTTCCACCTCCAATCGAGACAACTTTATCGAGCGCCTCTATTTCAAGCTCAAGGATTTTTCACCGTTTCACACGATTCGTGCGCAATAATAAAATTAATATTTCCAAAAAAAAAAGAAACCAAAAAATAGCACCGAATTGCTTCAAACGCCCGGCGGATCGGTAATGAGTTCTCGAACGTCTCTTCAGCACTGTTTGGAAAAGTAACTGGGATGCACTCGGTGAAAAAAAAAAAAAAAAAAAAAGAACTCAGCTCGTGACTGCGGCTAAATGAATAATATACAAGAGAAACCTATATAGAAGGTTGATGCGAAATGTTGGAACGCCCAAGTTCGCGGAGGTGGAATGTCGAATGAGAAGAACACTACAGTCGAAGCGCGCGTGGATCTAGGAATATGAACAGAGCATCCCCCTCCCTTCCCCACTCAAACGCAACTACGTGCATCAAAGTGATGATGTTTAAGTGCAGAGTTGTGCATACATGTATATGGAGAGAGCGAGAGAGAGAGAGAGAGAGAGAGAAAAATGTTTTGTACCAACGAATGAAAAATGACGATGAGCAACGTGAAGCCTAGAGTGAGACTTTAGTGTGCGGCTGTCTGACGAAGTGAAAGATGAAGAGAAACGAAAAGCGACTGTGGCACACGATTTTCATTCTCAGGTGCTTCTCGTTCAAACGAAGAAGCGAGCCGCGTGCAAGAAGCGACTCTATATAGGTGCCGTTCGTTGGATGACGCCCCTTGTTTCTTATTGGTCAACCGAACACGCGTTTCCTCGGTCATCCTGAGCAATGATAATTATAGAGAAGGTGTGTGTATATTATACATCGTCGATGGTCATCCCCACTTCGTATGGTCGCGGTTGAGGAGTCATCGTCATTTAGCCTTTTTTTTTATATTCGATTTACGACATGCAGATGTATCGGAAATTTAAGGAAGTTGCTTCGGTGGAATCGTGTTAATTTATTAATTTATTGATTTATTAATTTATTAATTTATTAATTTATTAATTTATTAATTTATTAATTTATTAATTTATTAATTTATTAATTTATTAATTTATTAATTTATTAATTTATTAATTTATTAATTTATTAATTTATTAATTTATTAATTTATTAATTTATTAATTTATTAATTTATTAATTTATTAATTTATTAATTTATTAATTTATTAATTTATTAATTTATTAATTTATTAATTTATTAATTTATTAATTTATTAATTTATTAATTTATTAATTTATTAATTTATTAATTTATTAATTTATTAATTTATTAATTTATTAATTTATTAATTTATTAATTTATTAATTTATTAATTTATTAATTTATTAATTTATTAATTTATTAATTTATTAATTTATTAATTTATTAATTTATTAATTTATTAATTTATTAATTTATTAATTTATTAATTTATTAATTTATTAATTTATTAATTTATTAATTTATTAATTTATTAATTTATTAATTTATTAATTTATTAATTTATTAATTTATTAATTTATTAATTTATTAATTTATTAATTTATTAAATAAAAATGTCGACTTCCACATTAATACATTTTTTTAGTGAGAAAAAAAAATGTCCGATTTTAATGTCAACACACTTCAAACAGTCTAAAATTTTATAGAAATTTGCATTTCCATCATTTTTTTGAAAACGCTTTTTTGAGTAACATCAGCTTTTTTGTACTGTTGCACTCGTAACTACCAAAAATAACGCATTGAAAATACTGCTTATTCAATTGCTCATTGCTTCCTCATTAATTTCCATCTATGAGAAAGCCAAAAATAATAAATAAGCTTCGTCTTAGAGGCGATTTTGTGAAAAATGGAAATTAATGAGGAATCAATGTGCGTAATTATATTTTGCATCTTTCTTTTCTTCAGATTTTACATATTCTCTTGGAAACGATACCAGCCTTAGATTTTCTTGCGGAGATTTTTAATTATTTCGCTGTAATTTTGTATTTTTTTACAGTCAATTTATCTGCTGCGTTCAATAGAATGCATCACTCTGAAAGACACTCGACCGTCGTCCATCGAGAGCTCGATCGTTATCGAGTAAACAGTGTATTCACAAGAGCAAAGAGTCGTAAAAATCGTCAGCCGCGAATTTTTTTACGACCGGAGAAATCCTCGCAATTTCTTTTTTATCAATATCTTTTTTTTTTGTGGAGAAAATAACTTGAGTCACGACGCTATTTTCGAGTTAATGCACAATACAAACAAACATTATTTCTATTGGCTATTCGATGAGTGAATGGATGATTCGATAAATCGATAAAAATTTCAATTAACGAACAATATATTACATGTTACACAGAAAAAAGGAACGTAATATTTTTGTGCAGTTAACAAAATTCTTTTCTCAACCAAACTGCTGACAATTTTCGATTTTACAAATTATAAAAAAAAATAAAAAAAAAACAAGAGAATAGAAGAAAATTTTATTACACTCTACAATATATATCGACAATCGTTTTTAAAAAAAGAAAAAAGCAATTCACGTCGACTCGAAATATTTAAATAAATATGAAAGCTATTTCTTTTAACAAAATATATTTTACTGCTCTCAGCATCTCGATTGTGGAGATCTCGAAAAATTTTGAAAACCCAGCCTTGAAGAAGAAAAAAATCCAGATTTTTGAATAAGTAAGAACGTCCAGTGGCAAAATATCGTCGGGTTGAATATAGGTGAGACATAAATTTGAAAAAAAAAAAAGAAAAAAAAAAAGGTAAAGTTTTCTGGTGACTGACACAAAGCCAGGGGTGCGGGAATACAGACGAGGGTTTCGTTGTTTGTTTAACGATAAGGTTGCGAGGCGAGAACGAACGACAAGAGCTCCGAGAGATAAGGTTGTTAAAGTGGCTGCCGTGTCCGACGCTAAGCGTCGTCGGCGGCCATTGTGGTACCGGCTTTGCGCTTGGTTCCCGTCCGCGATCGCTTCACGTCATCGCGCCATTTTGTATGGCTGCATATGCACGATGACAATATATATATATATATATATATATATGGATGTATATACATCGCCGAGGATATTTTTTTTTTTTTTAATTCTATTCTAATTCCTTCCAAATATAATAACTATTTTTCTGAACCCCCCCCCACCCCCCCCCCCCCTTTTTTTGCATTTTGAAGTACGAGGAACAATAAATATGAGCGTTGCCAAAAAAAAAGTGGCAACTTTATTGAATTGAAAAGCAGCATAAAATGAAATCGGAGAATTTTACAAAAAATGTTGTTGGAAAGTACGCTGAAAATCCAAAATTTCATGTTCTTACGATTTTTTTTTTGCGAGCCATAGTATTGGCGTTAAAAAATAGACAATGATTATTTTCAGCAATTTTCAATGCCTGGAATATGCAATAAAAAAAAAAGTCTGAAAAAATTCCTACGTTTTTTTCTTCAACTACACCAACACCCTGAAGAAATGTGAGGACGTTTTGTTGACGTGAAAAATTGGGGTGACCACATTGATGTGTTTTCCTCCCCATATATATGCATGTACACTACTCGTTTAGCCCTGATGGTTAAACTCTGACTCGAGGGCTGATGAATCATTTGAAATTTGTTGACCGCTCTTCGCAACGACCATTCATTGAGCCTCGCAAACAAACCTTGCACCCAGCCCCCTATATTATCCATCCCTTCTTCTTTTCCTGAAGAAGAAGGCGTCAGCTACGAGAAAACAAAAATTCGATCGCCAACTCGAAGCTCGACCGTGCCCCGTTCTGATTCACCAGTGAGAACGCTCTGAAAGGACCGGGAACGCGTCATCGACACGGCCTCTTCTCACACAAACTGTTAAGCTGCGAATTTAACGATGACTCGAATACAGAGCCAATTGTACGAATGTAAAGGGGGCTTCCCGCGGTCTAGATCTGTTTCTTAGAGTCTATTTACACGGTGCACCGAGAATGACGTTGAGTCACTTTGATACAGTGAAAAAAGAAAAAAAAAAAAAATCTTATAGATGTACCTATCAACGTATCTGAACGAAATAGTGAGAGAGCTTGTAAAAAAAAAGTAATCGAGACAAAAAAAATTGTTGATCTATAAAAATAAATAAATAAACTTATACAAACTGAGGAAAAAGTGTCAGGCTGCAGTTGGAGAACCCGAATACACGAATCCAACGAATGTTCCACCCTCTGTAGTGGTCACATTTTGTAGTTCATAAGTTAATTTAATTTACTTTTGTATATTTATCTTAACAAGCTTTCGGTACAAATTTCACTAAAATCGCTCCAACGTTTCAAATTCTATTTCGAATTTTATTTTATTTTTTTTAAATCTCATTCGCGCACTAGCTCGCACAAATTACGAGATACACTGGCTCTTAATTTAATTTTTCGCAAAAATTTTCATGCAAAAAATGAATATCTTGCAATTTCAATATATTTTTCGCGAATCAAATATTTTTGAACCCTCGTGAGGGATGAGAAAATGGAATGTGCACGCTCTTAGATGCAAAAAAATCCTCGAATGCTGTTACACGAAAGGGTTTATCAGCATAAAGGTCGGAGCAATGCGCCCACAAGAGAGCGGAGAAGTTTCTTTACCCCATCGGGGTCATCGTCATCGTCGCCACGGACCTTGTATCAAAAAAAAAAAAAAAAAAAAAAAAAATACTGCAGGAGTCTCAGAGCAAAAGCCTCAAGATACGAGGGCTGATACCGGCTCGTCGTCTCCTCCAACACGTTTACGTGTATAATACGTAATAACGGAGTGGCTCAGCCACCTCGGAACGATAGGTCGTATGAGCCACAGAGCGTTGTCAAAATAAACGGCACTATCGCAATTTATCTCGTTTCCCATGATAATAAGAGATAAAACTGCATCATTACATTAGCTAGTATCAGCTAAAATGATAATTTCAGTCGACGGGGCGGCCAGGAACGCGTAGGGCTGCTTTTCCCTGTCCGGTCGCCATTCAAATCGACGTTACCAGACGAGACAGTGCCGATGTTAAATGTCAGAATGTCAAAATCGCGTCGCGCTTCGTTGCTCATTACAGTGATGCTGAGCCAAAAACTAACGCGTGCTTCGTCGTGATGTTCCAAAAAAAAAAAAAGGAAAAAAAAAGAACAGGGAAGGAGATCAAACGAGGATTATAAAGTACTTCAAGTTTCTGCGTGGCAATAATGTTATGTTCGATCGAGGGGCGGAAATGCGGGGAAAAAAAGTCAACTAGGAGTATAAAATATTACGGTTCTTCAGAAGCAGCCTCTCAGGTTTGTGAGAGAGGTTAGCCTGCCTAAGCTAGTTAGCTTGGAATTAGCTGAAGCAATCTATATCTTTGTTTCGAAAAAAAAAAAGAGGCAACCGAATATTTGTACATACGTTTGATTGAACTTTAATTGGAAAAATAATGATAATTCATGTTTTTGAATGTAGAGTTTCTTAGTTTTTTTTATTGGAATAAAGATTGAGTGACTTTTTTGTTGCCAAAATTATTAAAAATGTAAAGTATCAAATAGTTGAATAATTCTTAAATTGTTTTATTGTACTTTCAATTAATGGAAATAAAGTTTGTATGCTGCTGCTTCTTAAAAGCGAATTTTTCGTCTCATTCAATTAGCAATATAAAGCTTGCTTCTTTTTATGAAGACAAAGTATACTAATAAATATAATTAGACGTATATTATTGAAGAATCGGAATTAATCATTTTTCTGATAATATAAAAAAAACTAGTTACGTCACGTGGCTCCCTTGTACGTCATCTTTGAGTTTTATAATCTCTACGCTTGAAGCCTCTTTTTTTTCTAAAAACTTCCAACATCGTTAAAGTACAGCATTTTTTTTTAGGTTCCTCAAACTAAAACTGTCGACTGGTTTACAAAGAGTTAATAAAATGTTGATGTGGAGTGAAATCCATAGAGATTTTGAATCCATGCGTGGAAATGAAAAAAAAAAAAATACTATTTTTCAAGATGTTTAAGTTGGCCAAATAGCTTTTGACACAATCTAAAAAATTCCTTATTTCAGTCCTCAAATGACAAAATGTTTTTTATATTTATCAGTGAACTGGAAAAATAGATATAACTTATAACAAGCCTTATTTTTCTTTCCTCTCAAGTATTTAAAAAAAAAAAAAAGAAAAAACAAAAAAAAGGTGAATCTGATTTGATTTTCTCCAAACCTATCACTTAACTTTTCATATGAAATGAATTTATGACTTCGAATGTATTTTTTTGAAACATTATTTGGTCCCTAAATTTTTTTTTAAATTTCTAGCTTTGAGGAGACAGAATTCTAATTAAAGGGTTCAAATAAATCATTAACTTCTGAAGCTCAAAGTTAATTTTCAATTATTAAAATTATCTCAACTTGATTATATTAAAATTACACAAAAAAAAATGAGATTTTTTTTCTTCTAAAACTCGGAGCAAAATTTTTCGAAAAGGGCGATAAGCATGATAGAATAAAAATGAAATTTCATCAAATATACGTCGACAAATTTGCTCGTGGAAAGCGCGAAAAAAAAATTTGGCGTGTTTCTCAGAATCTAAGGTATTTCATCGAATCAATGGAGACCAAAGGATTGACGCTGTCAATCGTCGACGCTGTTTGCGTCATCGCTCGAATTGATTCTTCATCATGATCGCTGTATGTCCGACTTGTTGATCGGCCGATATCTCGTCGTCACAGGAGACCCTTATCAGTTTTAATCGTGATATCGACGGTCATCGAGCTAATACTTTTTATTCTTTTTTTATATTTTTTTTTTATATGTATTTTTTTTTTTTGTCGCCGTCAAAGCGGGCGGAAAATAAATGACTCAAGTATCGAAGGACGATACGGTCATGAAAATTGCGCAACATTTCCAACGCCTCCACGATTCACTCGCTCGTGTTACAGATTTTAATCATGCTCCCAACCTCCATACAGAATTGGAATTCATTTTGTCTCCAAATAATTGTTTCACTTTTTATCGTAATTAAATAAGAAGTTTTTTTAATATCTCTTTGATTTTACACATTAACCGTTTAATATGTAAATTCTAGAAATTCATAAATGACTATTAATTTCGTACTTTTGAAAAAACTTTCCGTACATTTATTGAAAGTTTATTGGAGTGCTAGGAATATTTATAAATTATTACGGATTTTTAAATTACGTATTTCACCTTTTTTTTATTTTTAGTTTTTCGATTCACTTTATACTGAAAAAGATACATTCGACAAAAAAAATCGCATTTAAAAATTTACAATTCCGAATTTGTTTTTGTTTTTTTTTTTGGCTGAAAGCAGTCGCCTAAAATAAATTTCATACTTGTTTAAAATTAATAAAATGAAATATATTATCTATTTAAATTATATATATATATATAAATATAAATTATTATATATATATTACATATTTAAAATTAATAAATGAAATATATTTGAAATATATCCAAAGTTTAATTGAGACATATTTTCGATATAAAAGCGAGAAAAATTAATTTTCAGATTTTATTTAAAATTACGACAAGGGTTCAAAATATTTACAATTCTTTTCTGTTATTTTGTTAATTTAAGAAGAAGAAAAAAAAATTAAAAATACAAACGATTTTTTGTTGATGTGTCAAAGGGATTTCTTACTCAATTTAACCGAATAATTTTATTTGAAAAATAGCACACTGACTTTCCTAAATAATTTTTGTGTAATAGTCGTTGCCGGATATTTTCTTAATTTTTAATGATACTAAAATGAGACAATGTTGACATCGCACACGATATGAGTCTGTTATTTTCCATCTTTAGCCCTCGTGACTTGCTTTTACTTCAGCGCGTCTCGGATTCCCGACAAGTTTCGTCGAGACCGCCTGCTTATGGAGGTGTTTTACAGCTCAATTATTACTAAAATTTACAACGAGGCTCTCGAGACACTCGCTTTGCTCACACTCGAGAGCGATAAACAACGAAGCGAGAAACAAGAGTCGCGCAAACAAGAATACCTCTACAATTCCCTCTTCATTGCTTTCGTCGGAGATAGAGAAACGTGCGTTGGATTTGGTATGACGATGGCAATGAAGGTGATAATTTCACGGAACGATTTGCAATAGCGTGTTTATAACGAAAAGGTATTAACAGAGGGAAGAAAGGACAATGGCTTACTGATTAAATACATCAAAAAATATTTAGATATTTCTCTAAATTCTTGCATTTGTGTAACTTTAGATCCCTTTAGATAAAAATAACCAAAGATTAAAATTTTGTTAAAGTAAACATTTGTTACTTTTTCTTGGTTTTGAAAAAGTGGTAATTCGATTAAATTTTTTTTTCTGCGCAGTAAGCATTGTATTGTTCGTTTTGTTTTTTATTGGTCGTCCCATTTCGAGTTCATGAAATGACAAAAATAGTATAGTTTCTTTTTTTAAGTTTTTACAATATTGTTTAAATATCAGGTTGTGTCGAAAAAAGCTTTTTTTTTTAATTCTTCGCTCGAATCGTTCAATACTTAATTTTTCGATCTAAAGAAAAAAATCTGCGAAATTTTTTTTTTCACGATAACAAAGCTTCCTCTATGAGGAAGCAAAACAAATTTGTACTTAAAAAAAATGATAACTCGGCTAATAACAAGTGTGCGAGAGTCGCTGATGGCTCATTTTGAAGGGAAAATATTATTTTTAGTAAAAATTACAGAGTTATTAAAATTATTCATTTTTATGATTTTTTTTACTGTCAATAAAAAATGTTTACTAAAAAAAATTACAATATTTTTTCGCCAAATTATTATTATTTAAAAAAATTTAAATTTGCTTTTTTTTCTCAAGTTAATCACAACTTAACAAAGACTTTCTTTAGCTCCAAATCTCAAGTTTGAAGTGGTGGGAACGTGAAAAAAAAAAAAAAAAACAAGTTCGATTTTCGACACAGCCTAATAAGTGTATTATTACAATTTTATTCGAAAGTATTTTGTTAGAATGTAATTGCAATGCTTTGAGCGAACATTGAAAAAGATTTCAGAATAATAAAATCAGATAATAATAATAAAATATAAATAATAAAATCAAATATCAGAATAATATTTTTTAAATATTGTAGAAAATTCTTTTTCTGCGTAATATCAATAAAGACTAAATCAAAGACGAAAAAAAAAAAAATTGTCATTGACAACTTTCCATCACAGACATATTTATTTTATACAATATTTCTTACGATTTCGTGTAAATTTTAAACAGATTCCCGTGAAAATTCTTCTCACTTATATTTTTTAATATTTTATATAATATTTCTTACGATTTCGTGTAAATTTTAAACAGATTCCCGTGAAAATTCTTCTCACTTACAATTTTTGAATATCATAACACGAATTTTTAAGAATCAGAATCTGAATTGCATTTATGAAATAAATTTGTACCCGCACGTGGATAGAATTGTCATTGAGTGAATGACGTACGTTTGAAAAGCGTTTGCGACTCATCTGAACAGGGAAGGAACTTTCACATCCGACGGAACGTGCATCAGAGTTTAAATCGCTATAGACCGGTTCGGAAAACTCATAAGCGAGTCTCGTCGAGGACCAATAATTAGCGTACGACAAACAGCATTATCGCCATTGCCTGATATTATTCCCATTATCTTATATGAACAGCACACCGACTATGTGCTTAATGATTAATAAAATATTATCTACATCAGAGCTATCTCCTCCGGACGACGGATAGTTTCGTGCCAGACGTGGCCGAAGACTCAGGAGCGACGGTTTTGTTCTTTTCCGCTTGAAATTCTCATTTCAACTCTCAAAAACGAGAAAGCCCATAAAACAAAACGAAAGAGTCATCATTTTAATTTAGAAAAGAAAGAAAAAAAAATGGTGGATGAAAAAGTCTCGCGATAATACGTCTGCGAATAAATATAACGTGTGAAACTGTCGCATGAAAATTAAACTATACAAGTGTGTATTGCCAAACGTAACGTAAGGTGATCAGTGAAGTGCGATGTTTGCCACGATCCGCGAAACCTTCGACAATTGATATATCGAGAATTACATGAAATTCAGTAATGAGGTACATGTAACTATAACTCAATTATCGGGTATATCATCCAACAAATAAGACATGAAACGCGTTAATTGAACTTTATTCTCATTTCTTTGAGTCTCCAATAAATTTGCAAAGAATTTTTTTTTTATTGGCAGTGAAAAAAAATGACAAAAAAATGATGACAAGAATTTTGTAATTTTTAAGATGTATATATATTATATATATAAAATTACTTGTCAATTCGCAGACATTTATTAGCAATCATTAATTATCAGAACTCCATGAATGTTTAAATCCAATTTTTCTGCTCTTTTCTTTCCTCAAAAATATTCTCACGCGAAGAATTATTTTTTAAAAATCGATTGACAAATCAAACAAATTTTAAAAAGTGATCTCCATTGAATATTGTGATAAAAAAAATATATTATATATAATGTTATATCTTCAGAGATCTTTGCACGTTCGTTTTAAAATTAAAGGGAAATAATTATCTTCACAATTTATCGGTAATTTTGGCCTTTTCAGCTTCAATAAATATACACTTTTTTAAAACACGTATCAAGTATGCAAATACCGTTTCTTCTCAAGGACAAAATTTGTAACATATATGCCAATTGTTGCAATTTTCTTTATTCTCAACATCAAGATATATGTCCGATGTCTCACATGAGTAAAAAAAAAAAGAAAAAATTGTATGCGCAATATGGAATCATTGAAAAACATTCGAACAAGGACTGATCAGTGCGCGTGCGAAGAAAAAAATAATAGTAACGTGTCGGATTGAAAAGTGTTGACACGCGTCATCGATGCGAGAGAGACACTTGACGGTCTTAGCGGATCGACGAGCAAATTGCCTCGGGATCGACGGCGAGCCGACGCGGGTTAAAACATTTGGTCCGTCGAGGCCCGAGCCACGAGCCGAAATGTGGTCGATGTGTACGTATATATATATGCTACGTGTCTTCGAGATTTTTTTTTTTATTAACTATAATAAAAATTGTATTTTTTAGATGTATATTTTCTCACACTTTCTTTATTTTATTGAATTTTTTTTTGTCAATATTTGTTCAAAGTTCAAATAATTAAGAGCATTTTCATAACTATTTATTTGTGATTTTTTTATGAATGGAAATAGCGAATTAGGTTTTTATTTTGAGGTTTTTGAAATGCGAATTTTCAGTTGTCGAGAAGGAAAAAAAATGGTTACATTTTTTTATAAGCAAATGAAATTTCTTATATTTTTTCGACTTAATAATGTTCTTACTTAAAATGATTTAACGTCGATTTGAATTTTTCAAGAAAAATTGATCTTCATAAATGAAGTAATTTTCGAGAATTTTATGAATTGCATTTCGACAGAATATTCAAAGAAATTCGGATTTTGTGAGACTTTGAATTTTTCGAAAATTTCATTCAATTCTCACTAAATTTTGTGAATATCTTAATTTTGATCAATCTCAACATTCGGCGGAGCTCCAACATTGATCTTGAACGAAATCTTGAATTTTCAAATTTTTTTCACTGACAATTACTCTGAAAAAGTTTAAGAAATTAAGATAAAGGTTTGCACAGATACGTAATAAAATTATGAAATGTTTGACGTCAAATATAGCTGAAGCGATAGAGACGTCCAAGTTTTTAAAAACATTTTATTTTTAAATCAAGATAGTTTGTTAAATTACATGGATGTAACTTTAGAGTAGATTTAGCAATTACATAAAAAAAAGTAACTTAAAAAAAATATATACAGCAGTTATATAGTAACTCTTATTTTTAGCTGCAATTTACTGCTAATCATGTGAAACTTCAAATATTCCTTTTTATAAAATTGGTTTTGTGAAAAAAAAAAAAAAAAATTCCTGAGTAATGTGGACAGTTCTACGTTGCATACTTATTATTTTTAAATATTGCGAAATTAAAGTTTAGCAAAATTTGAGTGGAAAAGACGTTTGAAAAATGTTAAGTTGCTCCAAAATCTAATTTATAATGAAGAAGCTATGTGCAAAGTGCTATTTCTCCCACTTGTTTAAAACTTTCTTTTTTAATTGAAGTAATGAAAAATATCATTTTTCAACCGTGACTAATTAATACATTTTTTTTCGTCCTTTTTATAATTTTCTCTTTTACATTTAAATCTACATGTCTGATTCCATATGTATAATTTATATGTATTCGATAACATCTGATTGCAGTGTTTATTTTTCTTCACGGCTTTCTTCTGGCCATCATTATTTATTGCAAAGCTTTTCATTTCCTCGCAGATAAAAATCTAATTCAGACTGTGAAAACTTCTACTTAGCGTCCTTTTTTTTTAGACATTAAACAATAATAAATATATAGTCAAAATTTGCATAAATTCGAATAATAAAATGATGAAATAATATTTGCAATCCGTGTGTTTTGTTAGTAAATAAAAATACCGAATTTTGTGGCGGACTTTTTCGAAAAGCAAATTTCTTCTCAAAGTTTCGTTTTATAAATTATTTTTTTCTTCTTCTTTCAATCATATTCCTCCATCCGAGTGAATTTTCGTGACACAAAACAGGTCATAAAAAACGATCGTCACACATTGAAAATAATGTGTTCATCCGGTTTTACGAAAGCATAAGTACAGAAGAAGAAGAAGAGAGACTGCTAGGCACACGAACCGTCGGAACGCGCGCGCGACGAGACCACGAAACCTGTGCATACGCACGACATATAAACCGGGTTCGTCTTTCGGGACTGCTGCGTAAGACCACTCACGAAAAACCGTGGTAGACGTATACGCAGACTAGAGAGAGAGAGAGAAAGAGCGAGAGAGCACAAAGAGTAAAAAAAAAAGAGTGATATGAAAGACGCAAAGAGCGAAGCGAAGGTGTATAGCAGACAGCGATCACACGCAGCAGCTCAATAATTATTACGACAGGCACACCAGCACTAAGCGTTGATGTTAGCGGCGGTACCGCACCGCAAGTATATTATATAGAGTCTATATTGCCACTCCAGCAAGCGTTTAAAATTGTGTGGCACATTTCTCGCCCGGTAGGATTCCACGAAAATTTAATGTCACATCAATTCAAATTTTTCGAGGTAATATATAAGAAGTTTTTTTTTTTTTCTAAATACGCATTTTAATAATAATTTTTGAGAATTGGGATTTAAAAAAAAAATGTTTAGCATCACGATGTGAATTCACGAGAAAAAATAATAATCGTAATTACATTTAGTTTCAAGAGAATTGAAAGCTGCGAAAAATAAATGCTTTTGTGAATTTATCATTTTTCATTCCTGCATTTTAACTCGAATTAAAATTTTTTTTTTTTTGACAATTACCAATGAGGAAAAGAAATTAAAGATTTTAATTTATATTCAGCGACAGGGACGCTTGTGAAGCGAAAAAAAAATGTATAATTTTGACTCGCTGGTCGTGATCGATGACGGAGAGATCTATGAATTCAAGTGCAATATCAGCGACTACATTCACCAAGTAGAAACGGTCCAGTGTGGTTGGACGACGGTAAAAAAAAATCGGCGAAATTTGTCATAGATCGCAAACGATACGCGGAAAACACTTTGATCTCATGGTAAATCCAAAATGCTCGCATATATACATATATATATATATATAATCTATTGAAATACAACGCGAATACTATACGAGCAAACACATCTCAGTCGCACTGACGCACGTGCCCACCTTAACAAGAAGATTCACACTGTGAAATTACACATATTTTAAGTTCGAAAAAAAAAAAAACGAAAAAAAAAAGAAAAAAACATTTTGTCACATTATCACTATAATCCGGGAAACACGAAATTTTCTGGTTCTGTTCACACGAGTTTTTATTGCATTTTTTCTGTATTAATAATAATTTGTGAAATGTTTTTTTTTTTTTTTTTTCTTTTTCTTAATTAACTTACCCAAGTCACGGGCAAAGGTGCGTGTAGAAGTAGGTGATACAGTGGAGACGAGGAAAGCGAAGCGAAATAAAAGGCACACGACAACGTCGGTGTGCCCGGTTTTACTCCGCGTATTAAACTCGTCGGCTCGCGCTGTTGTGGCTGAGCGAGTGGCTGCTGCTCTGCTCTCGTGGGTGTTAGTGGTGTGTTAGCGAGCGATCCGATCGCGCTTGACACAGGTGTGCTTACAAGGTGTGAAACGTCTATGCTGCCGCCTGGTAGCGATACTACGAAGTCTATAACCCGTCAGGCACATTTGCAGCCTTAAACCATCAAATATTGACCATCGTTTAATATGTCGCGCGAGCGCGAGATATTTCGAAGTGCGTCTTGAAGGGACCGGAAGTAGACGGTAGCGCAGCCGACCCCCTTTACAGCGCTCCGGACATTTTGGTTCACGGCTGCGACTGAACGGGGTGTAAATCCATATTGGTGAAAATATTTTTTATGGAATCACAGAAAAAAAAAATAAAATGTGTGCGCATAAAAATCAATTTCTTATGAAATTTTATTTTCTACAATTTAGTTTAAATATATATTTTTTTTACATTTAAAGAACAACAACTTTTTGTGGAAAATATAAATACACCATTTTTTTTTATATATTAATTTGCGCTTTATTTTTGTTAAACTAATAAACTAAAAGTTTGTAGAAATTCGACGAAAATAAAGTACAAATTGATGTATAAAAAAAATTGTATTTATATTTACCAGAAAAAAAAAAATCGTTGTGCTTGATTGCAGATAAACACTGAGTCATTTTTGAAATACATTTTTCGTCATAAAGAACAATACATTTTTTTACATGTTTACCCAAAAAATTGTAAGCACTTCCTTTTTTTTTCTTTTTTTTTTTGTAAATTCACACCGGTGTTTCATAAAGCGTAAAATATCTAAACAATGCGTCGATAAAAATTATTTTTTGATATTTGAAGCTCTACTTTCAACACGTGATAATTTTACGAATTTATGCATGATGAACTTTGAGTGTCTTTTAGTCGCCCGAGTCAAAAAAAAAATTACAACGCAATAATTGGCACCACAGTTTTTCTTTACCCCTTTTATTCGAAGAGTCAAGAGGCTTTCCTATTGACCAAGTATTACCGTCACGATACCTATATATTACACATTTTTGTAAGCCATCTTCGATGGCGAAGGATGGTTTACATTAGTATAGTAAAGCGCTTGGCGTGGAATCTGTTATCAAGGGTTGTTGTCATGGTTACAGAGTATACAAGGATTCATCCGATAAGCCACCATGGGTTTGTCGTATCTGTACCCATAAGGCACGGCGCAAGTACTTGGATCACTGCATTGATTAATACCGGGCGAATATGTGTTGGCAGAGGCAAGGAAAAATATTGAAAATTATGAAATATACATTTTAAGAGATATCTTCATTCTCAGTATTGATATAATTGCCTTTGCTTGACATTTTTTATTCGCGAAATTATTAATTACATGACTTTTAAATTTTTTCCACATGTTTCAATTGTAACACATTTTTTTTCAGATTTTTTTATTGCACATTCCAGCCATTGAAAATCGCTGAAAATAATCATTGTCTATTTTTTAACGCCAATACTACGGCTGGCAAAAAAAAACATAAGAACATCAAATTTTGGATTTTCAGCGCACGTTTTTTCTTCAACCAGACCAACATCTTGAATAAATTTGAGGAGGTTTTGCTGACATGACGTGTTTTGCCCCATACATTTGTAATGTTGATTCGAATGGTCATGACTTTTATTTCTCAAACGTTCGATAAATGATATAAAACTGTTGAAATTCGTTGAGATGGAGTGTTGGGATAGTAAAGTGGAGTAAAAGTTATTCGTATCAGAGATAAAAGTATGGTTTAAATATCCCTTTTTATTTAAAAATAACTTGATGACTCGATACAACACTCTGAAAATATATTATATAAAATATATCAACGTAGTCGCGTAAGCCCTGTAATGACGTTTCGCCTATTGTTTATAATAATAGTATAAAAGGAAGAACATTAACACCATGTTCGGATGTGTCCAACTGCATTATAGTACTTGTTTAACATAATATTCTTCGTTACGATACTGTCACTTACAACTCATTCAATCGTTATTTTATCATGCTTCTTTTGTGCGGGATGAAAATAATTTTGCAAACAATATCTACCGATTGCGCAGTGCATCTGTCGATTTGCGTCGAGACGAAGTGCGAAGAACCAGAGAGAAGAAAAAAAAAAGGATCGTGTGAAATTAAGCCTAACTTTCTTTATTGCTAATTAAAAATATAACGTTATCTATTTACACAGATATAATAACATAGTGTCTTTTTAATTTGGTATCGTTCTATAGTTGGTCTTTAGGAGCTGGGTAGCGAGATTGTCTTTGGCAAAAAATAAGAGGATAACAAGATCGATATTCAACCCTTAAACGCCAAATTTGCATTCCTTTTCTTTTTTTGCAAACCTTACGGCATTAGATTACACTTTCAGGGTTAAACAGGACGTTAAATAGCAGACAATAATGTATACAATTTTTAAGAAGTTATGTAATTGTGTTTAAAAAAAACCTCAATATGGCATTTAAAAAATAACCCGTAACGCTTTTTTCTACGCATGCAACTTTCGAATTGAATGTATATTAAAATATAAAATTTACAGGTGTATTGTCGAGATTCCGGCGATTATAATGATCGATCGTTGAGTGATAAAGTGGAGAAAAAAAATCATAAATTACTAATACAACAATGTAAAAGAATAAAGTGCCACGCATTCCCTCGATTTTTTTTAGCATTCCTGATAAATTAAGTGATTTCCTCGCCCCCCCCCCCCCCCCCCCCCTCCCCGCCCCCTCCTTGTCCTTATGTACATATCTCAATAAACTCGGCGAATAAAATATAGTTTACGTCTCTTCGTCAATCATCAAGGCTTACGGTTAAGAATAATGATACAATATTTTTTGTACACTTATATCCAATGCTACATAACTATGTATATGTATATTTATATGTATTGCTTTTTTTTATAAGACGTCTCGAGTTTTCCGCTAACGTAGACTCGCAGGGTTTTTGTTTTTTTAGTGCTAAAAACTCGATATTTGTGCGTTTATCCTACAAATTCGATGTGCTTGATATGATTTGTCTGTTTTATTACTAGCATTAGAAAGGCACTTTTTGGCATTCTAAGAGAAAGCATACGATTTTCGAGGTGCGAAATTTTGACGATTGTTACCGGTAGTATTTTTTTTTTTTTTTAAGAACAAAAAGTAGATGCCTCAAAGTGCAAACAACTCTAATTTTCAATAAACATTTTAAAGTGAAAAATGATTGTAATTACTATTTTTAAAACCGAAAGAAGTAACTAAGTAAAATATCTCCGAACCTATTTTTAAAAAACCGCCAAGTAACTAAAATCTATGTTTTAGTTCTTTAGGCTTTTTTTCAAATTCATCCAAATTTTCGACATTAACACTGCGTATATCATGAGAATTACAAGAGTTAGTGATATATTTTATTTCTTTCACGTTAATCATCAAAATTTAACGCCTCGAAAATCGCATAATTCCGAACAAAAAGAATAGAAAAGATCGAGACAGCAGATAGTTCACCGCCTGTTTCCATTCGTCGTCTCTCGTTTAAACAATGATGATAATGCACAATCAGTTCCGACCTTGTAGTAACCAACGTCGCCGCCAGCTGGCAGCATCAACAGCGACGCTCACGAGTGTCAACTTATGAATTATATACAAAAGCAAAAAGTGCGCGAAATTCCTTTGCTCAACTCTCGCGACCGCGTTGACAACTCAATCTTAAAAGCTAACACCTTTCGTAAACATAATTATGTACATATAACGTAGATACCTGATTTATATTATGTCCAAGCGATCACACAAACCGAAGATTACAATTCGATAAGAAAAACGAGACTCACTTTGCGTATATATATATATATATATCGTTGAACTGATCGCTACTCAATCGAGGCTTTTAGTATTCAGTATAGCTTTTCTCGAATAGCCATGTTTTTATTGTCGCTTAGTAAAAAAAAAAAATCGTCGTTGAAAACGCGAGTTTTTCTAGAGATCTTTCCATTGTCCAGCATCGGATCACTCCGAATTCTCTTCACTTTAGCTTGAGAAAACAACAAATAAAAACTCGCGAGCGATCACAACTTGAATTCCTTGAGGAAACCCCTTTTTAGTTCTGTCTTTTGTATTTTCTTTTTTTTTTTTTTTATGAAGATATCGAGACGACAGTAGGTCTCTCAAGATGACCGTTGTCCAACATTAATTTGCTGCTCGCTGAACTGGGTGACGAGTTTCCCAGCGTGACAATGTGCGGCGACGAGAGCTGATGATGATCCGGCGAATGACCCGCGGAAACGAGAACAGGTGAACGCGAAAGACGCGTCGGTGGTGACGGACACTCGATCTTTGGCGAATGACACTCGATTAGCTGCTGATGTTGCTGATGCTGTTGTTGCTGCTGCTGCTGCTGCTGCTGTTGTTGCTGTTGGTTTGCTAACATATCGTAATAGACGCTCGGTGTGGTTGGCTGGTATGAGACTATCCGGCTCGCAGCTTGCTGAGGACTCGCTACGTACAACGAACTCGAATACGTCGTTTGGGGCACGCCCGTGTGTGCCATTCGCAGATCTGAATAATCTGTAATTACAAAAATTAAACAGGTTTTAGATTTAATGTTCATTATTGTCATTTTTGGAGACTTTTGGAAAATTATTTATATGTGACATCAACGGTAAGTCTATGCGGGTTGTTAGAAACCTGTGATTTAATATTTAATAGGATAAGTCAATTTTCGAAAACGATTTACATTAGTGAAGCTTACTGATGCAATTTGTCAATTCTTTTTAGAGACCTAACAGCTTTTGTGCTAAAGAATTATAACATGAATGTAACAACCAAATAAAGCGGTTTTAATTTCTCTAACTAGAAACCTTTAATAAAATTGAAAAAAGCCTAAAACTGATTCACAATAGTATCAGCCAACAAAACTGATTTTAATACTGACAGAAAAAATGTTTATTCTAATCATGAAATAATAAATTTATTTAACATTTATTGGATGACTAGAATAAAAAAATATAAATCTCTGAAAATCATTTTTTTACTGGCTCCCCCGACCCCTTAAGCAATTTAATTCATCAATTAACAATCAGATTCTTTTTTGCAAGTTTTGTATTCGAATTCAATTAAAAAAAAAAGCATATGAAAGAAAGATGGAACGTAAAGATGTGAGTATGAGTGACTTACCTGGATCAAGTTTGATATTGTTGTTGTTATTGTTGTTGTTGGTGATAAGTAAACAATTACTGACGTTACTGTTGATCGGAGTGTCACTGGTCTTCATGCCACCCTTGGGTTTACGTTTGCGCGTCTGAATGCTGTCCTTCTTCATAGTCAGGGGTCTATTGATGTTGTGTAACTTGAAGTAAAGTCCGCAGGCATTGCAAACGGGTTCGCCGCTTGCATTACGACGCCAAAGCGAAGTCATCGTCGTCTGACAATTGCTGCAAGACAACCCTATACGCCTTGAAGCCGACTGCAGGAAACAGATAATTTCACATTAGACGAATATTCAACGTGTAAACATTTTTCAGGCGTAGGATAAAAAAAAAAAGTAGAGTACTGTCGAACTATTTTGCTACACGTCCTTACGTTCGAGAATTCCTTGTATTTTCTAGAAAAATATTTTCACAAAAATCCAATGGAGTTTATTCCGTCATTTTAATAGTAAAATCATTAATTTCAAGGGAATTCACAAACGCAAAGACATTTAATTTGAAAACAAAAGAGAGCCACCCAATCTCGAAGTCACGATCTCGCCTGATAAGCTCTTAAAAAGAAAATCTTTTGTGAAGAAAATAGGAAATAGCGAGAGAGAAAGAGAAAGCCCAGTCGAAGCTGAAGAATCCGCTCGACTGAAATTACACAGAATATACAAATCGTTGATGGAAATTTAATTTAAAAAAAAAAAACAAAATTTTAAAAGTGTGTCTAGGCCGAGACGTGATTTCGGGAATGAGAGTGGTATACCATGGGTATAGTGGCACCTCAAGCTACAAAAGACGTTCGTTTTTTTCTATGATATTGAATGATTGACAAGAGAGAGAAAGAGAGACAGAGAGAGAGAGAGAGAGAAAGAGATTGATGATTGACAGAACGAAATGAGTAATGGCAATAGGTGTGAAAGGATTAAAAAGCTTAGGAACAGACAAATTGAAGGAGAATACGAAGAATTAGATTTGGTTAAAGCTTTCTTTTTTCTTTCGTTAGGAATATGCAGAAATATTGGGAGGTTGGGAGGGGGAAGAGAAATTGAGATGAAAAGAATAAGAATTGAGGACAAGAATGCTGATTGGAAGGTTCGGGTGACACCTACCAAGCGGCGGCTCGATTTCTCCTCGAGGGCGCGTCGGGCGCCACTATACCCATAGAAGCCTTTGTAGAATTCGCCCTGGTCCGCCACTGAAACAGACAGGAGGCCAAACGTTAAGGGTCGTTCCACGTATAATGTTTTTTTACTCTTTCAAAAATCGTTTTTCTTTTTCTTTTTCTTTTTTTTTTTCTTTCTTTTGAACGACGAGCTACATGATCCAACGAAACCGCGTTATACAAAAGCAATCTCGTGAGTAATAAAACTGCTTATCGAGGGTTTTTATACTTTTGGAGGGACTTGGCCATTTCTTTATTTATTTTATTTTTTTTACCGTACACAAATTGGCGGTAAAACGGCCCTTGGGCGACCATGATGTCGCTTAAGGACATTTTGACGATTGGCAATACCACGGGCGAATTTCCACATAGGCTCCTGGTCGCCTTCGGAGGCGTTCGTAGCCGCCGGTCATGCGATGAGAAACAAATTTATTTTAGAAACCTAAAACTTTTGTTACAATCGAGGAGGTGAGATATAATTAAGATGAAAATCCGGCGCTTTAACGAGTTTAATAGATGATACAAGATGAAACAAATAGCACCGTATAATTTAATTTTTTTTTCGTCAAGTTTATAAATTTACTGTTTCATTTTTGATTTTTCATATTAAAATGTCAATCAGCTTTTTAATGGAATCGAAATAATCTGCCTAATTTAATCTCGTTCCTCAATGATTTCCTATCTTACACAATGTCTCTATCTATTTCTCTTTCACTTTCTCTCTCTCTCGCTTTCTCTCTCTCTCTTTCGTTTTCCATGTATTAAAAAAAATATATATATTTATTCTTTCTCGTATGACCAAGGCGGGGACCATCGCTCCTTGCTTACCAGGCGCCGTGGTTGCTTGACCAGTGGCCGATTCATTCCGTTCATCTTGTGGTAGAGGCCGCAGGCATTGCACAGGTAATGTCCAGTCCCGTCTCGACGCCAAAGTGGAGTCGATATAGCTCCGCAATTCACGCACTCGCGGCCCTCGGTAAAGTACTCGGCCTCGATGTTGTGGTGCACTGCATTTTCCGTACATCATTGAATTTTTTTGCGGTTCTTTTTTTTTTTTTTTTCATGACTTATTTTACTTAAATCGCTTAACTAAATCTACGAATATATATTTCTGTACATGAGTAATTTTTTATGAACTGGGCCACTGTAACCTTTTTTTTCCATAGCTTCTGTATGTTCTACTGTAGATTATATAAAATTGAGAAGAAAATAAAAAGTCTCGAAATTTCGTGAGAACAAACATAATCAGAAAAAAAGGTGGCACGATTGATAAAAAATACACCTCACATGCATATCACACCAAATTAATTGAATTCATCAAAGTATCGATGAGTCACGAGACCTACAATTGATTATGAAAAAATTGTCAACGTTTCCTAAAATTTTATGTCGGTATTTTTGTATTAAAAAAAATATATATATATTACAAAACTAATAGCCTAATTTTTTTCTAAATTACTTTAGATTGAACGATCTTTTAGAGCAAACATTACTACAGAATATACAGCAGTGATAAATGTTTTTTATAAGAAATTTAAAATTGCATTACTATTAGAACTAATGCGAAAAAAAGTAGTCAAAGCAAGCGAGATTGTGCGTGCGTGCAATTCACGAGTATCACGTGCTAATAGAGACTGCACTGGCAAGTGCATCGAAGTGCATTTCTATCGTATACAAAAGTGCCACACATGATGGCTTTAATCGTAGGTGAGTGAATAAATAAACGGTGTGGACAGGTCGTGAACGTTCCGGTAGGTGCTACACTCCGTATCAGTGGCCTCTTTTTTTTTTTTTTTTTAATTTCCTATATCCGTGACTCTAAACAATAATTATACTCTTCCGCGCTGTGTAAACCAATACGAGCCTAAACGATTATTTTCGTTTTCTTTTTTTTCTTTTTTTCATTTCCTTTTCGCCAGACGTGGCAAAGAATTTTTTTTTTTTCGAAGGACAATATAAAATGCCCAATTCCAAAGGAACGAAGAAATCGTGCACAGTATAACAAAGTCAAAGGAAAAATTGACGAATATGTTCTACGTGTTATAACTGATGCACGATGACAATTATGTAGAAGGTCGTAGACCTTTCGACAGGTACTTTTCCTATTGTTGAGACATAGCTAACGTTCCGTATCGCCCCGAGCAACGACTGCTATACCGATTGGACATTATACGTTTTTAATGACCCTTCGTCTATAGCCATTTTTACTGATGACTTTTTGGAATTCAATATCGTTTGTCGCGGAGCACTCGAGTTTTTGCCGTTTGACACGTAAGCAGAAACTTTGTTGGAATAATATATTCGAGATCACGTATTGTTGTTTTGCCAGGAGCTACTGTAGAGCGGTACCTTGAAAATTCATATAACGTGCTTAAAACTTTGAAAATAATTTAGAGAGGCAGTTTCACAGTTGGACTTTGCAGAGAGATTTTTCTTTTTTGCAGCAGCATTAATAGTAGGAGTTAAAAAATGTTGTAAATACGTCAGGTTCGTCACCAGAGGCACTTAATTTTTTCTTGTCTTTCCGTTGTACACAAAATATTGCCTCGTTAATGCAAAAACATGTTGTGATTTAAATAAAAAGCTGATTTACGTTGGATTCTTAATTCGCGCGTGAAAGAGGAAGAGGAAGGGGGCGAGTCGGGAAATTATAATAGAGTATACGAACACAAGTAGGAAGAAGTTTAGAGACGGGGTGGGTGGTGGCGCAGGAGACGGACGTGTGTTTATCAGGACTTCCGGCGTTTAATGATAGTAACGAGCGCATATATGCATACGAGAACCGGGAGAACCCGACCATTCCTCCCACTCTTTACCGTCAAACGCACTACCAGTTCACCGTACTAGAAAAAAAAAAGTTATTTTAAGACCAATGAGCTGCCTGTTTAATTTACCAACACAACATTCACTTTGATTTTTTACCATTGACGTTCAATTCACTATTCATTATTTTCGATAAAACTGGCTTTTATTTTGGATTTAGATTTTTGTTTCTTTTATAAAAAAAAAAATAGTTTCCGACAGAAGTGCAAAATAATATTGTTTTTCTGTCCAGAAACAAAAATTAAAAAATCGATAAATAATTACTTATTATTGTGCGAAAAGATTTTACAACGAGTGACAATATTTTGTAGTTTCATGAAAAAGAGAAAAAATTGATATTAATGGGGAAGGAGAACTAAAACTTTGTCGCCTAAAAAAAAATTAATTCCAATAAAGAAAAACAAGCCTGCAATGTCGAACCTTGCCAATTGCTTCCTCTTTATTTTGTATCTTTGACAAAGCTTTTTTTTCTCGCAAAGCTTCCTCTGTGAGGAATCAAGAAGTATGACGACGTATCAGATAATTCGATAAGAGCAGGATCGACGTTCTCATAGTGAAAAAAAAAAGAGAAGAGATCTAAGGATCATCTCGAGTTACTTTGCGAAGCACGTATTACAGCTATGGGAATAAGCAGACAACGAGAGGCTAAGAGGTCAGAGGACAATCTGCGTACCGGAGCCATTCGCGAAAGCGATCGGATATTATGTCAGTGAATAAGTCGACGGAGATGCTGCTGACGAGGCTGTCGCGACTCGTACGAGTTTCTCACTCGAGATGACCGCGTGAAGCGAGCTTCGGATTGCGCTCCCGCGCCTTTTCCTCTCCTCTGTCGCAATACACAACGGAATGTGCACCCATCGCGAGATTAATTCAATGAACCCGAGCAACATTTTACATCGAATTATCAGCAATTAATAATAATGAATTTATTTTTTCTTCAATATTGCTGTTATAATGTTTGTAGAAGAAAATTTCCTATTTCCCAATTATCGAGTCATTTGAGAGAATTTTTCTGTTTATTTATTTATTTTTATTTCATTTATTAAGATCTATTTTTTTTTTAATTTTTAATATTTCGCAATTTCGGAACGACTAGAAATATTTATTTTCATTCATTGACGTTGCCTTTAAATGCAATTAGAATGACAATTATTGTGATATTTTTACACTAATATTTTTATTGTAGAAAAATTACTCGCATAAGAAAAAAAAAATTGAAGAGACTTGGTGACATATTAAACGACACAATTTATTATAATTAATTGAATTACTTTTGAGTGCTTTCATAAGTGGCACGAAAGCTCTTATTCACTCATTAGTCGTCTGGGATATATATATATATATAGGTAGACTCAAGATTTTTCTGTAAAGCCATGCATGGCTAATAGATACGAGATGAGAGGATTAATCGAGAGCTCCATATGCGTCGTATAATACGGCCACGTGGCAGAGACAGCCATGCTCCGCACCTCGTGACCCTGCATCAAGAAAATCCAAGGAAAAACCTGATGCTTTCACTTATAGTTCATAGCGGGACCCCAGAAGTACTTTGGAATGTACTGAGCCGACGCGCAGTGCCAAAGTGTCGGGGCCAGGGTGTCTGGCTGATGCTACTCGGTTACACTTAAGAATTTCTTTTTTAATGGTCGCGAGCATCCGGAACTGCACTCGAGCGGTGCATAACGCGCGGGAACGTTAAAAGTTTCAACCGCAGCGTCACTCAAAGGACTCTTGCCTCACAACCGCAAGAAGCTTTAAAGCCAACGTACCGCCACTTGAGGGAAAAGCTTACCGAAAAGAAGATCATAAATCAAGAAAGTGTCCTTTGGAAAAAATGCTGCTTTTTTTTTTCTTTTATTAAATAGAAAATTTAACAAAATGTGGAGACGACTGAAAATAAATATTGTAGTTTTTTTTCACGAATTTATTTGACATCAATATGTATAGTTTTATCAAAATATGAATTTTCACGAAATGTTTTCTTGTGAATTTTACATTGAATTAGAATGTTTTATTAAACGTCGTGACGAATGTAACTAAATGTTGTCATTTTTTTGTCACAAATTATTTTCACATGAGAATTTTATTTGGGCGTTTTAAGTAAAAGATCACAGGTCTGGCTTTATCGCAAATTTCTCACCCTGCATCCCCCTGGCTGATATACGAGACGATGATGAGCTTTAATTATAAACGGGGTCGAGAGATTTCGCTCCGACAACAGCTCTCGACCAATGAGAGACCCTCGACCGAGCGACGATAATCTTCGGCCCCTCTGTCCCTCCCTTTTATAACGTGCAAAAAAGCTGCGAGAGTTTATTCGATTATCACGATTCGGTTCGTCGGACTTCGAACATTCAAATTCAACAGGATTGGAGACAACAAAACCAAATGAATCTCGTATATAGGAGAGAAATAATGTACAACGTAATACGTCGTCTGAAAATAATCGGTCAAAGCCGAAAAACAACTCTAATTTTATGAAATAATTTTTTTTCCCCCACTTATGATAGCACAGACTGTTAGCAATTTTTAACATACTTTTGAAATACATTAATTCGCCAATGAAAGAAACATTTTTTTCTTTTGTCTTTTTTAATAGTAGAAATTCGGCTTAAAACCTTTTTAAAATATTGAATGTAAATGTTTGTGCAATTCGATCGAAAAGATTTTTTTCTTCAGTTTTTTATTCTTCTTTCAAAAAAGTATATGCAATTGTTTTGGATTTTTAAATAAAATTTTTTAATCTTAGTTTTTCCTTTTTATCACACTTTATATGCGACTACAAGCCAAGCGCAGGAAATGTGAAGAAAAGTCAAAACTTTGAAAGGTCCATGTCTGAAAACACCAACATTATTTCCTGAAATTGTGAATCAGTTGATATTTCTTTGGGAGTCTATAAAAAAAATTCCCCCTACTTAGCTGGTGTAGAATGTTGTCACAAACAAAATCAGACATCATAGACATAAATCCAATGTGTGCTTAATTCTGGATCATGGGAAGAGTTGAAAAAAAGCCTAAGACTGATTCACAATAGTACGAGTCAAGAAAAATGATTTTAATACTAACAGAAAAAAACAAGTTTATTCAAATCCTTAAATAATATATTTACTTAAGATTTATCGAATGACTAGAATTAAAAAATAAAAATAACGCCGGAATTTATAACGACGTGTATCACGTCATAGTATTATGTATATGTGTGTATAGTAACAGGCGAGTAAGACGATTAGATATATTAGTGGCTGTCTGTCGGGATGACTTGAAAATACCGAAATAATCGTAGAAGCTACCGACAGATAGATACAGTGGTCCTATCGTTTCGCGAGCGTGCCGCACCACATTGCGGTATCGCTTGTAGACTACTCAACTCGATTACACCTACGCGATGCCGAGCAATGTCTAGGTCATGGTTCTATCGACAAAACTTTATAAGTTACTCGTGCATCGATAGCGGCTTTTTTTGCTTCTTAAATGATGCAACTCCGTTCAGGAACCTCTATTTATTATGTCATATCTGCTTAGGCTGATAAATAGTTAATGTGTATGAATGAAAATTGAATGGATCGAGGGAAAGAAAAGCAAACTAATCGAGTGAAGATAATAATTTATGTTTCTTTTTCGACAAGTCGCAAATAAATAAAGGATATTCATTTATTAATTTGAAAATAGAATGGCACATGACTGTTCATTAAACTCAATTATTTGTCAATAAGAATTGACAAATCTGAGACCAAATTTTAACACTAAAAAAATAATTGTTTTAAGTTGCATGATTTTTTCTATTTATTATGCAATACACATAATGACGATTAGAGTAATAAATGTTTGTTGTTATTTTTTTCTCAAATTAAAAGCGAATGCATAGAGAGAAAGAAAAACAAGACAATCGAGATAATAATTTTTTTTCTTTTTCGATAATTTAAAGTAAAATATGCAAAGTTCGGTATACTCAATACTTTGTCAATAAAAGTTGAAAACACGAACGAAATTTTTCAATACCTCGACAATAATTGTTTTAAATTGCATGAGTTTTTTGTTGTTGTTTCGACGCCGGTGCCCACGTGAGGCCTCTTTTGGATAACGAAGAAGCAGCAAAAAAAATTGCGAGCTATGCTATCACCCGGAGTCTCTCTGTTTCGTGTTGATATATCGAACCGGATCGTCGGCCACCGCGCTGACCCGCCTGAGAGATAAATTTTGCGCGACTCTCGGAATCTCGGGCACCTCTCGCACCACGAAGACGCTTACGATAAATACGCAAAATCGTCGACGAAAACTCGCACCCGATGTCGTTCCTCGTACGCAAAAAAAAAAAAAAAAAATCTTGAAAGCTGCATTCTTCATTGTGATAACGACGGAAGGCGATCCAAAAGCCATAGCCAGCCAAGGAAGCAGAGCTTATCGATTCATTACATTCGCTTGAACACGCCGAAAATGCGAGAATTTCACACACGAAATATAAATCAAGATTCGTTTTGTAAATAAAAGAAAAATAACTTCAACAACAACAAGAGTGTCATCTTTTTGTTCCTCATATTTTTCATATTTTGTACTTGACTTTTGTCTCACAGCCGCAAAACGCTTTAAAAAACGGCAGGGCGCAACTCGAGAAAAAATTTTACCGAAAAGAAGATCATAAATCGAGGTGCCCTTTCATTAAAAGAAAAATCTTATTTTTTAATATCGCAATTTTATGAGAATATAAATTTTAAACGAATTTTTTTTTCTTGAAAATGTTATATTTATTTCAAGACGCTTTTTTATATGAATAAAAATCCAATTAAAAAATCCATCAAGAATGTGTTCTGTGACAAAATTTGAATCATTATTTAATCTATCAGAATATATCCAAACGGTATAGTTTTAATTTTATTTTAAAATTTTGTATTTAATCAGACATTTAAAAAAATGTGAAGACGAATGAGAATAAATGTAGTTTTTTTTTGTCACGAATTCGTTTCACATCAGAATTTTATTTGGGATATAAAATAAATTTGTTCATAGTTACTATTTTAAATAAGAGATATCTAGTTTTGGCCTCACTTCGTCACCATATATTTAAGCGTAAAATAAGTTATTGGGCTCCCATAGAGATCCTCTTCCTAGCGAGAGAAAAAAAAACGTGAGCAGAGAGAATTTGAAAGAACGTGAAGGCACTGTAATCGGATCTCTCCCAAGCATATTTTACCCCGTAGCCGTTACAGAGGACAAATTCCGTGCTGGTCGAATTAGTTACAAGTTTCCTAATCCTGCACGACCATTCGCTCCGCAGGGTCTTCTCCGAGTTTGCATTCATCTCTATTTCTATTTCTTAAATTTACGATCGTTGAGCAAAAAAAAAATAAAAATAAAGTACGAACTGTTCAATCGAGTCTCGGTGAAATCTGTGCGGTAAATTGGTCAAGTATTATTGGAAATCGATTCAAATGCAATAAAATTAAAAATACTAATAACTTTCATCTTCAATTATAAGTGTAACAATAATGATAATAATCTTAAATATAAAATTTACATTGAAAAATCGTCTCTCAAAAAAATCCATTGTATTCATTTACTTATCAAATAGAAAAAAAAATTGAAAAATCAATCAAATGAGAGATTAAGTACAGAAAAGAAGAATGGATTTCTAATAAAATCTTCATTTGTCACCTGTTGTCGAAAAAGATAACAGCCTTAAAAAGTGAATGGCCTACAGAATTGATTTTTCGTACGAGTGACATAAAGTCAAAACATTTAACATGAGAATCTTCCGTCTCTTTTTGTAATCGGCTTTCCTTTTGACCACGTCCGAGAGTGCAAACAGACCACCGTCTCTAATGTCCTAGCAGCAGCAGCAGCAGCAGCAGCAGACAACGCGTGTGGTGCGGTCTGCGATCCTTCAAACTTATGTTACTCATGTACAGAATGCGAGAATAGCCTGCGCATCATGAAACACGCCCACCCGAAAGCGCTCTTCTTGACAATTTCCACGCGCACGCCACGCAACTTTTCTGGTTGCTTTAGCGCCGGCACAAGCGAGGACCACCCCGGAATGTCAAGTGTATTTTAGCAAGCGCCGTTTTATCCAATGAAAAAAAAATGACCTTTCTCTAGACGTCACAATATTCCGATGAGATATCCGCTTTGACCACAATCTAATTATATATATTTTTTTTTTATCTCTCGCGCTAAAGTAACTCACAAGCTTAGAGAAGCTTCGCTAACGGTTGAACAAAAGCGCGAAGGAGTCACGAATACCGAGATTCGATAATCTCAACGTACGTGACTGTATGCAACGTTCCTGCAAACTCGATATATCGCCAAAGTCGTGCAACGGAAAATTACTCTTTCACGATCGCTCGAAATACTGACACGATGAAATCATTTTTTTTTTTTTTTTTTTTTTTTTGTCGTGTTGCACACCTCGCGGATTCTTTTCACACGCATCATCGCTATCTTAGTACGCTTTAACGATCACTGGGCGAACTTTTCTTCAAGTTGTTTTTAAAAATACAAAAAAAAAATCTCGATTTTCTGTACATTAAAATTATGATGATCTAAAATCTTGTACTGAAAATAGTATGTCTTCAAGAACAGTTTGAAATTTATAGGAATTTAGAACAAGTTGATGAAAACAATCATTGAAATGAAAATTCATCAACGTTTATATTATACAAACAGAAATGTAAATTAATAAAAGGCAAAATATATATATATTTTTCCCCACTGACCGTCAGATACTCAAAGAAAAATTGAATTTTAAAAGACACTCACTGGCTGTAAGACTCGCTGCAGCGCTGAGTTGATGCTGAGGCGTTGGATTCGAGGCCTGTCGTCTCGTTGGTGTTGCGACATTTTGGTACTGCACAAGAGAATCGGTAGTCGGAGAGGTATAGGACCACGATCCTGTTTCGTTAGCCGGAGTTCCGGTTGATCCAGCGGTCGTTTGTTGGGACAAATACGGCGGACTGTAATTACGAAAACTCGTGCGACTTCCAAAAGGTTGGGAGAACGCTGGTAGAGTTTGATGTGTGACTGTCGGAAGTGATTTGGTACTTCCATACTCATCGGAGATGGTTGGAAGCGAACTGCTGATGCCTGAAAAAAAAAACATCCATGAAAGAACACCGTGAAAGTTACATGTTTTAAATACCATTAAACACATCCTAAAAGCATGTTTTAAGCACTCTTCTCCGAAGGAGCGATAGTTCAGAGATGTAAACTGAATATTTCAGCTGTGAACTTAAATTGATTAACATTTCTTTTTTTTTTCATCTCGATTCTAAAGTTTAATTAGAAAATTATAGCTTACCCTGCACTGTCCATAATTGTTGCGGCGAACCTGTGAGTTCCGTTGGGCTCCCGGTCATGTAAGGTAGACTGTACGTACTTCCGGCTCCGGTTCCACCGCCCATGCTGCCAACACCGCCCATCGGTCTATAAAGCGACGAACTGTAACACGATAAAAATGCGACTGTCAAATAGCGTTCAGGAGAATGTCTGTTAACAGACAGCAACCTCGGCTAAGCTAAACGCTAAACACAGAGATGATCCGCGCGAGAGATCGCGTATCAATCAGAACATCTGCTCGTGTCACACGCCCCTACCCATGGGAATATTTTGATGACGCGAACGAAATGGCCAGAACCGGCTGAAATAACGGACACGACCAGGCCAGAAGTCATTTCGAATTTCAAGGCTTTCCAGTTCATACCAATCTTGAGGAGTCTTGCGAAAGATGAAAAAACTAAAAGTGAACTGTCAAACATTCGTCTAATAGAACTTGTGTCCAAAAAATTCGACCTCAAGATTGCAAAATTGATTCAACGAATTGGTAGGTAAAATGGTGAAAACTTACATCGAGAGAAATCTTAAGACTCGAGGAATGCAGCACATGGATCATGGAAAAAACCGAGATTACAGAAAACTTCTTAGACGCAGTCAATTGATTTCATTTGCCAATTGAACTCACCCAAGATGTTTACTTTAAATCTACTAAATTCAATTGGCTCAAAGTGCTCGAAATCAGCTGATAAATCATAACCGCAAGTCATAGCGAATTGAAACAACATTTTCAATGTAGATGTACGAGATAAAAGATTTAATCTACAGAATTTCTAACGAACCTCATTTTCCTAAACCCTGTTATTCCTACGGTACTTATGTGACACGTATCACGACACAGGAACTGCAGTTCTAACGGTGCACGCGCTCTAAGCTTTCGGCTTTCCGGAAGCCACAAGAAAGAAAACATACGACATCGGTATAGATACTTAGCGCAACAGACCAGACAATTCAGGTGTGTTGGAAGTGAATCTTCCAACCAGGGCTCTACTGAAGTTTGCGGCACGCGACAAACCGGAGTCATTGTAAAAAAAAAAAAAGAAAGAAAAAAAAAAGAGGTCTTGAACAACTTACATCCCGAGTTTTACATCTTAACACCGGAAGTAACCCTTCTAGCAGAGCTAAAACCGGAACTGCGGGGTCCGCGTTGGAAATGCGGGCGCGCGTGCCCCCAGGATTGTTGTTCCTCGTTCGAAAGGGGGGGGGGGGGGGGGGGGCGCTACGAGTGCCACGATCCCGCACCGGATAGTCAAATGCGGAACGACACGAATACTCCATTACCGCATCGCCATTAAGAACTCTTGCTGACCATAGGCTATAAGTACTCTCTATATACTTTTTGCGGTGGGGCAAATGCAAGAGACAGGCGCATTGATGGTTTCCACTGGGATCATTGCTTGACTGCGTTCATCCAGTGGGGGCCCCCCTTCTATATTCTTCCGCCGTTTGGTCTCCTCTACCTTGCTCACTCTTTAGCTGACATTGCTACCTGCTTCTGCGTTACCGAAGACTCGAAAGTCAGGACAAAACCCGTCTATGCGGGCACCCGGTACCGGATTACGTATATAATACTTCCAGACTTAGACACATATATAGCTGTACCTAAAACGCATTTTTTTCCCTTTTCGTCACTCATGCTACCATCCCAATGTTGCCTTTTAACTCTGTTATCTCTCAACTCTCGAAAGGCTCTTATGAGACAAAATACTACGCTATGTAATACAGACGACCAACTCCTCTGTGAAATGCATTCTGTTGTAAAATACCAAAAGGTAAGTCAAACTAGAAATTGTTACGTGAGTCACTCTGACGTTTTTTCTTTTTAGCTATATGGAAGATCCACGAGGACAACTAAGAACAAAAAAATTAGTTTCAAATGGAATTAGCGGTTATGGGTGGTGAAAAAAATATTTCAGTAATTGGACGAAATATACTTGTCATGGAAAATAGAAAAACATTCAATTAACATTGAATATTAACTGATACATCGTAATTTTCATTCATCGTCATTTTTCAAACAAGAAATCGATTGTATTTTACGATTCCTTTCTCGCTTCTAGTTCAAATAAAAAAAAAAAACATTTTGATTTGTCGATTCGACAATGTTTTATTTTTCTGTTGTACTAGAAAAGTGGTTGAAATATTTTGTAAAATTTAAATACTATTTTTTAGTAAATCTTGAAGCTTGCGTAAAATAAATGCAAAAAATAGTGAACGATTGTGAGCACAATTTTTGTTTTTATTAACACTGCCAAATGTTTTAATTGCGTTTTCAATTTACTTCATTCAAGAGATTTTTTTTTCTCAACTACTACGAATCGGCAATTAATTCGATATTTTCTAGTTGATGAGAAATACAGACAGATCTGAAGAGGCTCAAAGATCTCAGTTTTGATGCGTGTGCGGTCAACAAAATAAACGACTCTCAAAGACTAAAGAGTACGCTTCGCCAAGTGTCAATACGGATGCGGCCTTGAGCTCGAGGCGCCCTGTCACGTTTCGTTACTCGCGGTACGTGCCCACCGGCTCATTTGTTAATTGTAGCGCGTGCACTCGCCGATGTTTCTCTCCCGTCGTGGAAGATGCAGTCGCGGACGTCCTCGCGCTACTGTCCAGCGAGCAAAGCTAATATGACTGTTTAAATTTTTTTTTTTCTCGTTCTCTCTCCGTCTCTCTCTTTTTCTCTCTCTCTCTTAAGGCCATATGAGAACCACGTTCATTCCTTTGACGACCGCCATTATTCGTATCTCTCTTTTCCACACATATACGTGTTTCACATCATCTCAAGTCTCGACGAGAGCAGCACGTGGGATAATGGACAAAACAATGTTGTTGCTGCGATACGAGTGCACACGTGCCACCAACGCAATTTTTTTGTTAATACCCTATTCTTCACTTTTTTGCTATTTCGTTTTTTTTTTAACTTACTAGTTGGACTAAGAAACTGATAATGGAATACAATAGTGCAAGATTTGCGGTTCATGAGATACTTTAGATTTTTTTTTCTATTGCCTTGTACATTTTTCGCATTGAATATGTAAACTAAATCTAGTTGACGTAATTTTTCCTTTTTCGTGAAATTTTTTTTTCGTGATTTTCATGTCAGGACATTCAAGGATGGTGTAAAATTGGGATTTTACTTGGAGTGAATCGGTCGAGTGGTTCATCAAAATTGCAATCTGCAACATAGAACCTTCCAAATTGTTTCCTCATTATTTTGTATCTTTGACAAAGCTTTTTTTTACAAAGCTTCCTCTATGAGGAAGCGAAAATTGATCAACACTACTTCCTCGTAGAGGTAGCTTTGTAAACAAAATAAAAAATTTGTCAAAGATACAAAATAATGGAGAATTTGCAAGGTTCTACTTTACAGGCTTGTTTATTTCTTCATAATAAGAGTATAATATTCCTAAATTACGCAACCAAATAATAGAAATAAAATCATCAAGTACAAGATTTTATCTTTTTTCTTCACAGTGAAAGAGAATTTTTAAAAAATTTCAAATGAACGAGATGATTTTTCGAAAATGAGTAATTAGCTCCTTAGTCAATTAGTCATGCACATTTGACGTCATTAAGCTTCGACTGTGCGTTTATACGAATGTGCATGACGGTGTGTATTGTAAAGTGAAGCCGTAGAATGATGAAATTGCGATTGGTGGATTTAAAGACGCAGCAAATTTTCACACAGATTGACGTAGATTATGTGGAGGACAGTCTGGATTTTAATGTAACGAGAAATTTGACACCGATGAGTGTGTGCCTCGCGAAATCTGCTTAGCTCGTGCGGAGCGACTGAGTAACCGACTGATTCGCGTTAACGTAATATTCTTGAGATAGGTCGGGGCCGATTGTACGATTGTGAATCGTAAAAGATAATCAAATTTTCTCTCGAGAGTGTTTGCTCGGTAATTTATCAACACAATGTGCAAATAGTAGCATATAAATTGACAGAAATTTTTTGATTTCTTAATTATGTCAAAATAGCTTCTCTTTTTAAGATATAGTCGTTTTTTTTTAAAAGTGTGTTTGGCAAAGTGCATGAATGATAAATGTATGCCTTAAGATACATTTATTTACGTAGAAAACAAAAAGGTTTATATTTTGGATAGCATTATCTTCTTGAACATGTGATTTTAAAAAACAACACAAGCTTACATTGTTTTATCATGTAAGATCGTTTTTTGTTTGGTCAAAGAACTAAGAGAAACGTTGAAAAATAAAACGTTTTTCCGCCTAATTTAATATTTAGCAATACTTTAAGTTAGTGATTATGCACAAGATACATACATGTAAAGAAAAAGTTTATATTTTCGAAAGCATTATCTTCTTGCACATGTGATTTTAGCAAACAACACCAGTTTACATTGGTTTAACATATGTAAGTTCGTTTTTTTTTCTTTGCTCAAAGAACTAAAAAGCTGAAAACTAAAAGGTTTTTCAGACCAATTTTATATTAAGCAATACTATAATTTTCTGGTGACTGAATTTTTTTTTTAATTTTCTCAAAGTGTCTCATTTTCAAATTACATTACCGTGAACGTAGGCTTAACTGTTGTAAGTGCAATCGCTGATGTAAAAGCTGAGTTCAGGAAATCCTAGGCACGAGTCTTTACGCCATTTATAGTAAGCATAGTCACGTGTGGAAGCAAGACAGATGGAAAAAGGAAACTCTAAACGAGTATGGTTAGATACGTAGCACGAGACAATTCTACCACTGGTGTTCTTCGGTAAAACCCCGTGGCTGAATGCAACGATGCATGAAACATGTATTGTCTTTACACAGGTGACAATATGAAATGATTACTCAATCAACATTTCTGAATTAAATCGATTATTTAATTCAAAATGTGCACTATATTCAAAGCTATTTTTCACAAATTTTCAACTGTGTATAAAATTTATTTAAAAAAAAAAGCTGACACTAATTTGAAAATAACTCAATATATTCTTTAATACAGAAAAAAGTATGCATCATACTTTTACAAAAAAAAACGTTGCACACATTTTCAAAAGCGTATAAAATTGATAAAAATAAAAAAAAGTGAAAGGAATGAAAGCCAAGTTCTAAACAATGGCTCAGAGTGTGTAACAGGTTATCCGATACAATTAACAACTGCTTCTTATAGGTGGTCTCCCCGACTAGGAATCGTTGACGGATGACGTCAACATGCATTATAGACGTATTGGTGCACTATATATGCTATGTATGTAATACGGTATACGTTGGATCCAGTAAATTAGCGCGAATCGAGAGAGAGAGCGATGCAAGGTGATGTATATATAAAATATATACATATATGTATATCGTGTGTCTACCGAGGGTGTGCGTAGGTGCGTGCTCGCGAGAATCCGTGTGCGTGCCCTTATACACTATTTTCCATCACGCCATCATGGGTTCAATAACGCATCTCGGGTTTCTTCCGAGAATCTTCTCGGCACTCTGTTGATGACCATGCGCAATCTCTTCTCTCGCACTTCTCCTCAACTATTCCTTTCAACCTTTTGATCCTAGTTCGCTCTCTCTCTCTTTTCTTTTTTTCATCTTCTAAAAAGAATTTATGAATGATCTTAATGACGCGAGCACAAAATATCAAAACTCTCGAAACTCTCGTTGGAAGAATTTGTAAAAGAAAGACAAAATAGTGATTCTTTTTCTGAATACAAGAAATATTTTCCCTATAAATAGTAATAATTTATAATTCATTAAGGGAGGCGAGTCAGCAAAGAAAAAATCATTTTCAGAGAGTTGTTTTTTTTATTCCAGTCAACCGATGAATATGAAATTTGTATATCACTTAAATGTGTTGAAACAAATTTGGTTAACTAGATTCATTGTGAAACAGATTTGTGTTTTTTCAACTCGACGCATCATTCAGAATTGACCACTCAAAGGACTTTTCTCGTTGATGTCTCGTTTTGATTTTTTTTAAAAGCTTCCCAGGCCAAAGATATCGACTAATTTATAAATTTATAAATTTATAAATTTGTGGATATTCCTATGAATTCATAGCGGCACATTTTTCGAGATACGTTCAAACCAAAAGTTCATATTCGATCTTCAGTTCAAATTTACGTCGATAAATTCTACTCTTTATTCATAGTATCGAAGAAGGATTAATAGAATTGTCGAAAATTCAGACATGGAATGCAAGAAGAGCTTACTAGAAGTGAGAGAAAAAGAAAAAAAAAAAGCAAAGCCCCATTTTCACACAGTAGCTAAAGAGTCCGCAATGGATGCCCCCACAGCATGCACGAATCTCAGCTACGTTGAGATGTTCGTTGTTCGCGAATAATATGCACAATTTGCGAAATTCAATGCCCGGCCGCTTGGACGAGCAAATCTTGGGGTTATAGCCCCCTTAGCGATCACGTCGAGGACGAGTGGTTGTATACCGGTGTATCATTTGAATCCATGCAACGATAAGGTGCTCTCTCGCTTCTCACGGCAGACATAGACCTCTAACAATATTATATAAAAGGCATAAAAAAATGTCTCGAAGGGAAGATCGAAGTACGAATTCTCGTGCAATACAATATGTATTTTAAATTACAAAAATGATTTTGAATTAAGTATAATTTTGAAAAAAGGGTTACCCTATAATATTGATTAGGAATTTATGTGAAAAAGAGCGTTAAAAAAAGTCAAATTAAAAATTCTTCTTACAAAATGTGGTACCAAAGAGTACGAAAAAAAAATGTCCCTCGATTTTTGTGTAAAGACCTTTTTGAAACTTTAATCTCACGCATAACGTGTAAATATGATTTTCAGGGATTTTGAGAAATATACGAAGAAGTTTTTTTATCAGCTATGAAGAGACTCACGAGATAAAGTGTGGGGCACAATTTTATGTTTGCTCAGTCGCATCGTTCCGCGGACTGGCCATAGAGATTATCGAAGAGGGTGAGAGCATCATCTTTTTTTCAACACGTCCACAGGGTACGTCTTCCTAAAGATACGCGTTACACATTTTTTTTTTTTTTTCTTTTCTGTAGATCCACACGAACTGGGGATTTTCAGGATCGTCGAAGATCATTCAATATTTATTCACCTTATTTACGAGATCTATAGATTAGAGAATTTACCACTCTGCTACTTTCTTTCTTATTTGCTCGAAAATTCGTGAGTTATGATACTCAACGAAGCAATAAAAAAAAAACATAATAAAAACCTGATACAAAAAAAACAGTTTCCCACCAATTGGAATGTGGTGACGGTAAGCTTTTTGTTTGCAGAAAGAAAAAAATCGAAGTGAAGGGAACACACGATAAGAGCCATCCGAGCTAAAGTTCAACCGCCAATTACTCAAAAAAAAGATGTTAAAAATAAACTGAAGTGTTTGTAAAGACGCGATGCCATAAAATAAACAACATAATCGTGTTGATTTCGGCAATAATAATTATGTTGCATAATTAAAAAAAAAAAAAAAAAAAAGAACGAAAAAAATACAGATGTAATATAAAAATGAAATCAAAGTTTCCGATAGCAAAATCAGTTACAGAAGAATTGACCGAACACGTGATGAAAGTTTGAAAAATTGTCAAGCATCAGTTTTTTGATCCACATAATTTTTACGCTGTTTCTTATCAACTAGACTATTTATAAAAATATCTTAATTCCACAATTAAAAAAAAAAATATATATATATATATATGTTTTTCTGCAGCCAACGCAAACAAAACTCTGACAGACTTTATTAAACGGATAAAACTCGGGTCTCGTAGAGTGTTCGATGTTATCGTGAAACGAGCCCAAACAGAACAAGATAATATGTGGAAGCCGAACAGATACACATGGTCATTATAAAAGATATGACAGCATTTATAGACTGCTCGCTGTCAATTTATCTCAGACAGCTACATTGTCTGCAATATATATTTCATTTATCTCTCTCTATATATATATAAATATAAATGTGTATAAATGTCTAACTTAGATGTATATAAATCTCAACTCACTGCATTTCGGATGAAGCCCGTTAGCACGAATCACAGATGATACGAGGGGAAGAAAAAAAAGATATTCTTCGAGATTTAAGAGAACGTAATAAAAGTAATAATAATAATAATTTTTTAAAAACGTAAAAAACCAGACAATTCTGATTGAAGAGCTGGCCCCGTATCTGTCACCACGGACAGACAAGAACTGAGCTGAACCGTTTGCGGAGAGTTGACGAAACGTTTCAGAGGCGAATAGCGAGGAGGAGAGGCCCTCGAAGGTGGCTACCAGGACTTTCCCCTCCTGTGACTTCGCCAACTCTCCCACCCCTGACACTCTGAAGCCCCCTCCCCCTACCACAAACTTTAAGCGCGTGTGCTTCAATCACGAAGTAGGAGGATTCACGATTCTCTGGGTTTTCATCGTCTGCGACTTACATCTGCTTTTTTGTATTTTTAGTACATTAGAGTATATAGACTGACTGCAAAAATGTGACTTATCGTTCAGCTGACTATCAAAGGAGATTCTTTTTTTTAAGCTCGTTAAATAGATATACATCACATTTTTTTTCTAATTTTTTTTTATATGCTTATGTGATGGATTGAAGAATGATTATATTTTAATTTATTTCTAATTATGTGAGAATCGAATTTTTGGACATTCGTTTGAATTTTTGTCCAAGATTCGACTCCAAAACTGAAAGCAACGACAAAACTTGTTTCTTTTTTTTTGTTTGTTTATAGCGAATTTTTTTATTTTCATATATGCGCTGATTAATATAAATTATAAGTCTCAGAAATTTCCAGTTTGTGTCCAACAATCATGCATTTTTCAAGCGACTCAATGCCCCGAAGGGTTCGACTAATTCTAGCTGTAAAAATGTGAAAATAAATCCTTAAGAGGGTTCAAATTTTTGAAAAAAAAAAAAAAAAAAAAAACTATTTTAAAAATATACTTCTATAGTATTTTAAGTAGGATCATACTTTTTGCTCGATAAAAAAAAAGACGATTTTCCGAAAATCATGACTAAGCTTTTTTTCGGTATACAAATTAGTGATCGAGTTTATAGATGTAAATTTGATAATTAAATAAACGATTTTCGTATTTCACGATATAAAAAAAAATGTGTACACTTTGAAAATAAAGTGATTGTTGTTTTTAATTACGTAGCGGAGCTATAGATTAGCTGACGGACTGTATCAGCTACCGAAACTTTCACCGCGCGAGAGGTAAAGCCGCGTGTCGTTTGACTGTATAGTGAGCCTGAGGATAACAAGCATATAAGTTCGGCGACCCACCCGCCTTCGCACTCGCGTCGTCATGACTCGTCGAACTCATAAATAATAACATACGGTGTCTCTCGTACAGAGTAGGAAATCGTAGCGGTCGAGCACGCGGCCCGCGTGAAAGGTGTGGGCGAATGCATCGAGCGTGAAACAAGAAGGCGCGCGACGACACGCGCGCGATCGTGGCTGCACTTCGGCTAAAACTGTATTCTTATACTTACAAGATCGGCAGAAGTGTTCTTGCGCACGTGTGTGTCGTCACGCACGTGGTGTTTCTCAGCAACATCACTTGAGTGGTAAGTTTTATTTCAATTCACTAGATTTTCCGGATTTTTTTTTTTTTTTTTTATGCATTTTTATCGGTTCGATAGATTAGAGAACGGTACTTGATACTATTATCGTTGACACTGAAAAGCCCCGCAATGTGCAATTCCGACTTTTCAAGACTGCTGTGTGAAACTGTTGCTTCAGTTTCGGAAATATTTAATTTAACGAAATTCTTTTTGTGAAATCTTTGTGCTTAATGTTACATTGCAAATGCTACGATTTTGAAAGAATATTTTTATTTCATTAATTGAAGATTCTCCGTCAGATATTTTTGCTTTCGGGTAGCGGAATATATAAATTTTAACTTTGTAGAAATATTTATAAATGTGCCGATTAAAATTGCTGGAGAAATGATTTTAATTTTTCAATTTTCTAACATGGAGCCTCACGAAAATACGAAATCTGAATTTGTGTTTTGTGGACTTTACAATCACAGTTAATAAAAAAATGTAAATTAGAAGATAAAAAAAGTGGTTGACAAATGGTCTTACAGGTAAAATATAAAATGCTGGCTAGCTAATATGTCGACAAATATTCGTAAACCACGAATGAAGAGCTTTAAAATCAAATTAATGTAATTATTAACATTTTTAACATGGAGTGCTTCTCAAAAATCGAAAATCAAAGTTTATATAAACTGTAGATTTTACAGCAGCATTGAATAAAAAATGTAAATTAGAAATTGTCAAAATACAAATATTCATAAACACGAATTGTGCTAAAATTGCTGGAAAAATTAATGAACATTTTTTTATATGTTGTGAAATTTGTAGTATTGATTTTACAGACACAGATAATTAAACCAAAAAAAAAGGGTTAAATTGAAAAACTTTAGGAAGGACACAAATTGGTAGTTAACATTAATATACGACTGACTATTGCATCGCACAGTCTGTTAGGATACTGTACACCGTTCTCTCTGTTTTAAATTACTTTACAAGGGCTGCTGCGTCGATCATACCGGATAGCCGGAACGAAAGTTGATCCGGGGGATCCGGAACGCAGTCGAGGACGCTCTAGAGTGCGTATATACATCCAACAAGTCTATACAATAAAATCCTTCCATCGGACACCACAATGATAATGCTTCTGCGAAAGGATTCTCAGAACACATTTGAGCTTTCCTTGAAGGGCCAAAGATCACTTAGCGACATCAAGATATTGAATCAAATGGCATTCACATTTTATCATATGGCATTCCCAAACAAATGTCGATCTTATGAAAACAATAAAAATTAAATTCTCGATAAATGTGACATGAGATTTTGCATTCTGATTGAATCCCAAATAAATCATTAAATGTCGCACACTTTGGAAATCCCACGTCGGGTTACAATTTTATTATCAACGATTTCAACGAATTCCTGAATGAATTTTATCGATGAGCAATCGTGAGATCTGTCGAAGGTAAAAAAAAAGTGAAAAAGAAAAAAAAAAAAAGAGAGAGAGATAATAAAAGTGAGAATATACACTTTGTATGTTGTGTATTATATAGCGCGATGCTAAGCGGACGCGATTCTGATAAGAAAAATCTCGATAAAATGGAGTTTAGGTAAACCTTAAACGCCAAGTGTAACGCGCTGATCGTGCATGAGGCCACATGAAAGCTGTTATATATGTATTCTACGTACATATATATATATTCATTATACAGAGCTGTATTCCGAGTAAACCAATAGTATATACAGTTACCCATTTACGATCATCGTCGATGGATTGATCAATCTGGTAGCCGAGTGTACACGCGGATGTTAATCTGATAAGATGTTTTCCTTCACGTGAACGATAAAGTGTAAGTCTCTCGTGCATATATACAGTAAATGCGTTATTTTTCTAGACGCGCCGAAGAAGCGTCCTCGATTACTATTTGTAAAAAAAGAAGTGTCAACGTCGCTTGACCCATTAAAACCTTAAGCCGTTTATGTTTTTTACTTTTGCTTCCTCGTAGAGGAAGCTTTGTCAAAAATACAAAATAATGAGGAGGCAACTTGCGAGGTTCTATTTTGCGGGCCTTTTAATTTACTTTTTGCTTTGTATTTTCTCTGGAGCAAGAATAGAGAGCATTGTAATTAAATAGTACTTTGAATACCTTTTTCATTTAATAATTTAATTAATGAATTATGATTCATTGTAAAAAAAGATACTTCAAGTTATTCAAGATTGGTATTTTAAAAAGCCTGAAAATTATTTTCACAATTATCTTTTTTTTCTTTTTATATTCAAATTATTAACTCCGATGAATTTATTTAGTATTCTTGAAATTATTAAAAATATAAAGAAAAAATATTTTAAATACTTTACTGAGAAAAAAATGATGAATAATTACGTATATGTAAATGTTAGCATTAATTGTAAAACAACAATAATTTCAAGTTATTCATAATTAAAATAAAAGCTTGAACAACTTGTGCATGAGGCTTGACGTTGTTACTCCAATTAATCTTTTTCCTCCCCACAGGCACCATGAAATTAAGCTCTGTGCTTTTGAAAATTGTATTTCTCATTTTTTTTAAATTTTCGATTGCTCAAAAACTGGTAATAATATCGCGACGCAATTACAATTTGTCATTATACAGTATAACGGTGCGCGCGTCTCAAAAGCGAGAACCAACAAACATAGCGAAACACTCGGACTCTCTGTTTCTCGGGTTTCAGCGCGCCGAGGTTGTTAGCATAGGGCCCACAACATAGCTGGAGCGTCGCCGAAAAACACTGTACACAGTGCGTAGGCATCGTTTCCTATTCCCTTGGCGAGAGCGGTCCACGCTTTCGTTAGGCTGTATCTCGCCTACGCACACACAACCGGGTACAATGTGTAACTAACTACCCTTAAGCTGTGAGACAAATATTTTTGTCGGCAACAGACGACGAGGAGACGTGGTTTTTTCGTAAGAGAGAAAGACGGAATGAAATCGAGCAAAAAGATAGTACTCATGTGTACTGTATAGCTTGCAGAAATATATTTCCAGCACGAGAAGAACGTAACATCTAATCACAGGGTCACATGGTATCCGTCGACGAGAATCGGCCGATTAATTGGACGCTGAATAAAAAATATCAAACCGAAAAAACAAAAAATTAAACCCGCCACTCTTTATGTTTTTGGTCTAAAACGCGAAAGAGTAGTAAAAATTGTTTACCAAAAGATTCTTGTTTACGTGAAAATTACCAGTGACGAGGGCTGTAAAGTCACTGGGCAGACGTAAACTTCAGAAACGAACAATACCGTGATTGGAGGGTGAGTCATTCGTTGCAAGGACTTTGAGTGACAAGATTCACAAATACGTACGATGAGTAAGCGGTTATACCAATTTATTTGACAGTCAATAGTGAATCTAGTGATGCTTAAATAGGAAAAGAATTTTGATAATATATCCAAATAATCGTTGTACTTCTAACAATTGTTAAAATGATAAATACTTGTTTTTAGTGATTGATTATTTTTATAATGGCTATAACTGCTACTTAATTTCACTATAAAAATAATCAAAATATTTACCAATTAATAATTGTCACCCAATTCTCAGTACCACGATCACTTGGAATTAATCGAACAAACGAAGAATGTGCAATTCTAGCACAAGAACAAAATAAATGTCACAAAAATTCAAACAAAGCCGGTCAAGTAATGTTCGTGTGACGAATATTGCAGTAACATCATCTATTCATCTGTTAACTATAAGTTAATGTTGCTATAAAAATAGTCGCAATGTTCTCTCGATTAATGATGATTAAAAAAAATACATAAATGATGGGTAATAAAATCACAACGGAACCGCTTAACTGATCCTCACTTTTCTTCCAAAAACCATACAACTAAAGATCTCCACAAATTCTAACACAGCAATTGAAAGAAACAAAAAAAAAGGATCCACTAACCTTGATAGAGTACCGCTAGGCGAATGTGGCGTAGGTGACTGTTCATGTTCCTGATGATGATGAGGTGTGCTAGCAGCTGAATGATGCGAGTACATAGAGTCCAAATAAATTTGATCGGATACCCTCTCGGTATCCTGAAGATTATGATTACCCTGAACGGGTGCCGGTGGTTGCATAGCGGTGAGATGAGTAAAAGACTGAATTCTGCCTTGATCATTCGGACTATAACCACCGTCGGTATGTCGATGAGGCGACGAAATACCCTGTTGATCGTCGTGCGGACTTCGGCTTGAACCGGGCGAACTTCCGGTTCTCACTGGTGGCGATACACCGCCGTTACCCCCACTAGCACCACCACCGCTTGAACTTCGTATCTGATGCTGTATGTACGAATCCTCCGGCATAACATCGTCAAGCTGATGCTGTTGATGATGATGCTGATGCGCGCTTCCACTACCTTCAACCGAACCGCTCACTTGTCCGGCTGGCATACTTTGAAACAATTGTCCAAGGGCAAATTCGCTTCTTCCACCCCTCATTGCAGCCACTATACCGCTAACACGTTCCACGGTTTCTTGATGATGCTGATGAGAATCCTCAAGGTGTCTGTGAAGCGACAGGGAATTACTGTTGTGCTGATGATGCTGCTGTTGCTGATGATGAGAATCAGACAAGTGGTGCTGCTGATGGTGTTGTTGTGACTGATGATGATGCTGCTGCTGCTGCTGCTGCTGCTGCTGTTGCTGATGGTGATGATCCGTCGGTGGCGAGAGCGTCTCCGTACTGTACCGGAGCATCGTGGAGTGAGGCATGTGACTGCTGACTCGATTTCCCTCGGACGGGAGCGAGGCCTCGTCGGCACAGTGGCAGCTATCCCCTCCCTCAGGAACCGGGACCTCTCCCGCCCCGAGTTGACCGTAGTGCTGCTGGGATTGTTGTTGATGGTGGTGGTGGTGGTGGTGATGGTGATGATGATGGTTGTGAGCATGGAGGGGGTGCTGCTCTTGCTGCTGTTGCTGCTGCTGCTGCTGCTGGGTTGAGACCTGTTGCTGCAGATGCTGATCCTCCCTTAGCTCATCGGCGCCACCCTCGTAACGCGGCGATCCCTCAGCCAAATAATCCGTGCGATTAAGCGGGTGGAAAGACCCGGGTAAGGGAGATGAGCTTAAAACTTTGCTGGTTTGAGAATAACAGTGTATTATTTATACTGTTGCGGAAAATTCCTAGAGATTAGATTTTTTTTAAGTTTCTAGATGTTGTTGCGATAGTTTCTTTTTATTTGTCAAAAACTAATTGTGAGGGAGACCGGGACTGGTTAGTTCACGGACAAGCAGAGTCAAGCCCGAATATAAATTGGCATTTGCGATAGGAGGCCACCATTTTTATCACTTATGTACAACTATCGATAGAATCACCGGCATGGGCGACTGCAATTCTAAAAGCTGCACGATAAGAACAGATACTTGACTTGGAACTAAAAATTATCTACTCGTAATTTTAAAAAATGCTCAAAAAGCGACTAATCAGCGAGGACAGTTGAAATTTTGTTTTCATTCGAAAGCTTGGTTCTTTTACTGCAGTTTGAGTCTACTTTAAACTCACTTACTTGATTCTATCCCATGACGACGATGTAAGTTAAAAAGAACGAGTTAAATCGTACAAGAATGTGATAATAAAAATAATATAAAAGATGTACCAATCTCTTCACGATTGATAACAAAAAATGTAATCTTGTTGAGCAATCATTTCTTTTATCTCATACTAATTTTCTTCTTGTTTCTCCTTTTTTTATTGAGCTTATGTGTATCTATACGAAATAACGTACTTCGTTTGCAACGAAACACTATTTTTTATAATGATTTTATGAATTATTTTCTTCAACCAAAAATTGTTTCGCTCTAGCCAAGTCGTAGTGTACACCGTGACAAAAAAAAAGATAATGAAAGCAGTTTTGTAAATGTGAAGACAATTTTTGACAGAATAAGTGTAATTAAAATAACGATGTAAACGTTTAATAGATTTGATATTAAGATTTTTTTAGGCAAAGGTTTTCCAAGAGAATCTCCTTAATAAATTGAATTCAAGCAAGTCGGATTAATCATTCGTTAAAACGCCAAAAAAGTAATAAGGAGAAGACTTATAACTAAGAAATGCGAAGTTCAAATTTGAAACCTCTGTTTTCCAATATTATCATTTAACTCATATAACGTACTACCAATTCTCCCCAATGGAACAAAACTAAATAAATAATATTTTCAAAAATATCAGAAATACGTGTATGTAAAAAGTATATTAAAAATAAAATCAGCATAAAGTAATTTTTATATAAAAAAACTAATATTTATATTTTATATTTTTATTATTATATATAACAATTATATTTTTTGATACATTAATTTTTTCACGAGCCAGCGACGAATCCTCGATGATAAAATATATGTACCAAAAAAATATTTAGAATTAATTGAAAAAAAAAATGAATAAAAAATTGAATAATTCGCAAATGCTTATTTAAAATTAAAAATTCAACTTATGATTTTTTAAATCAGTTTTGCAGAATGAAAATCTTCATGAGTACGGACAATGTATACCTATCGTGGACGATATAATGCGGCGGGTAGCCAAGTTGATGAAGGGTGTAAGTGGTGTTGGGATCGTCCTCGTGGTCAGTGGCGACGTTTATAGCGACTGCTTCAGCAATGTTTGGTTCGACGAGGACGCCATTTTCCATTTCCGGTCGGACCGCCTCCAGCACGCCCACGACATCCCCGCCATCGTCTGCGCTGCTGGCATAACCGGCTGTTCCAAGCTGCTGCTGCTGCTGCTGCTGCTGCTGCTGCTGTAGAACGACTTCGTGTTCAACGTTATTCTCAGTCTTTATCGAAACGACTCCTCTCTCTTCGTCGGCTTCGACGCTTTCCACCGTCGCAGTTTCTCCCTCGATCTGCGTGCCACGTTCCCCCTCGTCCTCCGCATACTCAGCAAGAACAACTGCAATTTAAACAATAGCCAAAATTATTATAAACAAATTGCAATAAATATATTAAAAAATACACAATTGTCTACAAAGCAAAAAGAAGGATGTTTGAAAAATTGCCATATATGCCAAATTTATTAAATACGTGAATTCAAATGAAATTTCAATTGTATTTTGCGACCAAAAGTTTCATATGTCAATTAATTCATATGGAAAATATATTTAAATATAATTTTTCATGCATTTTTTTAAAATATTGTTGGTTTTGTTATTTTAAGCTAAAATTCGTTTTGCTATTAATTCGTTGTTCTACTATTTATTTTTGTAACCTTTCGGATATTTTTAGTACTCATAGCCCAAAAAAAAAAAAAAAAAAATAGTAATCATAGCCAAATTTGAGTACTGCTTCTCTGATTTTTAAATAAAAAATTTCGAAAAATGCTGGCTGGTCGATCTCTGTTTCGAGATGTTACAGAAAAAATTTATAATTTCTTTGAGATTGATGTAGAATATGTGGAATGCGAAGAAATTATTTTAGATCGTTTAATCTTATATTCCACCAAAAATTTAATAGTTTTTTTTTTATTTTAGTGTTTTTTTTTCTTTCGATTTGCTGTATATAAAAAAAATGATACATTGTACAAACAAAATGTTCAAACATAAAATAAAATCTAAAGAATTTGTCGACGTTGCAGCTAATCCGGATTAAAAAAATTCCATTCAAAGACAATATAAATTTTTTTTCTCTGTCACTAATATAGGCAATAAATAAATACTTGTTCCATCAGCAAATCTTCTTATCTTCGTCTAATGAAACGTTTTGTGAACGATATTAGTAACCAAAAGCCTATCTAAAGGCAGCGAAGAGTCACAATAAAATGTGAATTAAACGGTGGCATGCCAAAAGTCTGATAAAAAATTGTTGAACGAAAACGAGCGCGAGTGAAAGAGAGTAAAAGGGGCAAAAAAAAAAAAAGAAATTGAATCGTGATCCACGCCGAATATCCCGCCAGAACGACACACACCGAGAGAACTGTTGCTAGCCGGGTACGTTACAAAAATAACCGGGGGCCCTTATCTCTCTCTCATTCGCTGCTTTGCTATGAACGATGTGCTGTATATATATATATATGTATGTATGTATATGTACATATAATGAATATGTGTGTATGTGCGCGCACGCAGGGACAGTCACAATGTGTGTAAAAAAAAAAAAAAAAAAAGAGATCGAAAAAATGCGTGTGTGGTAGTAAAGTCGAGCGTGTAAATGATGCGTGAGAGTTGTGCTCTCACTAGAAGATAAAAATATTATTTTCGATCGACGAGGGTCAGCCGGTGGCAGGTCCGTGTTTCGAAACGTCATCGTCATCATCATCCTCATCATTATTCTGGTGTAATTTGCAACAAACGGAAAATATCCTGTTCGGGATATTCCATATCGACTGTTGAGTCATATTTCGCAACAAAATGTGAAGTATTTGTAAAAATTGATATTTTATAGGGCTAACTGAAATAATTATCATGTCCATGGGCATTAAAAGTAGTCTTGCTTCACTGAAATGAAAAAAAAAAAAATAATATAGAAATTGGACTTTTTGCTTTTCTTACTGTTAATAAAAATAATAATTTTGGAGAAATAAAAAGTCATAAGCTCTTATTTGTTTTTTTACGGTCGTAAATGTACTGTAAATATACTATTGGTGGACAAAAGTTTTGTAGAAATATATTTTTAAACACCATGAATGATGTAGTTCAATATATGAGTATGTACTCTCATTTATTTTAGAGGCTGTGAGAGATTAAATTCATTGCAAATTCTTAAAACAATCCTCGTTTATTTTACTGTAACATCTGTTATTTTTTTGTTGTAAATGTTAAAAAATCTCTTCACTGTTAAATATTCCGATTAAAGACCCCGCTTGATGAACACATGAATAAATTTTGTGAGACTATTTTCCAAAATAAAACATATATGAGGCATTTCTCACGAAGTGGGCTAATTTGTCTTTTTCGGAATGCCTCGAAAAAAAAGCGTGCAATGCTTTTTTAGATCAACGTAGAGAGTCTAGAATATGTACAAATTATTTCGGATTTTTTAATCTTATATTTCACAGAAAATTAAATACCGATTTTTAAATTTTTTTTGTTGGGGATTACTCTACTCCCAAACTTTGAATAATAATAAAAAAACAGTCTTAATTTGTAAATAAATCCGTAAAATAGAATAACTTTTCCATAGCCAATTCTGCTTAAATTACGATATATAAAAAATTCTATAATCTTCTAAACGGTGTATAAAATACATGAAGAATTCTTCAGTAATTTATCTCACCACAATAGCATTCGAATTGCATTCGATTCATCAGGATGACTAATCGCTCAATGCTGCTACACACTGCGGGCTTGCACTGCATCGACATAAAAAAACGCGACGATATACATTTTTCTGTCACACGTGAAAAAAAAACTTGGTGTTAATGATATTCGTGCCAAGACTTAGACTTCGTCTCGCCTGAGATGCGAGACGAAAATCTCTTCATTCACTCTTCGTGAAACAAAAATAAAAAAAATAAAAAAATGTACGGATTGTTGCACTCCGCAATCCGAATTATTAAGTACTTTTTTTCAGCATTGTTCGTGTTGGATGTCACGTCTTATCGAGAGTTTGACATTGGTCCGACCTTATTGACGTTACCTAATCGAATTGGAGAGGTCAGGACCGTCGATTTATCAGTTACGGACTAGAGGTCTCCCCCTCGTTTTGGTTCGCACGTCCAATTCTATTGTAAAAAAAAACACATATTTTTGCTGAAGAGCAAGTTGTCAGAAGAATATTGAAGAGACAAATATTTTCAATTCAATTATTTATTTTTGGAATGATTTTTCGTTTTGATTAAGAGGGAAAGAATCATGTGATTATAAATGCTCTTAAGACAACATTTTTTAAAATATTTATTTCCCACTTCATTCGGTGAGCTGCACTTTTTTAAAAATATTTTTACTTCAGATATTAAAGATTTTTGTGTGTAAATTCGGTGGGCCATTTTTCGAAGTAACAAATCTCGTTTCGTTAATTTAATAAATTCTTTTTTTGCATTCCATGGTTTTTGATGTTGTGTTAGAAGGGAAAACAAGGATACAAAGTAGAATTTCGCACATTGCTTTTTCATTATTTTTCAATTTTTACAAAGCTACATCTGTGAGGTATGTTTATTGATTTTGGCTTCGTTAAATAGTGGAAGTTTCCTAGAAAATCAATAATAATAATTTGCATCCTCGTTTTAAGGATATTTAAAAAGTATTTAACATTTATATATCAATGTTCACTCTCCACAGAGTTTTTAAAGTAAAACTTTCACTATTTCGTAAAACTTCAAAACGAAAACACAATTTTGTGAATAGAAAATATAATGTTTTATAAAATTCAGACCGAGCTGCCGATTTTCACCAAATCAGGTACAAAAAAAAATTGAGTTAAAGCAATAGGTTAATTTTTAAAAAATTCAAAATTCCATAAAAACGGAACCTAAAATTATATCTCAAATTCAATACGGATCGTCCTTTCACATTTTTTTCTCCAAACCATTTTTCTCAATTTTTTACACCACCTAAAGTGTCCTGACATGAAAAAAAAAAGAAAGAAATGGTTAAACTGAAATTGATAATAAAAAATGATTATTTTAAATTATACAATTTTCGTTAACTGTGGCAATGTTTCATAGAAAATATGAGAAACCGCTTATCGACTTGTCTCAACTTTATATCTTTTGCATTTTTATTATTTTTATTTCCTTCATTGAGTCCAACCACGCATTTATTATTTTCATTTCTTTTGGCGACTTGATTATTAAGCACACTTTGTACGTTAATTAAATACAGCGAACTGTCAATCACCAAAATTAACAGAGCGCGAGGCGCGAAACACATAATACTGGGTTATCGGGAGTTGGCCATTATGAGATATACAAATACATACGTCTATTTAATCAAGAGACGATGAAAGACCGGATCTATTATTATATAACAAGGCACAGACTAAGATTATCGAATAAGTGTTATTACACTTATATTTAGTTTAATGCTCTGTCTATTAATAGATGCTTCTTAGACACATTTTATAGATACAAATTACAGTCGCTGAATCATTTTAGTTTTATGCCTGTGAACGTTAAAAAATTTTTTAATACTGTTACTAACAAAAATAATCAACAGAAATATTTTATTAACTGCAGAAAATGTGTATTTAAAAAAATTATTATGCTTGTATAAAAAGCATTTATTTATTTACTTACTCATAAAACAATATTAAATTACTTTCATAATAAACATAACTTTTTGAACGTGCTAAGTAAAAAATATTTGTTTAACAAATTGGATAGAAACCTTTTTTTTTATATCAAATAAATTCTATGATTTATCCGAATACATAGTAATTAATTCTGAGAATATTTTTTTTGCAACTACGATATTTGCGTTGTCGAGAATTTTTTTTAAGGCTGTTCTTATGGTACGATCTTAATGTTTCCTGTGTATAATGTGAATCCTTTCTACGACTGCATGTAGAACAAAATCGAAACATTTAACTCATTAAACAAAAATTCACAATTATAAGAATTCTGAGGAAAAAAAAAATCAGAGAATTTGTTGCAACGATTTTTTTCTCTCATCACTACTTATGCATATTGAATGCAAATCATTTTATGATATTTTCGTTTAAACTATTTCTTCACATACAACACTTTAATAATTTTCTTGACAATTTAAAAAATATAATTTATAAAATGTAAGAACAAAAAAAAATCTTCAAATGAAGTATGAATAATTCCATATAATTTTATTCTCATATACAAGTCTCCACAAAATTCCAACTAGCCAATAAAAAAAAATCACTCCACAAATACGATATTAAAATTTAGGATATCTATCCAGTAACAAAACAATTCTTTGTCGTCGTCATCAGCATATCGATGCCCAGCACATTATTCTAAAAAGATCTCCAGAGATTCAATGAATGCCTTTATCTCAATTTCTCCAGCAGTCAATCACAAAAATTCGTCTAATGAATATGAAGCTTTTTGGGTGACTGAAATCCCGCGAATTCTCTGTATGTTATTAACGACTGTCTCGTGTGTCTCTTCGTTATGACACACGTTATGATCCGTAAGACCGGAACGGTTTTTCTTCGCATATTTACAGCTTGAATTCAGAAACAGTGCTAAGCATTGTGCATGTGTAAAAGGGAAGCGAGAGTGGCGTACGTCGTTTGTTGCATGGATATATATACACAGTGGTCGCACTCGTATTCGAGTACAGTATTAGTATTATTGCGGTAAAGCATGCAGGAATGGGTCTCTCTTTCTCTCTCTCTCTCTTTCTCTTTGCCTTGCGTCGTCGGGTATATATGGGCGAGCTCTGCCTATTTCTGATAAGGTTGGAGGCCAGGTGTTCCTTTGCTGTTGTATGCGAGCTCGGCGTACGATCGGAGCGATGTCGTACCCGCCCGAGGACGAGTGTATGCTTCCTTTTTTTTTTCTTCTTTTTTCTTCTTTTTTTTTTTGCATTTATACCTCTCTGGAACACACAGGTCGTTTAGTACAATATAATCGTGTGTTGCTAGACCAGTATTCACATTGAAGACAGCTACTGCCTGCCTTAAGCTCATCATCGCTACGGCGAACGTCCTCGCGCCAGATTGAAGATGAGTCTCTATCTGTATCTCGTCACTAATTAGTTATTAATGGTCATTATAAGAAAATGTAAAACTATCAATAAGGTCAGACATACAATTTCGTGCGACGTTCCCATATATTTCGGACAATTTTTGTGTGTTTTTTAAGTGTTCAGATAAATTGTTAGGATGAATATATGGGGCAAAGCAGGTCAACTCGACCAGTCCAAAAAATGTTTCGTGTCAACTGAACGTCCTCCACATTTCTTCAGGATGTTTTGTCTGGTTAAAGAAAAGACGTAGGAATTTTTTCCAGATTTATTTATTGTATATTCCAGCCATTGAAAATCACTGAAAATAATCATTGTTTATTTTTCAACGCCAATACCAATTATCATGAATTTTTTTGGATCTGAAAACATCACTCGAATAATCAAAAATTGCGTTGCTATTACGTCGACGCTTTTATGCAAGATTAGACGTTATTCTTGCGCGTTACGAGAGGGGCTGATTCGAATACATGAGTGATTAGAGAATGTCATAATTGCAATATCATCCCCGAAGGAATCGGTGCGGTGGTTGACGACCGACGGCCTCGAAGCAAATTCATATTTCTATCCCCGCAGACGGTGTGTTTTACACGCGTGCGTCGGCTCGCGCTATGATAGCTCTCTCAGAGAGAGTAGAAATAGAGATATCGATGAGTCCATTCATCCCGTGTGGCGCTGCTACTACCGCCGTCACACCGCAGCACGCGAGCCAGAAAAGATAGGCTCTTAATCTGCGGCTATTCGACTCTGTTCTTCACGCTTGGATCGCAGTCCTCTCACACACATTTTTGCCATCTCTCCCTCTCTCTCTCTCTCTCTCTCTCTCTCTCTCTCTCTCTGTGTATCTCGCTCACGTTTTACACTGTGTAATAGCGCTATCTGCAATATTATCGCAAACGATTTGCCACCTCGGATTATCTGAGGACCGCACCGACCAATGGATTTTATCTCCACTAGACCTTGTCTAGGCGCCACTTCCATGCCACACACTTTGTCCGATATCTCCTGGTTACTCCTTTTATCTTCTATCTCGTATTAATTGACTAAACGATTAACAATACGGGGCAAAACACGTCAAGTAGGCCACCCCAATTTTTCGTGTCAACAAAACGTCCTCACACTTCTTCAGGATGTTGGCCTAGTTGAAGAAAAAACGTAGGATTTTTTTCCGATTTTTTTATCGCATATTCCAGCCGTTGAAAATCGCTGGAAATAATCATTGTTTATTTTTTAACGCCAATACTACGGCTCGAAAAAAAAAATCATAACAACATCTAAGTTTGGATTTTCAACGTACTTTTAAACAACATTTTTTGTTTCAAATTTCAGCTAAATCGGAAATGCCGTTTCGGAGGAAAATAAAGTGGCAACTTTATTTAATTGAAAAATAGCATTAAATAAAATCGGAGAATTTTACAAAAAATGTTGTTGGAAAGTACGGTGAAAATCCTAAATTTGATGATTTAATGATTTTTTTATGTGCGCCGTAGTATAGCCGTTGGAAAATACACAATGATTATTTTCAGAAATTTTTAACAGCTGGAAAATGCAATAAAAAATCTAAAAAAAATTCCTACGTTTTTTCTTCAACCAGACGAACATCCTGAATAAATTTAAAGAGATTTTCTTGACGTGAAAAATGTTTTGCCTCATATATAAAATTGTAGCAGATTTTTTTGTCGGTATATTTTTTTTTTATATCTTCTGTTTAAGTAAAAATCTCATACTATATTCTTTTTCTATTCTGCGATTTTTTTAATATAATAAAAACACCGTTACAAATAATAATAAAAGGCATGGGATTTTTTAAACGATTTTTTTACCGATAAAAAAAATATAAATCACGCTTCTTTGCCTGGAATTGATGAACCCTTTGCCCAAAAGTATAAAAATGATTAATTTAAAACATACAAAAATAGCGTAAAGCAAGTGAAAATATTTCCATTGTCAGCTTTCATCGAAAACAATTTAATGAACTCAGTTTTCATCGAAAACAAAGTAATAAACTACGTTTTCATCGAAAACAATATAATAAACTCATTTCCCATTAAAAAAAAAAAAAAAAGAAAAACAATGTAATAAACTAATTTTTCATCGAAAACAATGTATCACATTTTACAGTTCTCCCGTCACTGTCTCTCCCCTCATTTCGTCTGTGTCTCACTTTCGTTGTTTTCGGCATGAGGCACGAGTGGGAGGTACTACAAGCTCTCTGTCCCCTGGTGTGATTGTGTTGGGCTGCAGAACGGTCGTCGTAAAACGTGCAAACACCCCTCGAGGGTTTCCCTCGCACATGTTTGCGAAGCGGCTGCAAGTTCTTTCTTATTTCGCCCGTTTTTGTCCCGACAGGCGCGGGTGTGCCGCACAGGCTTCGCTATCTCTAGGACGGGAGCACGTGTGCACCTTGAAAACTGATGACGCCGAAATAATTGTCAGACAATTATTACTGGCCAAAAAAAAAAAAAAATTTTGAGAGAAATAATTGTTAATTTGAGAAAAATTAAGAAGGCTTCTTCCTTAAAATCCACCAGGATCGCTGTGTATATCGGCGAAGAAATGCTCCCGAGTCATCGCTAAGCTGATTAGCCCCTGATAGTGCAGTGATAAGGTGAATGATACGAGCTTGAGTTGGCACGCGACCAAACTCGTGCCCCCGATTGCGATTATTTTGTATATACTTCGTGGTCTCGTAAGTGGATAAACAAAACAGTAGCTATTATCCGCAGTCTTTATTCATCAGAGATTATTTAATCTACACTAACTAATATCATGAATGGGGCAATATATCAGATATTTGCTATTTCAAGCACTTACATTTTCTATATGCAGGATATTCGCAATCAGTTTTATTTTTTCTTTTGGGTTTTAATCCAATAAAAATAATATTGTCAAATGAGTTCGTTAATTTATCCAAACATATTTTGGATCTTAAAAAAAATGTGTTTCTAAAAAAATCGTGGACGATTGTGAAATTTGGAATTATTTTAAAATAATGGCAAAAAATATTTTGTACAATGAATATACACATTTTTTGTACAACTTTTTACTTTTTTTTTTTACTACTTTTGTACCTTTGTTTGTGACATAAACATACAAAAATTGTGAACCTTTGTGAATTATATCATTTGTCTTTGTCTACATAGTAAAAAAAAAATATTTTTTAAAGGAACAACAAATTTGTTTGCTACTTTATCAAGAAACCATTTGTTTCTTACCACTTTTGTGATAAAACAAAAAAGAAATATTTTGTGAAATAAAGATATACGTTTTTTATCATTTTGCTTTCTCATAGTGGAAGCTTTGTTTTCGAGACACATTTTTTTTCGAGATTTTTATGTCAGCAAACACAGGCGTGGTCTAAAAACGTCGAGAAAAATGGTTTAGAAAAAAATGTGCTGATATTTAAAAAAATACTAATTAAAATCTCATTTTTCACAAAGTTTCCTCTATGAGGAAGTCAACTTTCTACTTTACATAAGCTTTTAACGATTTATTGTCAAATTATAAAAAACAAAAAGTGAGCTTTTGTGAACAAAAACTTTTCGTTAAAATCACAGTTTGTTTTATATCAAAATAAACGATGCCCTAGTGATCTTCATATATTGCATAGCAAACCCAAGTAATGTTGCTTCTTCTCTTAATAATAATTATGATCTATAACTATAATTATTATTTTCTTTTTGTAATTAATAATTATCAATTACTCGTCTACTCAAATAACAACATTATTAGAATTTGTTATCAAAGACCCTTTGTCTTGTCCACTCCTCAATAAATAAATAAATAAATAAATAAATGTTCTATATTAAATATGTGTCGTTAAAAAATACATTGGATATAATATTCAATCAACTATAAGTATGTTCCTCATGACTAATAGAAATTTGCTCATTACATGTTAGATTTAATCTCAGATGTAACGATTCTAGGACTTATTTCACAGTCGCATTAACACGCTTCTGTATCAGCGATATTCCTCATGCGAAATAGATCATTGATGACTCGCTGAGAAAGTAATGAAAGAAAGAGTTTCTTGTCTCTGTTGCCATTTCCAGCACTCCGACATTGCTCCTGGAGCAAGATGACTCGTAACCTCAGCAAGACACGGGTCAATGAAGATATTGCATCATTGCACGGTTCGCCATCTCTTAAAATTTCAAACGAGTTTCTCTTATCATCTCTACTCTCGGACCGCCTTCTTCTTTATATGTAACAATTCTTCCTCTCCCCTCGATTTTCTCTTGCTTTCGGCAAACGACTTAATTTCGAATGTCGTCGGTTAATCAGTTGAATTATTTTTTTTTGTACAACGTCGAAAGCAAGTACAGCTGGTAAAACTAAAATTAAGAATATTGCAGAATTATTATCACGTGATGTTTGAGTGAGAAATCAACAATTTTATGGTTTTTTTTTTTCTCTAATTCAGAAATAGATGGTTGGATGGTTTATTTAGTACTTTAGGACCAAAAATTATTCTGGCAAGCAATGCACATTTTAAAAACAATACAACAAGATAAAAAGGTTGGAAAATACAACTTTGCACCTTGTCTCCTCATGAATTTTGAATTTTTAGAGAGCTACCTCTACGAAGAACGTTGATGAACTTAAAAAAAAAAAAAGATTCTCTGAATTATAAACTCTTTGTTGGATACTCACAAAATTCAGTAGCAAAGAACGACACATTCTATTCAAGTTTTATGCACAATTTTGGATCAGCTGCATGATCCGTTTTTAAGTTACAGAATTAAAAAAAAAAAGTTACGAAAATTTCAAAATTCCATAAAATCTGCATTAAATTTATCTACACTTATGAAGAACTATTTAGCTAAACATATTAAATTCCACGCAAGTTAGAACGACGACGTCCTTTTTTTGAAAAATAAAAACAAAAGAAAAACCACAAGATCTAAGTGTCTGCATACATTTTGTTAAAAATCACAACAGTCGAAACAGGGCACTTCACTCGTGTGTGAAATTTCAGCTCCTTCAGTCGTGACAAAAATTTAAAAAAAAAATCATGAAAACAAAGCTCTATGATGAAGCAAAAATCACAAAATCATGGTTCTTAAGATTCGCCCCCCATTAAATAGCCTTTAATTATCACGAAAGATCGATGAACTCGGATACTCGTGTTTGCCTCTGCTGTAAGTAATATCAAGAATATACTGCAGAGATGTCTAACAATAGATATCTTGGCATAGTCGAGTGGAAAATCGATTCGTGGAACTGGGAAAAAAAGCAGTCATAAGATCGACAGCTACAGCGAGAGACAGACGGCTGATGGGTGAAGAAATAAGAACACAATTACGGAACGAGGGGAAATAAAACGAGAGAGGCCAGTATATAGTAAGTCAGTGGAAATTTCGCGACGTCAGAAATGTCGAACGCAGGCAGTTTCGAAGAGTTGTGAATGTATATATATATATATATAATAATAATCCTATGTTCATGATTGCAATATAGGAGTATAACGCCCAAGATCTCTGTGCTCGAAGCGAACGCTGAAGGCGATTTACTCGCCTGCGCTGACCCGTCTTGACCTACGAACCCCCCAACCGCAAGGCCCCCTATTTCCTTCGTTGATTTTTTTTCTTTCCTTCGGTTTAATGCCTCGACAAAACCAATTGCTGCACGATTATCCATTCTTCAACAAGCTGCTGATATATATGAAACGAATAATCGTCATATGTCTATCAGGTACATTCGACATATTAATTATCCGTCGTGTTTAGAGTGAAGCATAAAATTGTCAGTTTTATCGACGTTTTGAGCGACATTAGACCTTAAAGGTTTAGTTGTGAGGTTTGAATTTAAAAATATCTTTATTTTTAAATTTAACTGAACGTGTGAAAAAATTCATAGCTGCGCTGAATCTATTTTAGAGGAATAAAGTGAACATTTTTTTTTTAGTGACGATCTTGATTTTGCTGCAAATTAGACAACATTTTTGTAATCATTTATACAAACTACAAAAAAATTTACATGATGACAAATTCATATTTTCGACAGGTTTACTCGGGATAGTCAGTAAAAAAAAATTAAATCGATGTGACAATAACGATTATAAAAAAAAATCGTTTGTAAAAATAGACGACTTCGTACTTTATACAATTTCGTCGTTAATATACTAAACACACGCTTCAATTTGTACAGGATTACAATGTCACTACTAAATTTCGATTATGAACGGTTCAAGCAGCTGATCCAAAACTTTGCATAAAAATTTAACGAAATGTGTTAAACATACATTCCTCGTAGCTTCCGTTTTGTAAAAATTCAAAAATAATCAGGGCGAAATGTGAAAATTTATATTTTGCATACCTCTTGCCGTCCATATAGTCGGTAAGAAAATAGAGTATATTTTCTCACCGGCATCCTCTTAAAGCTTTAACGCTAGACGAAACGCACCTGCAAGTGGTCGCGGTATGCGGTTGTTTATAATTGAACGATTAATTAAATCCCTTATGGCACGCGCACCTATACACTCTCGTTATACAAACCGCAGGGAGATCGAGTCTTGGAATTACCGCCTATACGAGGCACCAAGGAAAATAAAGTTAGGAATGGTATAAAGGCTTAGAGAGTAGTGTGTGTCGCGCATAGGAAAGGCTGTGCAGTTACATGTAGGTACGTGTGATTTGCACTCTCGGTACAAGGTAACAAATATAAGTGGCACGGAGCACGATTGCCTCTCCAATTACAAGGTTCGTTTCTATTCAAGACAAATTCTTTCTCCTCTCTATTTGGGCCCAGAGCGTCGTCTAAAATCCCATGAAATTTAATGCCTTTTACAAAGTAGAACAGAGAGCTTCGTGAAAAATCCTTAAATTTACTTTTAACTGCAGCTCCCGATTTTTTTTTATTTTTTCTTTTTTTTTTTTGATACTTTGTATACAGTCGAAGCCACCGTCGTAAGTCGGCTCTCAGATCTCGTGACAAAAGTCTTTTTTAAATACCCATTTTAACGGCTTTCTAAGAGTTAGTTTCAGCGGTTACGGCAATAAACGTTCGATCGAAGCTGTAAATCATTATTAATGCCGTTTATTAAAGTCGAGGACGAGCTCTCGAGAGCTCGCGATATACATGCTACAACTGTAGCTTATATAGTATCACAAGTGAAGAAGAAGTGGAAGGAGTGGAGAAAAAAAAATCGTAAAGTTTTGAGGATCAAGGCTTGTGAGGGTTCACACGTAGTATCGCGAGAGGGTCCCAAACTCCGGCTGGGACCTTTTGCGCTCTCGACGTCTTGTAGGCCCTTTCTGTTCTGACACTTTACTACTCTGTGAGTGGATGTGTGTGTGTGTGTGTGTGTCTCGTTTTTCTCTCGCATTCCTCGAAATTTATCCCTCGTTTTTCGTACAAACTCGTCAAGAGGGTTAAAACCATAGTCGCCATATGGGGGATGTCGAGGCGTAATGTCTGACTAGACTTATTGGGAGGCTCTGTAATAGTGACTTTTGACATTTTCGACCTTGCAGCCAAAAAAAACAAATCGAATTGATGGAATTAAAATCTAATCAGCGGAAATAAATGTTCTTGTTTGAATGATGGTCTGATAGAGGTATTCCAGAAAATATTTATTCTAGTTAAATCATTTTTTTTGTTGTTCATATTGAAGACATATTTATTTGTAGAAACTTGAGGCTGATTGAGTGTGTTTAGTCTACAATCCGAAAATACGGATTTCTAATATTTCAACTTGAAGTATTTTTTTGATACAAAAATGTCAAATTTTTTTTTTTTTTTCTATTTTGTCCACTATATCTGAATGTCATGTTTCAAATTGTAGAAGACTGAAAATTGGTATGAAATTGTAACCAAATGCACCAAAACACCCATTTCCATTAGACAAAAATATGTTTCTAAGGCGAATTTTTCTAACTATCGAATTTAAGAAGCAAATTATTTTTTTTTAATTGTATAGCTCGAACAAGAGCCTCGCAGTATTTTTGTATAAAAACGTATTTGCACGTAAGAAAGTCTTAGATTAACAAAAAATAAAATCAACATCAGAGAAAATCCTTAAAAGTAACACTAAAATATGTTCTTAAAAGTTTTTCGCAACTATCATTTTTATTGACAAGCTTTTGTCTTTTTTTTCACATAACCAAAACAACGTTACGAACAATCAGTCGTCTGAAATGTTTTCAACGATTTTTCTTACCGATGAAAAAATTAAATCACTATTTTTGCCTTTTTTTTCGAAGACTCTGTAACATATAGAAATATGTTTTTATATTTTTCAAAACTCTCACTTTAAATATCAGTTATAATTAAAATGATTTTTAAATTCCTTTCAACAACTTCTCTCGCGTGCGAAAAATAGTCTCTAGATATTTCAACAGGGAAACATTTTTTATTGCATACGAAGTGATAAATTCTTTTGTACCTGTTGAACTTTTTGATGCCTGTACGATGTCACTTGTCTGTTCATCAATAAGACCTTTTTTTTAAACCAAGTCCCTGTACATTTGTGCCAGAAAGATGGGTTAGATCGAGAAACAAGTAACCTATTATTTATATTTATATATATCAATCGACAGATACTCGTGAAGCTGGAGCAATCGATTTATGATCTTTCGTAGATGGTTCAAAGCATTAATTTTCGTTCAAGGCAATAAGAGCTTTCCCCCTGAAAGGGAGGGGGGTCACTAACCCCTATTTATCTTCACAGCTCTCGGTCCTCTATCTCTGTCTTTTATCTTAGCTTCTATTATAAACAAACATACACCGAACGCTTCGAGAGTTTTACTAAAAATGTCTTCCTGGTCGATTTACATATCCACCAGATTTTGGTAAAAACTTCTTCACTCAATAGCCCGCAGGGATTTTACTGAAGCATAAAATGAACCCTTAACTACTGCACCATTAAAAATGTAAAAGATCCCAAAGAAATTCAAAAGTGGGAAATACGCCACACACTCTCGCAGCCACCTGACTATCAAAACTGAATTTTACAAAAGTCTTCACGAGCCCACGGTCGAGTGAGATTTTTTATAGTGTTTGCAGTGTCAAGTGCAAACAAGTGTTGGACCTCGGATACATATGAGTTCTGCTTTATACTTATATATATATATATATATATACGAGCGTGAATATATGTATTGCGGCACACGGTGAAATTCAACGGAAGAACAAATATTAACGAAAAGAAAAATATATTAAAGTAACAGGTTGAAGGGATCATTAGCGGCGAGTTCAGGGGCTGAAACAATGCCGACTGTTCGTCTGGGACACAGAGCGAAAAAAAAAAAAAGATTAACCGGAAGTGCGAGCGGTACAGATAGAAAGATCTTTAAAAAAAAAAAAAAATAGAAAAGGTCACTTTAATGTTAGCCATTTCCCCAATTTTTGAGCGACACAGATATAGTGAATTCTCGACTTTTCCAGGCGTCACGGTCTATCGTCTCACGTTTACCTTCGCACACCCTTTTCCCGGATGCCCCGCGGACGAGAGAAAAGCTCTTTTACAGTCTCGCGCAAGCGGCGTCGTTTTATCTTTTATCCCGGAAAAGGAAATATTAGAATTTCCGAGGGAAATATTACGAGTGCCTTTTTTCTTTATATTTTTAAAAAGTGCCTGCAAAGAGAATTGTTAAAAAAAGAAAAAATTTCGCGGTTGCTCAGAGGAATTAATTTTTAAGTTGGTCAAAATGAAAATTTTTTTTGCATTTGACCTTCGCTGATTTATTTAATTACGTGCTTCAGCAAAGATAGAACTGTTCTTAATAAAAATTGAATTTTTTGACACTACAACTATAATTATCCGAGCCTGCTAAATATTAACGTAGGTTCTCAATGTATAAAAACCAGTAATTGTATTTTTTTTAAATGTAATTCAAACCGAAATAAACATTTTTAATCGCTCTTCCTTTGCCGATACTTTTTTTTGTAATGATAACAGCAAGAAAAATTGGGACGAAAGACAGGAAATAAGAATACGAATTATTTTTGCATTGAATGTTATTATAAATTATATGGAAACTGCAAAGAACTCATAGGAAAGCAGTGCATAATTATTAGAGGCTCTTAAGAACGACAGAAATTAATGTGTGTATATCGATGGCCTCGATTGGTGACGAGAGTTTTGTTCGTTTGGGCTGTATCGGATTACCATGATTTTTTTTTCTTTTTTTTCTCTCGTTCTAACCTATACGGACCTGTGGCATACCCGAAGGACATATACATATATACATATATATATATAAGCACTGGGACTTTTCACGGATTTGTCGAGGCCCATTAGTTCTCCGGGTCCTCCAGTCGTTCTACCTCTCCCCACGAGTTAGCTGCAAGAGAGGGTGGACGAAAAAAAAAAGCCATGAATATCCCCGAAGACTATACTTATTATCGGGGCTCGTCTCGTAACCCCACACTCTTAGTTACCCTGCTCTCAGACTCATTCTTAATTTTTATCGAGTAATATACGAGCTATGAAGAATCGATAAGCACGGACTACCGCGCTGGCGGGAACCACTGTTACGTGCACTCGATCTCCTTATTTCTTACAGACGCAACAGAGGATTTCCCAGACGTCGTCATAGCCTGAAAGCAACGATTACTTTTTTTTTGCAGACCCTGCGACAGAGAAGGATTTTTTTTTTTGTACTTTTAACAAAAAGATTTTGTCCACAAACATTCATCAATTTTTTCTGAACGTTTCATACCATTTGGAGTATATTGGCATGAAAATCTCAGAAAAAAAAAATGTTCACGAAATTTAATATTTGTACTTTCATGTTAGAAAATACATTCTCGCAATTTTTGCAAAAGAAAATATGGACATTTCGCAATTTTTTCACTATTTTTTTTCTCAACTTTAATGTGACAAAAAAATTGTATCAAATAAACAATTTTTGTTCTTAATGTAACTAATGGGTTTTACTTATTTTACAACATTGTTTATTTACAAAAAATAGGCCTCTGATTGTATAAAATCAAAAATTGTAAATTCGATAGATGTACCATTTTTTTCGTCAATACTAACTTAACAAGAAAAAAACATAAAAAGGTTCTAAACGTTTTTATTTTATTGAAAATAATAATTTTTTTCATACTTCTGTTAAAAGCTTATCATAAATTATAAAAAAAGTTTGATAAAAAAAATCTGTGAAATTATTTCATAAGCAATCAAAATAACATTTTATAATAATTTGTTAAACAACTTTTTTTTCAACGAATTTATTATCAACTCTTTAACATTGATTCTATTAAAAATAAATGCTCTTAATAACATCAATAATATTGATCTTGTTCTTTCATTCTCGAATCAAACTTTTGCTTAGGAATATCCGTGTAATTCTTAAAAATAAAACTAAGAGACAGTGTTACTCAAAAAGTCAATCGTAATTGACTATCAATAGCGATAAAAAAATATAAATTCAATTGCATTCAAATTACAGAATCTTTAATTTCGTGTTGCCTTGCTGAGGTCTCCCAACGCCTACAACTCTGTTTCATCCATTTCAAGCCGCCACCAATTATTTAGATATCGACGGTGATTGCGTAAAGAAAAAAAAGAGGATGGTATCGCTCGTTCGGTGCTCTCGTACCACGACTTGTTTTCTGATACTTTTCATGGACACGTGGCCGTTTCGAGTCGCGAACAACGTAACACAGACTGCGTGGCGTAATTCGAGAACCCGTGGAGTGCCGGTCAGAAATGTATCCACACGCCGTGTGTGCGAGTGCAGTGAATCCACAGCGGGGTGCAACCACTTCGATCCTGGCGGCAAGTGTCGTTCTTGTGTTCTCTTTTTTTTTTTTCTTTTTCTTTTTTTTCACACTCGATCGTCGTCCTCTTTTTCTCTTTTATTTTCTTTTTCTTCTTTAGCTTCTAGTGCGCGGCTTCTTCCGCAATTTTAGCGCCACCTCGTAAAGCCACAAAATCTGTCCTGTATTCTCGATCACCCGGGGTTGTTATTAACGACCTGCTGCCAAACTACGAATACCAGATCTCGAGCAGGTTCCACTAGACTTGTCGGCGGACCTTGTGAGGATAATCTTCGTTTTTTTTTTTAACAGAGGGGCGTTTTTGGTTTTATCAACGGTTTAAGAAAAGAAGAATAATCGCTTGACTCTGATCTCTAGTATTTTTGTAAATTAAATTTAGTAGTCGATGGCCCTTTGACAATTTTTATGTTAACATTTAAGATCTATGTATGTGTTATAAAAAAAAAATGTGTAAATTGCCAACAAATCTCTATTACTACTACTAAGTTTAGTAATACTTTTTTTTATTTCTTATATTATTTATCACATTAAATATTAATTGCAATTCTAATTACAATTATGATGACAATCTTTTTTTAATCTCCCATTCTTTTTTAGTTTAATTTATAATCTCTCATTCATCACGAAGGAAATTCATCGAAGTTTCTCGCAGGGATATGGCGACACGATTTATTTCCCTCGATCGACAATCCGACCTCTAAGAGTGAACATTTAAAAACGATTTTTTGTAAATCGTGCGTAACTTAATTTACGGAAGAAATGGGAATATAAGACTGTGGACGTTGGCTTTGGTAAAAGAGCAAAGATCGAAGGGGGAACGAGGGAAGGGAAAGAGAAGGGGGGGAATGAGAGAAGAAGAGCAGTAAATCAGTGAGCCGTGGGTCAAGGGTCGAACGAGTCAGTGCAGCTCACGATCTCTGAGTGTGCACCAATACTTGTTCGTACTCCACAAACGCGTAAAATAGAGAGTATTAAGCCGAGAGATTTTTAAGGGAACTTTAGGATTCGACAGCGTTGCAGCCGGTTGAAGGCGTGCCTCTATCAGTTTCTACATGAGATATTGTCACTAAATGCTTTTTGTCAAACCCGTGAAAGACGCTGAAGCGTTTTAAAAAAAGCTCCAAAGAAAAAAAATGGTATTATAATAAACGTATCAGCGTATTTTTCGTGGAGGACTCGAAAGTCATTCTAGAAATTATTCAAAATTTATATCGATTATTAAGATGATATAATTCCCAACCGATAATTAAAAGTTCATTTCACAATATTAATGAAGCATATTGTTGTTGTAGCTGTCTTTTTTTTACACCGTTTTTTAAGGTAAGCGACCCTGTTATCGACGTAGTTAGAAAAGAGGCTACAATGAAAATTTCGAAATACAGAAAATCACGAAAGCTTCCTTTATGAGGAAGAAAAATTCGCATCAGTTGAAATGATAATTGTTTCAAATTTCCTCTATGAAGAGAGAACAATGTCAGCCAATTTTTCGATTATGGGTAAAGTATGTTGGTCGTATATAAAATTTCTTGGACCTCTCTTTCGAATTTTTCCCACTCAATAATAAATCCCTTCCACGCGACCAAATGGGATCTCGTGGTTTTGAAAAGAATCTCCAGGAAGTGACTTCTTGACTCCCCAGACAAGCTTATATCGTGTGGACAGTAGATCCAAAGATCCAAAACATTGAATTGTTTGCTCTACTTGACGAATGGCTAATGTTGTTGGGACCTTTCACACTGAAGATGACAAGCTGAGTGGTCTACAAGGCTGTGTTGAGTGTAGTACCAGCAGGAAAGTTTGACAGAGACAGCGGGAAAGAGGCAAAGGCTGTGGGTATTAAGCGACGTGGTTAAGGGGTTAAAGTGTTGTTCTCGAGTTCTTCGCTCTGCTTAGGACACCCGTCAATAAAAACAAATACTGTACATAGACCAGAAATTCGAAAAACCAGAGCATATCCCATGGATCATCTCATCAAACTCACGGTGCTCGTAGGAAATGGAAATTTCGTTCTTCAGGTATACCTTTCTAGCCGCATGACAAACAACAATCGACAGTCAAGATCGCCAGTATTTGGGTATAGAACACAGGGGCTTAAATGTCTCTGGGGCCATCTTCAGCTCTTTTGCTGTCTTTGAGAACTTCTTTTACAGGATTCTTCGCATCGTAGTTTCACAACACACTCTGGTCACACTTCGAAATTTTGAGAATTTTCGTGAGACCAAAAGTTGGGACACCGATTATTAGATCTCTCAATATTTTATCATGAGGAAATAATATAGTCTAGAAATACTGATTTTCAATCAATCTCGTCCTGTTATTAAAAACTGTCAGTATCCGAAACCGTTTACCTTCAGTTTCGATTTTTTAACAAAACTGCTTAGACCTTTTTTTTTTAAACTTCACCCAGAAAATAAAAAAATTCGCATCAATTCAAACTACATAGTTGTTTTGATCTTCTCTACGAAGAAAAAATAAATAGTGGGCCAATTTTCAACTGTAGGAAGAAGCCCTCGGTGACAATAAAAAAAATCTTACAAATTTTTAGCTGCCTTTGATTGAATCTACCATTGTTTTTATTTATTCTGTAAAAAAAAGTAACGCCAGTTTTTTTGTTTAAATCCGCTCCCCCGGCAATCTTAATGCGAATTAACCTGATGTCGACCCAAGAATTACTTCCTGGAGAGTCAATCAATCTCTTCCTGTTATTAAAAACTGTCGATACGTTTCTTCGAATTAAATGGTGATAGCTGCAAGATCCTGTGCAACGTACGATGAACACGCGACTACCTGATGGTTTGTTTGAGCCACGAGACTGAGTACAGGGGGAGGGGGGGCAGTGTCGAGAGTTTGTGTACGAAACACACGGGGCGGTATCGGAATGTTTGCCCCTCAGTGAGTGAGACCGAGAATTTCGTATAGGGCCTTACGACGACGGGTATATGCTGGGTCGCTCGATACCAAGCTCTCTCTCTCTCTCTCCACCTCTTTCATTCTCTCTTCATACTTGTTCCACTCTTTTTCCCGTCTCGCCGTTGGCACCCACTGACGTCACATCCTGCACGGACGGACATCCGGTCTTGCTGGCACTGCCGGACTCCTGGCCCAGAGCGATAACGAGAAATCTACGAGTATCCCTGCTCTGCTTGCGTATCCACGAAGTAAGAATCAAGAAAGAATAAAAAAAAAAAAAGAAAGGAAAGCAAATCGAGCGAGTTATAGCTGCGAACCAAAATGACAGGAGGATAAACTTAATCGACATCCCTTTAAGCTGAAACAGGCACTGAACTTATTTTCTTTTCATTTAATTCGTCCGACTCTATAACTCAATTTCTTTGTAAGAAAAATAATAGATTTTTAATTAACATTTAAATCAGCTCTAAAAAGAACAGCTAATGTACATTCAATTCAGAACTCTGTAATCAAAGTCTAAAGTTTATCCACTTTCTGGACGAAATTATACCTGCCGAGTTCCTTAAATATACAGAATAATATTGGTAAAAATAAGACCGAGAATTATGCAAAAAAATAAATAAAGAATTTGGTAAAAAATTCTCTGTAAAAATAATTACAGTGAAAAGAGAAAAAGGGTGTAAAAAAATTAAGTGGAGCGTCGTCGCGTCACGCTTGCCAAACCAGTTTGACTAGAGTATGTCCTCCATTCGCGTGCATAATTTTCTATCCATAGACAACGCGATTATTCTCAAAGCCTTATACGGTAAACAGCAATTGTCGGTAGCGCCTAAATGCGAGCAATTGCTATATAACGTTGGTTCTCTTGGTAAACCGTGTCTTATCATCAGGTGTCGACGCCCTCGTACACGCGTATCATTTGGTGTGCGTGTCAGGCATCCTGACAGAAATACGTGCCTTCCTCACGAAAATTTGGCGATAACACTTATATACCTCATCGTGAACATTTCTCACCATGTATACATACAACGACGTATACATAACAGAACTTTGTGGCATTCTAATTACGATCAAGAATTCCTTAATCGTAACAAATAAATTACACATGGTTAAATACAAAATACTTGCAGTAAGATAATATTACAACAGCCAGTTGAGTTGCATTTAGAAAGCATTTAATATTGCATTTAATTAAAAAATATATCTAAATTTGTATAAACAAATATATTTGAGTTACAAATTAATAATTCTTTGGATTTTGCATCCTTATAGAAGAAGCTTTTTGTGATGATGAAAAACATTTTTATCTAGACTTTCTGTGTCAGAGTACTCGAATTGCCTTGAAAAGTCAGTTCCCTTTACGATTCAAGCCAAAATTGACCAACGCACTTTTTCATGTAAGAGACTTTGCGGATGGTAGGTTAAACAAATTAGGAAGCAATGCGCAAGGTTCGACTTTGCATCGTCTACTTAAATATTTTTCGAAAAATGGATTATTAAATTTTCCTGAAGAAATGCATCGATTATTTTTATTCATTCGAAAACTGTATTTCACGAGCATACAAAGATCGCCCGAAAAATTGTGCGGGTATACCGAAGCGGATTTACGCAAACCCCAAAGTTTTCAAACTCAAAGATTTCCTTCACCCATGTATAAATAAATAAATGTATGTGTATCGGATCGGTCTCTCGAAAAACGGGTACTTTAGCCTGGAGAAACGTAATAGGCACGTACGTATCCTCGGTCCCCGGGGTTTTCCGGGATAGGATATGGATTAAAGAGGGCCACGATGGTCGCGTGGTGAACGCTTTTGCGGTTGCGGTCGTAACAGCGGCAGAAAAATATAACGCAAGCATAGGAGTAGACGAGAGGCGTGAAAGAAATCTCAGATCGTTGGCGTAGATGAGCTCCTTTCAGTTTCGAAGCTCCTGATACCGATGGCCTAGGGGGCTTTTGGGGATACTTTCGGGGTCCTCGAAAAAATGAGGAAGAACCTGAGGAGAGTGAGAGACAGAGAGAAAGAGAAAGAGAGAAAAAAATTGAGGCCCATCCAACACGTTGATACCCGCAACTCGTTACATTCCGCCAAAGGACGACGCCAAATATTTGCCTCGTTATTATTTTACGGCGGGTGCTTTGTGTTATGCGGGATTACGAATTTATGGCCCCACGCCCGAGTGAGCCGGACAGCTTTCACTGATGTATTCACTAGTATAACTACATCCGAGCTCTCTTAACACATCGAAAATACCACGAGTACGTGGGAGGCCCTTTACTCACAGCCCTTATAAACATTCTTCTGGACATCTTGCAAGATCCTCTAGGATTTGGATTATGCACTTTGATTTTTTTTTTTTACTTCATGAGTCCAGGACATCTGTCTCAGATTGTGCAATATTGTAATGAGGGAGCTTAAAGGATATTTTTAAATAGGTCTCTAGTGATTTTGGGTTTTTACAACTTTTCGTAGTCGTTTTAATGCCTGATGAATATAACCTGCGTGACATAAACTTTTGAATGTAGAGAAAAATTCGTTGTCATTGAATTTAAAAAGAAATTAAAGAGGTTTTTCATCATTTTGGTCTATTAAAATTGTCCGGTGTGTATGTGTGTGTACATAAAAAAAAATGGAATCTTCTGTAATTTGAGAATTGTATTTTTTAATCACTCTGATGAGCAATTGAATTTAAATTCAAGTAATATTATCTAGCTTTTTCTGAAGCGGGAGACCGAAGAAAATTCCAAACGAAATAGATGAAGCGTTCCAACAGAATATTTTCATTATAGGCCCAAAATTAATTCTATGCATTTACCTAAAATGACAAAAAATATTTTCACCCTTTTTCTTTAAAATTCAATGCTGAGTTCTAAATATATTCTTAATGTTTTGATATTTAAGAATTACTTAAATTATTGCTTAAATTATTTGTCACCGTTATTTTAGGTAGGAGGCAAAATCGTCCAAACTTGACTAAAGCTATTTTAGAAAAACCGTTGTTTAGAAACTCTTTTACTTCGTACTAATTTATACACAGAAGCTCACAACAAAGAATGAAATATTAATTCAGAGATATGCGAAAGTAAGATCGGTGCTGCAACCAACGAGTTAATTGAACATTAAGCAATTACGCAAGCTGCTTCGTGCGATTACGGGTGTGCAGAGTTCTTAGCAAGAGCCACAGATGGCACAAGCTCACAGAAACGTCATTCCCGCGCTCGTATAATAGTAAAGATGTATATATATGCATGCGCAACCGATATTCTGCGTATTATCGCTCGTGCGGTGAACTTAAACGGTTAAACACGGTTCGCACCCGCCTTTTGCTTGTAATGCACGTGGTAGAGAACGCGAATAACTTGACGATCGTAGCTTACATACGATCTGACGTTGGAAAACAAGCAGAGCAAAAGCTTATCCATAAAGATCGGCGAATTGTCAATTTCTTCACACACCTGCACGTAAAGTTCGTACTTTGCCTCCTGGTGAGAGGGGCGAAAGTAAGTAATTTACTCCCTAGGGAGGAAAGCACTCCCACGGGCGGAAAGCACTCACTTTCGCCCCTCTCATCACGGAACGATGCACGAACTCTTCGTGCAAATGTGTGAAAAAAAACGTATGTTTATTTTCCGCCCTTGGTGCACAATATACTAATTTATGTTGGCAATAATGGTATATATAAATATAGGGATTTTTTTTGTTCTTCAAACTTCTTTATTCCCATACAAAATCATACAAAATCGCAGGCTGGCTTCATCATGAGAATGTATATAAATTGAAAACCTCGTAGGACGACGAGACCGTTGAACGACCGATCGCCACGTAATGGTTTAGCGGTGGGTATATTCGTATATGTAACGTCTCGAACGATCGAACATGAACGTTCGCATAGTATGTAAACGCGGAACAATCACGAGACCCCACGACGTTTCCTTATGGAACTCGTAAAATATTGCACGCCAGTTTGTTATAATGGTTCTTGCTTGCATTCGCACACGTATATATGATGTACACTGCAAAAAAAAAGGCGTATTATGATACGACGAAACTGAACATGAGGTTGAGCGAATCCAAAGATAGTTTTTTTTTGTAAATGTTGGTTTTGTTATGAAAAAAAATTTTACCACAAATGTCGACATTTTTTGTTGTCATTTTATTTTCACAAAAGTACTAAAAGAATGATTAATAATTAGTAATATCATTTTACAATATAGTTATTACAATTTTCCGGAGAATACTTTTTTTTTCTTCAATATATAATTTTATTTTTATAAGAAATAAATTTGTAAGATAAAAACTACTGTTTGTTAAAATTCCAAATCATCCACAAAAAAGTACTCCAAAAAATCGCTTAGTCTTGTGGCTTCACAAAAACTTTTATGTGCTATTGAACAACGTATACACCAAACGGTTTGGCGCTGCGTGCTTTTTAAAAATTGCGAATCTTGACATTTTTCGAGCATTCAAAAAAAAATATTTCAAACTTCGAGAGGCGGTGCTGAATAATTTTTTTTACAAACATCGCCTTTATCGAAAACTCTTGTTTTGCATCGAATTACAAGAGTCTCGGATGAGGAAAAAAATAAAAAAATATTCGCCCTTTTTATAACAGGTCTAATATGAATGTCCTGCATTAAATTGTTTCATGTAACATATCAAGTGAAGAAAATGTGAATTTTCAAAATCAATATTCCGGGCAAGATTAATGATCGTAAGGAACTAACAAGATGAGACTCTGAATACAAACATTAAGCAAAGGGCGTAACGCGGAAAAACGTCGGTTAAAATTCGACAATAGCCAAAAGCAGCACAACGATCGCCTATTTGTTTTGACAGACCGTCCACTTCTGGAAGTCTGGCGTTGACTCTGCTGTGAATGTACAGATAACTCGCTGTCGAGCAGCGTCTGTTGTGCGAGCGAGCATCGAAAAGATCGGAGGATCATGGGGGCGTAAACGGACGCGTGGGGCGGGTTTGATTCCTCGGGGACGTACGAGAAACGCTCGCACGCGCTCCCACCGCATCCCCCCGATGCATTCATTTCAGAATTTACCCTGTGTTCCACAACGCTAATCGACTGTCGTCATGCCCCTTAACGGCGATTTTGCCGCTGCTGGTGTTCTGCTCTACGGGCTTCCCGGTAGGCGTTTCCGGGATACACTCCTGTGTGTATATATCAGAGAAAATTGTCGTTGTACAAGGTTCGCCAACGAAACGGGGACTCGAGTGTATGACGTTAATTGTGCCATTGTTACCGCGAAATTGCAGATTAGTATACTAACCCGAGGACACGATACTGACGGGGTGTTCCAGTAGATTCGAAAATTTTTGAGGTTCGACGCTTTCCTATATTATATGAGGCAAAATCGGCCACCCCAATTTTTCGTGTCAAGCAAACGTCATCAAAATTATTCAGGATGTTGGTCCTGGTTGAGGAAAAAACGTAGGAATTTTTTTGCAGATTTTTTTTACTGCATATTGCAGCTATTAATGATTTCCGAAATGAATTATTGTTTATTTTTTAACGACAATATTACGGCTCGCGCAAAAAAATCATGAGAACATGAAATTTTGGATTTTCAACGTACTTTCCAACAACATTTTTTGTAAAATTCTCCGATTTTATTTTGTGCTATTTTTCAATTAAATAAAGTTGACACTTTTATTTCCCTCCGAAACGGCGTTTTCGATTTAGCTGCAATTTTCACATTTTGTTCCTTGAAATATCTAGAATGTTAGAAAAAATTTTTGTAGTCATGTGTAAGGTAATTTGTTTTTTTTTTTATAGATAATACATTTTTAACTTTTAATTTGTGTTGTTGAACAAGCAACTACCAAAAGTAATGATATAAAAAAAAAAATGATCCAAAATAGAACTTTGCACGTTGCTTCCTCATTAAATCCCATTTTTCACAAAGCTTCCTCTACGAGGAATCCAAAATTAATAAATAAATTTTCTCATAGAGTTGGCTTTGTGAAAAATGAGATTTAATAAGAAAGCAACGTGCAAAGTTCTACTTTGCATCATATTTTTTTTTTTCCATGGGCATTCATAATCCATAAATATTTCGTCACAGAATCATTTCAAGTTTGTACTTATTCATTTTAATTTTACAAGTACAAGCCAAAAACACATCGTTCGGTAATTAATGATGCAGAAAAATTTTCTATTAACACATATATATGTAACGAAAGTATAAAACAAGTTCACGAATATAAAGCGGTTTTCCACGGCCACGTTATTCACAAGCAATAATTAGCATGGACAACGCGCCGAGGCTCGCCTCGTTGCCAAAGTGGGCCGTTCTCTCGCTTATATGTCGTTTTTTTTTTTTTTTTTTTTTTCCTTTTTCGTGCCGCGATAAGGCACCCGCATAAGGGCAAACGAGCGTCGCGAACCCCGCGCGCAATGCGCTCGATCTCGGGCGCGAGCGCGCGCTCGATCCGCTAGCCGCTCGTTTCCGCTCTAGCTCGCCTGGGAAAATAGCTCTTATCAAACGGCGGCACGTTGCGTTGCATTCAACCGATGGTAAGTATATAACTACACACGCGGGTTGCTCAGCTGCTCGACCGCGTGAACCACCGACGAATGGATGGACGAAAATACAGAAACGCTTTTCAACCACCAGGACCGGGGCTTGACACCCCTGCAAACCACATAGCGTAGAGGAAACCCTCCAGGTGCTCACACCGCTTTCACCGCTTTACCGCGAACGGATACAACAAGCTGTGAGACATTGAACAGCAAAAAAAAGTTCTTTGAAAAGAAATCGTTGTTTCGAATATTCTGTTATTTTTTAATGTTTACACTAATATTTTTTTTGAGCATTTGAAATAAATTTATAATAAATTGGGGTTCAATTGATTTTTTTTAATTGTAATCAACAAAATCAGCGGTTGAATAGGCTCAAATAAATCTTCAGTTGGGAGAACAAAAACTTTCTCGCCTCAATCATAATGTAGTCAGTTGACGCAAATAATTATTTGACACAACAAATAATTAGTTTTATCGACTAAAGATTTATTTCAGTTTGTATTCAACCGCAGATTCTGTTGGTGGAACTGTATTTTTTTTTCTCAGTGCAAAGTGTAGAACCTTGCAAATTGCTTCCTCATTAATTTGCATCCTTTACAAAGCCTTTTTTTTGTTACAACACTACCAGGAAGTATGTTGATCAATTTTGACTTCCTCATAGAAAAATCTTTGTAAAAAAAAAAAAAAAAAAAGCTTTGTCAAAGATACAAAATAATGAGGAGGCAATTTGCAAGGTTCTACTTTGCAGGCTTATTTGAGCTCGACATTAAAAAGAAAAATGCAAAATGTCATAAAATTTGAAGTGCAAATGTCAAATAATTTATTCGAACATGTACAAAATTGTCGAATCTTCAAAAAATTTACGCAAAATATTAAATTGTCTAAGTCATAGAGAAATGATTTTAACTATCCTCACATGGAAATCTCGAGAAAAAAAAACACATTTTTTCATGAAAACAAGGCTTCTTCTCTGAGCATAACAAAAGTTATTATCATGTGTTCAAGTACATCGGATTAATATGCGGGCTTTTAGCCTTCGACAAGGTGGTGACGATTGTCGCTGCAACAATATATATACCCTGGTACCATGATACAGTGGCTTATACCGTGTTTGTACCGTTTTTCTTCTGTCTCTCTCTTTCGAGACGATTTATCTCAGCGTCCTTGGCTAATCTCCGGCCGCAGAGATTACCCTATCAACGCGGAGTCACCGTGCACTTTACTACATGCATATACGAGACTGGAGTCTACGCTGTTTCTGGCTTTATCGAGATAGTTGAAGAGTATGAACTTTCATTCACTTCGAAACAAGGATAATGCCAGAACGTCCCTGACCATACCCAACAGCTAAAACAATTTGTAGGATCGTTTTTCGACACTGACGGGGTGACAATAAAAATTTCAAACTGACCTTAGACTATAGTGATTTTTTAAACATTCTTTTGGCAAACTTTTTTTTCGTCAATCTTGCACATTATTTTAATACTGCCTTCCCATAAAAACTTGGAAAAGGTTGACATTTTTTTACAGATAACTTAAATTTAGAGATATTAAGCAAAAAAATTGGGACACACATTTTATTGTGCTGACTCCACGATTTAATGTGACTCCTAATCCACAATTTGTAATACCGGAATGTGGATATTTTAACTATATTTTTTTTTTCGAAATTAAATATTGGAAAATGTTTTTGTTTCAGTTTTGTAAAACTCTGTTTTCATGACATTTGCTATTTCTCGTTAGCATTATAAATAGAACTATTATTTTTAAGTATTTTCAAATATACGAATATTTCAATAATCGTTTTGAAAGACGTATCTAGTTTTAAAAAAAATGCGATTCAAGTTTTGACGGCTGTAAACGGTATTTAATGATTTTTAATAATATTCTCATGACCGATCCTCTGTTAGAAAAAAAAAATGAGACGAGGAAATCAACATGGAATCCAATGTGAATAATAAACAATTATTTTGTTAATTTTCGTAAGTAACAATCTCGTTTGAACTGCAGTGACAAAAAAATATTGTGCAGAACGATGCTACAAACTTTGTGAACGTTTTTGGAGACATTTTATTTTTGTTAAATGAACAGAAATGTCACTTTCGCTTTCACTGTGTGGGTTCCTTTGATCAAACCCTCGTTAAGATATTTTTCAGAACCATTCAGAAGTACCATGAAAATGAAAAAATATCTTTAAAAAGAAATCAAAGATTTTGTTTTTTTTCGACATTTTTTACACAGATGAGAGATCTACTTCAGAATGTTTTAACTCTTAACAATAAAATATTCATTAAGCTATCGTTTTCTCATACAGTTTGATATCTGAGAAAGTATGGCCCATAAGAAAAAAAATATGCCTCATTACATTTAAAAACCTACTTTAGTTATTTTCATATTTCAGCAGATTTGTATTATTTTCCCCGGATATAAAAATTCTGGTTTCATAAATTGTAAATAAAAATGGGGAGAAAAGTCTGAATTCGAATATTCTACTAACATAATTGTTGAATATTTGAACCAATATTATTTTCGAGTGTCTAAACTAAAATTATAATAAATTGTCTTTCAATTACGTTTTTTTTTCTTTTTTCTGTAACTTAAGGAGAGTCAAGTATATTTCATAAATGTGGAAAAAAAACTGTATTTTCCATCGAAAATCTGAAAAAATCTTGAGAATTTTTAGGTAAATTGAGGAACAAGAGATTTTGAATGACATTCTGAAGAATACTGAGAAAATTCGTCACCACGGTCAACAAGAGTGTGGGTGACACAGAAAGGTGAGGACACACCAACGAAAGATAAGTGTTAGGGACGCGTCGAGCTTTGAGAAATAATTCGTAATCTAATCTCACTGCCATGCAGAGCAGCGTATAGTAGTAAGCCTGGCCGCGAAACTTCAGTCCGGTAGCATATATCGTATATATACGTTCTGGCGAACCAGTGGCGAGCTGTATATAGTATATATATTTATAGTATATATATATATATATGACGTTCCGAAACGCCTCCACTTCGTTCTCTGATATGCCAGGCCTCTTTTTGTCTCTCTCTCTTTCTCCAATTCTATGCCTTTTTCTCACTCGTTCACTCGTTGTTGGTGCGTCGCATCGCCGCTTCGTTTGCTGCCGTGTAAAAAGCTGGTAAGTGCGTTACGAAGCTCACTATCGCTTTGGACTGGCTCGGTCGCCGAGCGATACCTTATCTCGACTACTACAGTTGCACGCCAGTGACTCTCACTGACTGATGCATCAACCTACTGTACGTGTATGTGACATGTATGCTATATGCAACATTGCTCCAATTAAGCACATGAGAGGTATTCCATGTCTTGAAATACAGCTTCCAACACTGACCTTCTTTAACGCGGTTTATTATTTTTTCAGCTGAAACTAAAATTGAATTTTGTGTAGTTTTAACAAAAAGTTTCAGTCCACAAATATCCAAAGAATTTTTATTCTTCTTTTAATTTGACTCTAATTTATTTTCGAAATTTCTAATTGAAAGAAAAAGAGTATAATTAATAAATAAATTCATTTAGCCATTTAGCCCTAAATTTCTTTAGGGCATTCATGTTTTACATGTTAGTTTTACATATATCGTAGAGTGTACTTTGGTTTGTAATATATATTTCTTAATTTTCTAATCACATTCATTAATCGCTCATAATTTCGTCAACCTCCACACCTTCGTTCATTTACTTTAAAAAAAAAAAAAGAAGAGTATAAATGTTGTATTTTCATCTGATAATATATTTTTGTCACTTTCAGAAAAATATATTTGTCACTTTTGGTTTAACATACTTTTTGGTCTAAATAAAAAAAAAACATTTGTAAAATTGACAATTTTAGTTCGTCTTTGTTTATATAAAAAAAAAATTTGGGGTTTTTATGTCAGTTTACTAAAATGGTCTAAAATATCGAGAAAAGGTGTCCGGATGTGTGTGCGTGTGCGTTTTGATTGGCCAAAGGGATGAAAATATGGGTGTCAGATGTCGGAAGCCTGTCGTATATATTCATTATCTCGGTAAACGATATTCTTTCACTCACTATAGTGAATGTAACGTAGTAGCATTGATTCCACTACTAGGATTCCTTCTGGATATTCATTCTTCGTTTATCAATCGTCACTGATTTCTTGTATCATATATTGCGACAATTTCAAAGTCATCCCAACTTTAATTAATTTCCACCGCATCTTTTTGTAGAATTTACTCAAATATTAAGCAACCATCGTTTTAGTTTTAAACAGTCTTACAAAAACTAGGTTGTTCATTTTTTTTTAACAGAAATTTAATTTCAAGGTTTAGAACAACCTAGACTATTAATTAATTTTACATTTAAATTGGAAGCATTTATAATTCCATCTTTAAAAAAAAATAATAAAAATTAAACTAATTAAAAATTTATTTTTAATTGTCTGACTGGTATTAATAGCAATTTTTGATAAATAATATATTGAATTAATATAAATAAAATATATTGAATTAAAGAGACCTTTGAGTAAACTCAAATTTCGAAAAAAAAAATTGTTTTTTTTTTTAAAACAAGAATGCAGTGTAAAACCTTGCACTCATTTACCATTTTTCATAACAGCTCTCTCTAGAAGAAAGCCAAATATAAATTAATCTCCTTTGTAAACCTGGAAAAAATAATTCATAGAAAAAAAATTCCTGGAAAAAAAATAAGACATGATTCATTTTATTTTTTGAGTTATTCGTCTGAGCAAAACGAGTGTGTACATTTTTCAAACTCTTTTTACGCCATTTTCGAGTAACTTACACATTTTTAAAAACCTTTTCGGCAATTTTTTTTAAATAAAAAAAATCGTAATTCACTCTTGAGAAAAATTGAACATACTCCATTCACTGGAATGAATACATATTTTTTTAAAAATCAACTCATGTACAACAGTTATATGTTGAATTATTTATTAACCTTACATCTCAAATACATAATTGTGTATTAAATTCAAAAAATTGCAAATATTTTGACTACTCAAATTTCCTATCAGTGACACTCAATAAGTTATTAAAATAACCTGACTAAAAAGGATAATATTTAAAAAAAAAAAAACTAAACTAAAATAAAAAAAACCCCAACTGAAAAATTGTTTATCTACAAAAATAATTACACAATTTTAAAAACTTGGAGAAACTATCCTCTGCAGTTGGGGAAAGGTTCGTTGCATTCGTGTATTTGCATTTCCCAACTGCATTAGCGGATATTTTTTCCCCAAATGTATAAAATGACTCAATTATTTGCGTAGATAACTTTTCAGTTGGCGAATTTTTCAAAAATTCGGAAATTCTTTTTATTCTCTTATTACAAAATCGTAAAACCTTCCTAACCTTCATTCTGCTTCTCGGTGAAACTAGTTGCAACTTATAAGGTACTTGAGGCTACTGATGGTGAGCGAGTATAGCCGCGAAGGCACCGCACGACATATCGTGCCCGCGAGATAACTCCTATCGGTAGTTCGGTATGGCCAACCTCATTGTGGCCTCTATACAAGCAACCACCCACCCACCATTTCGCGATTGCACGCTGCAAGATAGAACCGAGCTTAACGTGCATGTGCGAGATATCGGTGACCGGCGCGCGCCGTGTTGGTGCATTATCACTCGGTATTTCATGAAATCAGTCGTCGCGCCGGAGCTTATTCCGGCTCAGTTCACCATTGGACTACTTCGTTAAAAGAACCTTACAAGAGACCAACGGCCGTTTTAGGACATCTCAGCGTGCTTACAAAAAAAAAAAAAAAAAAAAGGTTCTAAAACCCTCTCTGAAAGTGTGAATCCCAGTGTAATTATCAGTGCTTCGAGAATTAAAAAAAAAAAAAAAAAACAAACAAAATCGTTCGAATTAGTGTCCTGTGAAAAAAAAATATAAAACATATATTTGTCAATGTATCAAGGAATCTGACTAATAATTAAATGACTAAAAAAAATGATCAAATTAATGGATGTCTCAATTTTTCTTTTCGACTTAATTCGTGCGAGTCTTTGAATTGACACAGGAAGGATAGTTTGCGAAAAGTGTCGAGTACGATTGACGTATTTCGCGCGTGTGTTCCGCTGCACGTAGCTGCAACTCGTTTATATAAAGCGTATACGCTAACTGGTGTGTTTTGCGACGTTGAACGAAAAGTCACTTGCAAATTGAGTTTAGTTGCAGAGCAGGTCAAACGCGTTGTTTTGCACCTGTGTTCAAATGCACGGATCCCCCCCCCCCCCCCCTGAGCTCATAAAAAACCTGTTGTTATGTATAGTACTACTGTTGACGTGCATTCCTAAATGCAACGATCGAGTGGAAATGCGTTGGAAATTTTTTTTCCTGTAGCGAAAATGGATGGCAAAATCACGATTTTATAGGTAGGGGTTTTTATTGAGAAAATATGTATCGATCGGAGGATCATCTGATTGGGTTTCTCTATAAATCGGTTTTTATAAAAAATGTTGGTCTGTACGCGGAAGACGATGAAACAATTGATATTGCCGATAATGAGTGTCCTGGCATTTAAAAATGGATGTTTATTTAAAAAGAAAATTCAAAGTGGAATGGATGACAAATTTTTTGATCGAAAAAAAAGTCATGGTTACATTTTTAAAAAAATATGCCGGCGGTCGTAACTCCGTTATTTTGAATAGTTGACCTATTTTGAATTTCTTTTTCAACGTCTCCCTTCGAACCCTAAAAGCTTCATTGTACTCAATTATTAATCTGGGCAGAATTTTTCGAGATAAATCAACTGGAAGATTAAAATGGGACACCCTGTATAACAATTTCGTGAAATAGCTTATTTAGTATATCTGAATATTTCGTAAGCTTAGTCCTCATTGAATTATTTATTCCCTACTACGAATTAATGACATTTGTTCACGTTAAAACAACCGCAATGAAATCAGAGTTGCGAGTCTTCATTGTTTACTGAATAAATGTTTATCGTATTCATTGACTTAATAGTCAATTACCCTGCAACAATTACATTATACTGGAATTACCATTAATGGTCCGTAATGCAAATGCTGACGTTTTTTTTTTTTTTTTTTTTTCGAATTGTTAAATGAAAATTACTGGAATGACATTGATATTTTTAAAAGCGAATACACTGAACTATGCATGAGTATCACGAACAGCAATTTCCTGAAATATTAAAATTTTACTTTAAATACCAATTATTTCTACTGAAATAAACTGTAATTTTTATATATTTGTAATTCACAACAACAAAAAAACACATAGTGAAGTAATGTTCATTATTCTGACACAAATACTATTATTGCCTAAATATAAATAATTTGTCTTGAATTATAACTAATATTTTTTTTCATATTCATGATAATCGATATTCCAATAAAGGGAATCTGCTTTAGAAATTTATAACTACAACAAATATATTTTTGCGTAAATTCAGCTTTAAGATATATGCTATATTTTTTTTCTGAAAACGCCAACACGAAATTCAAAGAACGCGACGAATGCATCAGGAATTATAAATCAAAGGCTTTTTCATAATAGAATTTAGCATACTGTTAATATTTGATCTGGTCATATATATTTTTCTGGGATAATGGAATTCGAGCTTCGTGGCGATTATTATGCCAATGCGTATAACCGACATGATTTACATCGCTCTCCTGGATCATCGATCAGCCGATCGGTAGGCAAACGACAGGTGTCATAAAGTATAGCCGTTTTGACAGGTCTCTATAGTGGGCAAAAGTCGCGCGTGGGTTATTCCTGAATCGAACATTTATATACCTATAAATGAATGTGCATATAATAGAGCACACACTGTACCCACTGATGTTATTATACTGTATGGGGCAAAACACGTCAAGTCGGCCACTCCAATTTTTTCATGTGAATAAAACGTCTTCACATTTCTTCAGGATGTTGGTCTGGTTGAAGAAAAAACGTAGGAATTTTTTTAGATTTTTCATTGCATATTGCAGCCATTTAAAATCGCTGGAAGTAATCATTGTTCATTTTTTAACGCCAGTATTACGGCTCGCAAAAAAAAAATCATAACATCAAATTTTTGATTTTTTTGTGCGAGCCATAGTATTGGCGTTAAAAAATAAAGAATGATTATTTTCGGAAACTTTTAATAGCTGGAATATGCAATTTAAAAAATCTGAAAAAATTCCTATGTTGCTTGTTCAACCAGACCAACAGCCTGAATAAATTTGAGAACGTTTTGTTGACATGAAAAACTGAGGTGGCTGACTTGACGTGTTTTTCCCCATATGTAGACATCGATGCATATGGCATACGCTGTATATATCGTCTCTGCTATTACACCCTTGCTTACGTAATGCGTCCATACTGTACTCTGAAGGGAATTCTGCATCGACGATGCAAAACTTTGAGTATATGCAGGCTCGTATAATTGCTTGGTAGGCTCCTTGAACTGAATTCCACTTTACCGTGCAAAGCAAACAATATTGCGTGAAAAATACATGTAGAGAAATAAGAAAAAAGAAAATGCAGTTTCAAAGTTATTGAGACGAGTCGTTAATTAACTCATTTTTAAGAAAGAAAGAAAATTAAGATATAGGATATTTCCTATTTTTTTTTAATATCCATGTGATATGTCTGATAATTGTAGATATTACAAGATTTTCAATTTACTCGATGGTTGAAAGCAAAAAAAAAAAAAGAAAAAAAAAGTGATGTCACATTCCAACACTGATTCAGAAACACACAATCGTTTCTCCATCGAATCTATGTCAAGAGTTCAAACGCAGCTTTTGTTTTATTTTAATGTGCTGCAGCTCGAATATCGATTTCTTCGCGATCGTCGTAACGAGAGACGACGGTTCGGAGGCGAGGCGAGAGTCCGTCAAGCCGGAAGTAATCGGGTTCCCAATGGAGTAACGCACACTCGCGTCTCCGAGGAACTTAAGGTAAAGGGGGTCTTGGCTACTGGCTTCGTGTAAACACGGGTTAAAGCGTGAAAACAATAAGAGAACTCCCGTGGCGCGTGTGCGTCCGAGCAACGACGAGCTCGTTTCGCTCACCGGGATTATGGGTCGTTCCCGAACCCGGCAAACACTCATGTTCACAACCCAAGACCCTGGTGTGCAATCATTAGTTATCCGAAATAATCATAACCGTATGTTCCCAAAAATACAAAAACACGAGAGGAAAAGTTTCATATTTATATGATGAATAAAAAATAACTTTTATTTGTAACTTTTTTTCTGTATCTACTTACTTTTGCAAAAAAAAATTTTTTTTTAAATTACAAAAATGATTTGATAAAAATGTTGAGTATTTATGTTACGAAATATTTTTTGTTACTTTTTCAGGAAAAAAAAACATTGTCGACACTAGTTTAACAATTTTTTTTTTATTTGATAAATAAAAGTGTGTAAAGTCGACCAATTTTCAGAATATTTTTTTCTATAGAAAATACGAGATACATAAAAACTATTTGTACCTTTGAGATACTGATTTTATGTTTAAAAAATAATTTTCAATCATTGATTATATTTTTTAAAATACATTGTGGACTACCTTTTAATTGTCGCTGCATTTTCAGTAATTATTAAACCTTTGTAACTTTTACTATTGATGTGAGTAAAAATTATGGGTTACACAGAAAAATATGCACAAGCATTGCAATGAGTACAATTACCAAAACATGTGTAGCCTGTATTGTCAAAAGTGATTAATAATTCTTTTTGTCCATATAACTTTCTTTTTATCTCTCCTAAATAGCACAGTAGAGATATTTCATTTTTTTTTTTTTTAAAGAAATTTAAATGTCAGAGTTGCAAATATATTATAGAGAAATGATATTACCCATTTTTGAGCTGCCATTTCAGACTCAACATAAGATCTCTTTTCGGAGAAAGCATAATTGTTATCTTAGCCCAAAGAGGTGGAGAGTGCGGAACCATTTTAACTGACAACGAGGAAGACTATACGACGATGACGAGGATAACGACGAGTCGGTGAGGTTTGGTAGGCTGGCGAAACGAAAGGGCATTATTCACTTCGGCATGAGATAAGAAAGAAGCTAAAACACGGTCCCGTCTGTACTAATACTGTGAGTTGTATATAGTGTGCACTCTCGCAGCTTAGAATAGCAAGAATAGTAAGAGAGAGAGAGAGAAAGAGTGAAGTATATAGAACCGAGTTAAAATATTTTGACTCGAACGAATTCCGAGGCTGTGCACAGCTACACGAGAATGAGATACGGATGGAATGATGGTAGTCCTTCTAACTATATTGCTTTGGACTCATTGCTTGACCCTGAGGAGGAATAGTATAATAACTGAGTCACTCGATCACGCTGATTCAATCAGCAGAAACAGAATAGATTTTCCAAAAATTTATTGGATCGCTATCGATGTAAATTCCTTGAATTATCAGGGAATAAATATTACAATCAATATACGGTTTCAGTGAGATGGTTAAAAAAAAAAAGTGGCGAATTAATGAATTTTCTAAATATGGCGAATAAATTTAATGTATTTTATCGGTAAAATTTAATTCTTTAAGTGTAAGCACCGTAAATGATAAATAATGATAAATAAAATAATCATTGTTTATTTTCGCCAATACGACGGCCCGCAAAAAAAAATCAATTCTTCTACCAGTGAAGGAACTATCAAGAAAACATTTTTTTTTAATCAAAAATAGAAGATATATACATACAACGTTCGTTCCAATTGCTGCAAATTTTATTAGCCAAAACAAAAAACCAGATTTGGTAGTCGTATCTACAGTTTACTACACAGTTCGATGGTTTTCCAAAATTGTATCACTTTGAAAATGATTTGGGAGTGAATCACAAATTTATTTCAGTGAATACCCACACAAGTACAACATCTCTCAGTTTCCACTGCAGTGCAGACATTTTTTCTTGGACATGACTTGGATTATTTTATCGTCGTTGGTCGTGTTTTCGTCTCTTCTATAAGAGATACCACTTACAGAATACACCTTGTCAGACTGGAAAACCCATTTTCCTCTGTCTCATTTGAAGAACGAAAAGAAAAAACCAGCCATTGAAATTTTATCTTCTGTACGGAAAGGAATAATAAATGATAGTTCGTACGTGCAGTAAATTAAAGACGAATTGAAGGTCTGACATAAAATTGAGAACCACTTTAGCGGAGCCTCGATGTCATTTATACGATCGCAGAAGTGCACCGTGAATGCTCCGTTAATCGCAATTCGGAGCTGTGCATCGTTAACTCGTCGAGAGGTTTGGGCGAAGGCGGAGCGAGAGTTGGTGTGTCGCTCGCATACATGCATTATGCATGTGGAATATTCATCGTGAGCGAAACCATTCAATGTATAGCTAAAAGCATGTGCTCTCACAACAGTCTACCGCCATTTTCAAGAACCTTTTCCCTTCCCTCATCGTCGTCGTCGTCGTCGTCGTCGTCGTCGTCATCATCATCACGCACACCAACTTTATTACAATCGTGTCAGACAGGCTGGTCGTCGAGTGCAACCAATGCATGCGAACGCATCCTTGGCCTGATAGATCCAGGCTGCATTGTCTACTCACACGCATGTATATGTTAACTGGCTATAAGGAAAAACCCAGGAAAACAAATAAATTACAATGGCAGTAGTTGTAAGTGAACATTTATTGACAATACATTACAGAACAGGGTTGCATTAGATTGCATAAGATTATCCTTGTATTAGTATTTATATATTGTCAATGGGCTATGGAACGAAGTCCTTCAGTCCAGGCTTTTAGTATTTATACACGTTGAAGGTTTCGCCAGTGTCGACGGGTTTACAAATCTAATTTTTGCGTTTTTCGACTCTCACCGGAATCATCTTCAGAAGTGTTACTTGCAATCGATTAAAGCATCGATCAATAGAGTATCGTTTGATCACCTAACGAAAGGCTCATTTTTCATTTGTCAGGATTATTGACGATTATTGGTGTGTGGAATATTCGGCGATGACGACGAGTTTTGAAAACGTAATATTTTGCTTTTTACATTTTGCCCTTTGGTTGGGTGCCTCTTCAGAAATATTGATTTATAGTCAGATCTCATATTGTGTTTTCCACAGTGATCGAGCTTTCTGCTCGTCGGTGAACAGGGAGGCTAATGATTCCACTTAAAAGCGGAGATCCTTTGCTTGAGATAGTTTGTTCTTGTTGTGGAAACTATGAAAATTAGTAATTGACCCAAGAGCCCAATTATTGTTTTGCCTTATTTAATAATCATTAAAACGAAGATGATTTAGAAAATTTATGCCTTTATGCAGTAATTCGATTAACCGGGTTCCCGAACAGCAAAAAGACTCAAGAAGTTTCAACCGGGGAATCCCGATTAATAAAATTTCATCACAAGAGCATAAACTTTGTAAATCATGATCGTTCTGATGATTATTAAAATTATCTTTGCTTTTGTTGTCGTTGGCCATTTATCAATGTTTCATCTCTCATCAGATATTTTCTAACAATCGAAACACATCAGGTTGAGAACCGTGCAATCAGGTTTTTAGCGAGGGCGGAGCTTCCTTGAAAATTCCCACCTGAAATTGAGCTGTCCGGATGCGCTTAACGTGCAGCGAATTATTTACGTTCATTCGTACACCTCCCCCTGTCTCTGTTCGCCATTTTTTAAAATTCTTACTCAGGAATAATCTGAATAATTAACACGCTATACGTGATCTTTATCGTTAATCGATAACGATGAATTGACGAGTATTCTGAGCGCTGCTATAATGATTTATATTATTTCTGATCTGTAACAGTAGCGAAGTTCGAACAGTTCAGACACGCCTTCTTGGCAGTGGCTCTCAACTCGTATTTCCGCGTACACTTAAGCATCTTTTGTTGTTGCTATAAGTTTCGTTTTTATTAAGTTGACTCAATATTCGAAGCGAGGCAATTTAAATATATAATTTGTTTAAAAGAAAAACAATGGTTACATTTTTTTTATGTTTCATATTATTATACTATTTTTGAATAAAACTAAATTATTTCCTGCAAATTCAAGTCACATTTTTTCCAAAAAAGCAGCATGAGCAACTGCTGAGTGAGCTCAAGTATCGATAATAATTATAATGAGTACCTGCAATCACACGTAAAATAATAATTAACCTCGATCACGAAATCAAGCAAAATTTTAATTCAATTACTAATTACTCAAAAGCCACATTTTTATTAATTCAAAACCATGGATTGCGTTTTCATAAACGGCTTTGTTGGCTTTCGAAGCGCATCCAAATTCGGCAGGTAAATCAGTCAATCGATGAAACGACATGACAATCTTTTTTATATTGGCAACGTATCGTATCTGTGAGCGTGAAAAAAAATCACAAATCGATTGAACGTTTCGTTACTGAATTAAAAAATTGAAATGCTAAAAGAATCCAACTGCCATGATTGGATTTTATTATTTTCATAGGAAATTACGAATTTATGGTATATTAAAAAATGTATCACATTTTTTCCGACTCATCTGTATGCTGCGTTTCAAGAGAGACACTCTGTATAACGAAAGTTTACGAGTTGTGTGGAAAGTTATGAGATTCAGTTGGACGGACTTGAACCCCGGTTGAACGAGTCATGCACACCACGTTTTGCTCTTCTCCCTTCTGTGGACTTTGAGCGGATATATACTCTTGTTTCTATCGTACATTCGAGTCATACACGAAATAATGTAAACTTGGATGAGATGTTCATCGTGAAGAATAATCTCATCATCAATGAAGAATTTATGTATTGTCTAAACTGAAGCGAATCCGTGTATGCGATAAGGAAGAAAGCAGAGTAAACTTGTAATAAAAGAGTCTTATATAGTGAAACCACAGTATGGTCCCGAAACACCAGAGCACGGCTCGACGCTACAGGATGTGGTTGGCGCAACGTCCGTTTAACAGTATTCTGTATGCACCCAGTTCAAATTATTGTCTTACAGCAGAAAACAGAATTGTGAAGGCCACATCTAAAAATACGGTATATTAAAACTGCAATCGTTTTTACGTCAATTTAATTTGGGAAATATAATTTTTTTTTTTTATGTCATTTTAATTTTATTTCATTTCGGGGATTAGTGGTAACGTTAAAAATTCGTCTTCTAAAAATCTACGTGAAAATATGTATCTAATCAAAAGTACATTATTTTTCTGTAAATAAATTGTTCTACATTTTTTACTATACTTTAATCAAGAATTCTTAAATTCAGTTCCACCTTATTTCGCAAAAGTTTCCCTTTGAAAATGTGCACGAATAATTTTGTAACGTTGAAGTCTGACGTTTCAACTGAGAGTGGGAAAAAAAAACGCAGTACTTAAACGAAAGCTTGTCAAAGTGGTAACGAAGTAAAATCGTAATTCTAAATACTGTAACGTGGTTATAAACCCCTGGGGACTTGGAGAGCATTGATGACGGTGGCTACGATGATTTAATGATGAGTTTACGTGAACCCTGACTTTTGTGCGATTCGACCCGACGAGAGCGGTCGTCTTCGAGGCTGCCAGAGAGCAAGCACGTTTTAAAAGAGCTTCGAGAACGGGCAGACCAACGGCCGTTTAGCTCGCCAGCGAAGCTGATAACGCTCGTTCTCTTCTGATATCTGCTGTCTCCTTAGCTTCTCTATGAATATTCCGATCGGTAGTATAAATATTACAGCAAAAAGCGAACGAGGGACGCTCATAATACGAGCTTCGAGCGCAGAGACGAATCGAGGAAAATGAATATAATATATAATCACGCGAACGAAGAAACTTCTATACAAAATATCGAGTCTCCGTGACGACAGAAACGCCGCATCCGAGCTCCGGATCACTGAACTCTCGGAAGATCGAATGAATCGCTCTAGTTCTCCTCCGTAGAGAAACTATATGGAATCCTTTATTGACTCAATGTACCACGATGATGGGAATTATATACGAAAATTGTCATACTTATCAATTCTAATAATCCATAGAAGCTGTTCGAGGATTTGAAAATAATAAAGACATCTTTAATACTGACTGATAAGGAATCTTTTCAGTTTTAATTCATTATAAAAACATCAGTGATCGTAATTCAACTATATGGGACATTCCGTACCGCTTCGATCTACGTCTGACCCTCGGATTTGATTCACAATTTTTTTATGGTATTGCACAAACTCTAAGAGGGCGACCACAATTTTTATTCAAGTTTTTTTTAAACATTTTATATACTTGTAATTATTTAAAATCAACATATCGTTCGAGATAACCTAAAAAGCTGAAAATGATTCTTGAAAATCCTGATATCAATAATTTTGAGCTTGGACCCAAAATATTCAATATATAGATGTGGGGACCGGTCCGCTTAATATTTATTTAATTTTTAAACTCTGATAAAGAATCGAAAAAAAAGATCGTCCCACTTCCCGTCTATGTTTAAAATATTCGTGCTTATGAATAGGATTTTAGAGATTTTTTTAGAAAGACATTAAAAATGTCCAAGTTTTTGAAAAATCAATTTTTATGTTTATTAATATTTTGACTTCGGACGAGTTGAAGTGACAAAAGAACACCTCGTGTGAAAGTCCCATTAAAAATTTTAGAATATCTTACGATTCTAAAAAATTTTAGAATATCTTACGATTCTAAAAAATTTTAGAATATCTTACGATTCTAAAAAATTTTAGAATAATTTACGATTCTAAAAATTTTTAGAATATTCGTTATATATGACGAGATAACGTTTAATGGAAACTGAAGGAAAAAAAAATTGACGATATTCTTGATTATTGTAGAGAATCGTTAGAGCGTAAAAGGTTCACCTATTTTTCGATAAAAAAAAATGATATAATGAGTCTTAAACTATACAACCCAACGCTTTGTTGGCTTTCGTGGGAAGAGATAGAAAATTACAACGATCGAAGCAAGAAACTGTGTGTTGTGCACCCTATTTTTCGATCCAAGTAATATATATTTCTCTGGCGAAACGAAAAAAAAAAAAAAAAATGATCAGCAGCTGCTTGACTTCAGATTTGCGCAAACAAGATTACAACAGACGTATTCATCGTGACATTCGAGGAGTTCCTCGGGTTAAACTCGGCTGGAAATAGAGATGCTGTCGGTAAAAATCGTTTGACCGTCTTATTTTTTTTTTTTTTTTTTTTTCTTAGGTCGCTGATCCACGACGAACTTTACAGTCCATAGAAATATTAACATATAACATTCAATAATCGACATGACGGACGTTTTCGGTGCACGGAAATTATAATCAGGACTGAAATCAGAAATTCGATATTCTCATTCTCCTCAGAATATTGAATCGTGACGAAATAAATGAAGAAATGTACGGGATTTGATTGACACTTCCAATTTTATTCATTTTGATGGGAATCGGTAAAAGAGTTCGGATTTTATCAAAATTAAAATTTTTCCAATTTTTACCGTTTTTTTTTTACGTAACGAACTAAAACTTTAAGCACTTTTACAGATTTTTTTTTTATTCGAAAAGTAACCGAAAGATTTTGTAAATCTGACCGATTTATAAAAAAAAATTTGTTATTAAAAAAATTGGTACAAATTTACAAAAAAAAAAATGTAATCAGAAGTCACCACCTTTTTTGTTTTGTTTTTTGTAATAATGAACAAAAAATATTTTTAAAGGAAAATGAGTGTTTTTTTTTTTTTTTTCTAGTGACAAAGAATATTTCATCCAACGACAAATACATTACACACAAATACGGAAAACTTCCTTAATCCACTTTTCTCAACAAAAATAATGATTCATGAAAAAAAAAAAAAAAGAAATTATTTTTGAATTCTAATCATTGACAATTTTCGAGGCTCATAAAGAGAAAAGCGTGTAGCCCATAAATAATTAAAAAATAATTATCCAAAAATGGCTATTTATGTAAAATGTATAATAATAAAGAAACAATGTGCAAGAGGTTCCACGTTGCATCTTTTCTTCATTGGGTTTCGTTTTAAATTAATATAACTATAAAAAAAGAACGAGGTGAGCCACATGGCCGGAAATAAAAACCGATCAAGCGCAAAGTATACTAAATGATTAAAATATAACTCTGAATAAACTTCAACAAATACCGTCACGAGTTCTAAATTGCTCGATAGAAACACTGTCGCTACGCTGACTGGTGTATTGGGGACATGTGTATAAAATTTCATTCTCTTTCCAAGTACCATAAATTGATCTCTCGATGATCGATACGCTAAATCGTCGAGCGTGTCAAGAGAAGCCTTGAAAGCGCGTGGAGCAACAGGTCCACGGCTGTTTTGTCAACTCTCGTTCGTCACACCAGGCATGCTGGTGCAGCCCGAGCTGGTACTCGCAACGAAAGAACTTGGGTTCCGGTGTTACACATTAGGCTGCGTCGAGGCGCTACCAAAAACAAACGATCACGCGGTGAGGACCTGCACTTGTATAATATATACATTTATATAATAAACGATCGAGGAGAGTTGGACACGTGCGCTTGGAATCGACGGTGGGCCATTCATAAAAGTTGACGAACGACGAGCGGGTACGTATACGCATGCCACACGCACGTTCGAGTAGTGAACAGTGACTTTGGTCTCCCTTGTAATGCAAACATCGGTGAAAGCGATCGGTTGGATCGGCCGAGGCTCGAAATCGACTTATGGAAAGATCGAGAGTGTCAGTGACAAGCTTCGAAGCTTGTTTTGCTTAGTCGCGAGAATTTTCCAGACGAACCACCTTTAAGGAGAGTTCGACCGATCATCGATTTGGAAGATTAAAATCTAATATTAATGTGTATCGTAGATTCGTAAATTCCGAAGGAACTTGAATAATTAGAAGGTGATTAATTGTCTAGAATCGAAAATATTGCACGTTAAGATATGTCTTTTTTTAATGTACCGAAAGAGAAATATTGAATATCAATGGATTTAGAATTTTTTAAGCATTCAAATTATGCGTTATAACGCAAAGAGCACAATGAACCCTTTAAGGTTCAGTGGATGAGTGCACTTTATTGACTTCTCGACTTATCCATTGGAAGTAATGAACGATCGGTAGGTGAGTTAAGAAAAAAGAAGTTTCAACACACACTTTGAAAGTGACTAAGTATACGAAGTGGTATAAAGTGACGCAGCTCAAACGAGTGTACGAATAGAAATAATGACGACCCTGAGGATCGCTACAGCCGATAATTTTCAAACCGAGTGTGCGCATGCATATATGTAACAATCGCACACGTGAGTGACGCTCCGTACAACGTACTCCGTCGTGCAAAATAAAGATAAGTGATTTTTAAATGCACTCCTGGTTCCTACTACAAACGGCTCGTAAAGCTATAAAGTAATATAGTTGGAGCTTCGTGAACGTTGCTACTCGGCAGTAAACAACAATGAAACTGTATCTTATATCAGATGTATTCGGTTGTCTTTAATAGAAACCCCTTTTTCAAAATTCGTCCTAAGCTGCATGAACAAAAAAGTTGGCCACAAGAATTAAAATTGCATTTCAGACTTAATCCAACTTAGGATGGTCGAAATTTTTATTTTTAATTTTTGTAATTCCATTTCGCATCTGAAATTAGTGTGTTAAAGATGAAAAAGAATTTTAAAAGTCGTAATTCCAATAAAAAAATATTTACAGATCGCTACTCGAGCTCAACACTAATTGATACTGTTGTTCTTATAATAATAATAATAATGGTATTTATTATTGTGCTTAAAGTTGCTATTGTCATGTAAACGACAACAGCAACTAAATATTTGCTTTTGCTAAATTTGCATCTAAAATTCTCTAATTTAATTAGTAGTCTAATAATTAGCGTGGTCGCTTAGTTGAGTAGCTATAAGGCAGGTCGTAAGTTCAAACCTCAAAAAAACGTACTTTGAAAGACAGTAGAATATCGCTGTGGAATTATTGCAGAACCAATAAATCCTTAAAACAGTATATTATGTATCGAGTGCATAAAGTAGGTTATTTTCGCACGAGTCCAAAGTAATATTACGCACCGAGTTACAGGCACTATTTTTTGTAATGCCTACGAAAAAAATTGAGTTTTTTCGGAAACACAACTGAGGGGGGGGGGTCCAGGGGGCGAAGCCCCCGTTGGGGTCTGGGGCGTAGCCCCCCAGTGGGGTCTGGGGCAAAGCCCCAGCGGGCGACCGGGAGGCGGAGACCCGACAGGGCGCGGGGCGAAGCTCTGGCAGGAGGTTAGAGGGCGGAGCATCCCCACTGACACAAAAAATACTAACTTTTGTTTAATACAATAACAATTTCGTTTTCTTTATTTTCAACGAAAACATAAACATGAAATCATGTATTAAATAATTAAGCGCTGAAATAGAAAATAAAGTGAGACATTTTTAACGGTCGATTTGTAAATTTGTCAAATCCGAGCATCAACCAATCATGAAAATTCAACCAAAAGCCAAAACCATCATTGTTCTTACTTCACAATTAGAATTCAATTTCAACATCCCATTATTTTCTTTTATGTCGATAATAAAGAGCTTCAGGAAAATTCGAAAATAATGTTGCTTTATGTGTCAAATGTTTACGCAACAAGCCGACCATGAACTGACATGACTTGAAAAAATCGACGCAAGCGTCTGCCCAGTCTGGATCGAAGCTCAAACATTTTGATATGTAATACAGGATTTTTGAGAAAAAAAGAAGCAAATAAAAAAAAATTTACGAAAGATTCAGAAAAAAAAATCGAAAAAAAATTTAAAGTATTTTTTTTATCATATAAAACAGTATAAAAAAATTATGGAGGCCATTGGAAGGCATTGAGCGCTTACTGAATTAGTCGGAAATGCCTCATATATTTTTTCCTCCAACCTGTGATTCTTTTGAGTGAGAAACAATTCAACACTGATGGTGTAACACAAGTGATCTTATTTTGGTATAATACATTAATGTAGTGAGATATAAATTTTAGATCGCAAATTACAAAATTTTGTGATTTGCCTGCTGGCTCCTGTTTATCTATAATTGAAAACCGGTGCCTTGGAGCTTTAACGGATGACTAAAAAAACTGGGCCGTACCTTTTGTGACGGATGCAACGTACGCGCTCTTAGCCTTAAAGTTTCGCTCTGTATCAAGCGAGCCTTCGTATATTGCACGTATATACGAATAAGAGAGAGCCCATAGCTACATCGTTATCGCAAGCCGGGGCGGCGTTATCACTCTGATATCGAACATATATACATCACACCAGCGGACCCTGGTCTCCAGTAACTCGCGGACCACCGGCCCAGTTATAGTGATTAGTAAACGTAAATCCTTTTGGTGATCGATCCACAAACATTGCATCGATTAGTGCCGATGCACCTAAAGGTCACGCGAATGACCCCTGCATTCACAAAAAAGTGTGCAAAAAGAAAAAAAAAAGTCAAACAAAGCGCGACGCAAAAACGATCCAAATAAAAAGACAGAAGAAAATAATAGAAAGTGCGCATATCACGAGACTCGTAACAATTAAAACGCGCCAAAAATTGCACAGTAGCAAAAATCTCGTAAAAAAAAAGAAAACGAGTTTTCATATATTTCGTACTCACCGTAATTGCGATCCCGATATTTCGACACCTCTTGCTGACAATCCGCACTTCTTCTTCGCTTCATTTCTCCTTCAGTCTCTCCTCTATATACTTTTGTCACGAGGCACGCACGCAATGTTGAGTTGTTCACATTCGCCACTCGCGTCGTTTCTTCGTATTCACACAACTGATGCTGCTGCTGCTGCTACTGTGATTTTGCTGCTTTTGATCCTTTGTCAGTTCGGTTTACGCGAGTAAAAAAAAAACGTAAACAAACGCGTCTTTGCGAGTTTTCAGACCTTCTTTTTAAGTTGTTGTTTTTTTTTTTTTTTTTTTTTTTTAATAGACTCAATCAAAAGGTGAAGGAACAAAGAGTGGAGGGAAATGCTGGATCCCGGTTACGAGCGTATACACTCGTCTGGACTTGTCCTCTACGTTGTTATTATTATTATTATTATTTTTTCTTTTAATGCAGTTTAGTGACAAGTTTATACAGATACGTGTATTACGAACGAGATGAAGAAATATAAAGAAAAAAATTGGCGTTGCAGCTGTCGGTGGTTTGGTTGTAACTACTATATGCGAGCCAGGGAGCTCTATGATCGGCTGTGGAGCTCGTGTATAGTTATTATGTACATAGAGCAGCGCCGCGGTGCCGGCGGAGGCACCGTGCTTTTGCGCTGTGGGGCAAGGCTCAAGCGTAGCGGACCGAACGCGCGTTGGAGGGCTCTCCGCGGGCAACCAGTACGAGAGGGGAGGAGGTTCTGCTGCCCCGGTTGACCCAGTGGTGGGAGAGAGTTCTGTATCCTCGTGAACTCGTCATCGTAACGACAATGCCAAACGCGAATCGCGAATCTCTCAGTTCTTCAAACAGGAGCAGAACGGAGACGTTGGCTAGTGATGTAAAACACTAACCCCCGTGGTTAGTGTTTTACATCTTTTTTTCTAAACACTTATCAGGTATCGTTCGAAGATTTCTTTCATTTCAATTTTTCGTGAATATTTTTCATCTTTTTTTGTTTTTTTTTTTACAGGTTTTTGGACATTATGATCGACCGGCTGAGGCCACTGCATCGATTTTCCTCAATTTTCCCTGTATCCATCCTCAATAATTTTCAATTTTTTTTTTATTGAGAAAATGCAGAAAATTCTTGTCCCAAAAATGCATTCTAATCTTTTATTTTATTTCTCAAATAATTTTTCAAATTTATCTTTGGCAGTTATGAAATCTTCAACTTCGCACAGGTCTCAAAAATTTTCTTACATTTTATAAGATTTTTCCGAATTTTTTCAGATTTTTAAGAAGGCAGGTTTTTTGAAAATTTCAAAAAATTATATCTCAGATAAAAAATGTTGAAAAAATCTTTTAAAAAATTGGTACGCATTTTTCGACGAGTAACTTTGTATAAAAAAATTACGGAGCCGATCTGCGATGTCTGATCTTGATCGAGATGTCATGGAATGCCCCGTACATGCATAAAATGGTACATTAAATTTGAGACACAAGTCAGAAATACAATTAATTTACAATTTATTAACATAATTCCCTTCAATTTTACATTATAATAGTATATTGAACTGAATACACCAGATTATCCATAAAAACTTCCAGCTACGAACTTAGACTTACAATTTTTTTATAGAATGCTCGGTTTCTTTGCCTTTGCCGCTTTATCCATCTAAGAGTCTTTAATCATGGTCCCCTTAAAATATTGAAAACAGTATTTCGTACATAATTCACTATGAGCGATGCGAAATTTTTTTTTCATGGTCGATCGTAGCTACTTCTCGCTGCAGTCGACTCTTGGAGAACAGTCGGTGTTCCGCGTGTGCGTCATTTTATTTAAGTATGTGCACCGACCGCGAACCACATTGTGCTCGTATGCGCATACACATTTTCTTATCAGCCGAAAGACCCCTAGTGCCCCCCTCCACCCCCTCGCCCCGGTCAGTCTCTCGCTTGTTGGAACGAACCGCGCTGTTCCAGCTTTTTTTCTCACCGCGTTTGGTAGCAAACCACTTGTTAAGTGCTTCTGAAATTCGAATGAATTTTTCCTCAAGATTTTTTGTTGCGATTCATCAAATTAAGCGTATACCATTTTTTAATCAATGTTAAAAGTTATCGTTCGCTCTTTTCGCCCTGATTTTCAATTAAATTCTAGATCAATTTAATTTACATAATTAATAATGATAATAATTAACACTAATTCTGGATAATCTAGTACTAAATCAATTTTTTATACCTTTTGGTGCTGGGGACGTATGCGCAAAAAAATAAAAGTAAAATTTTCAAAGAAGAATACAACTTAAATAAAGTGTGTCAATGTTTAATATGGAATTTTGAGAAAAATCGATAAAGCAGATGAAATTTTATTGAAACTTGCATTTTTGAGATTTTTTTTTAAATGTTGTAACTTTTTGTTAACGGCATTCTTTTTTTTAAGCTCGTGGAGAAATTTTGAGCAGTTGGCATGGACACTTTTGGCTACTCGTTTATGCAATATAGAAACGAGTAAGAAGAAACGAGCCAAGGATCCGTGAATTTATATATGACAGACCATCGCGGGATGAATGAAGGATCGATCGTACCATTGGATGAATGGACAGCCTTGTCCTTGGGTCAGTCTACAGCGTCTGTAACCTGGCACTCGTTCTGATACCAAACAACGAGCTGCCGTGTGCTATAAGCTGCCTTCTGGTAGCAGAGCTAACTAGTTTAGCGGTCAATGCAATGTAGCTTGACGATATTGTGCATCATACATGCAAAAATTCAGGCATATATCGAGACAGAAAAGAAATTCTGACCACAGAGTAAATATTATTTGTCTAAAATCGGTGAGCGAATTTTCGAGCTGACAAACCTCGATTTTTTATAATGACACCAATTTTTTTGTTGCGTTTCATGATTTTTTGGATTTAATTTTTCGATACAGATTGGAGATAATTTAATTTTTGGATTTATTTTTCTTAAAAGAAAATTTAAAAATGTGCAACAAATTGCTTTTGTATTTTTATTGTATAACTAGATAATAAACAAAAAAATTGTATCAATTTAACAAAAGGATTCTGTAGACGATTGTGGATAGATTTTTTTTAACTACAAAATTTACTTCTTGAATGAATGAAAAAAAGATACAGGACTTTACGAGATTTGTGCATTATTGCTCTATATTTTGGACTTCGTTACGATGACTCAGAGTGTATAGACTCCTCTTCGCAAATGAATGACAAATGGACCGGTCTGTGCCGATCTCTCTCGGGAACAAACTCAGCAGAACTGTAACAAAAGATTCATGTGACTCAACGCGACGTGAATCATGCGAAATAATTTGAGAAAAACATTTTCAACATTTCAGGAAGCATTGGCGGTGGAAATTTTAGTATTATGCAATGTAATTTTTACTATGGTACCCTCAAAAAGGGGTAAGAATTTATTTTATTTCTTTTATCATTTTTGTTCTTCATATTTTTACTTTTTAATTTTTGATATCTATTTTAAGACATTATCTGCAAGAATCTACATTGCATCCGTCTGTACGTCAATACATTTTGTTTAAATCTTTAAATTTAAAAAAAATTGTTTTATAATACTTCGCTATTTTTTGGACTATCGATTTTCCAGTCTTTCGCCATATTGACCATTTGACATTTTGGTCATTCGCTACTTTGATAGTTCGATATTTTAATCTCCCGTTTTAATAAATTCGAAATTGTTAGCATTCTAAATATCAGTAATTCTAAATATCAGTAATTCTAAAGTTCGAGGGCTCCTATTACGAAATTTCGAATTTTCCTTCGTTTCTATATTATTAATATAAATTCAATTCGATATTTTTATATTCTATATTTTTATTTTTTATTTCAGAGGCTTTCGTAAAATTAGTCTTTCTACATTTAAACATTCGCTATTTTGTCCCGACATTAACTTTGCAAATTTACTTGCTTATTTCGACAAAAAAAAATGTTAAGGGTTCATGAAAACTAAAATGATTGAAATAATAATAAATCGCTACTATATCTACCATTTACTGTACGTAATCATTCTGTCGTAGAATTTTTGTCAATGAATCCACGTAAAAATCTGTTTGTTTTTTATTTAACATTTTATTTATGAGATGACAAATAAATATATAAAGTGACTTTCAAAGAAATGGCAGCGTCTACTCAACAAGTCAGAGTATTAAAAAGAAACTAAACGCATAAAAAATGCTTTTTAGATTGTTTTAGAAAGTCTTGCAAAAAGTCAAGAAGTACAATAAGCCGAGCGAAGGCCGTTATTTCTTCCTCGTAGAAATAGTGTACTACGTACAGAAGGTGTGTAGCGCATAGGTGCGACCGAGTTGAGCTTTGAGTCACGAACCCTCAGCAACGATACCAGCAGCAGCATTGTGAGCGTTCAAATCACCCGGAACTACCAACTGGCGGGCAGCACGTAGGTGCTGTGTGTGCTCTGCAACGACTTCTAGCAATATATTTCCGAGATGCGAAGGTACAGTGAATATAAAACAGAGGTAGTTCGTAATAAATTACTTCCAATCGGATTTTGTGCTATTTTAATTCTCTGGCACATGTACTGTAATTATTTAAATGTGTTCACCATTTAAAAAAAAAATCTTTTTTAATTTTGACGAAAATTCAAAAAGTCCTGACTGAAAAAATGCTTTTAATTAAACAAATTGGATAAATAAAGAAATTGTCAAATAATCAATAATAAAAAATCAGGCCCTGTAAGAGGGACTTATAGGCCTTAAAAAACTATATTCTAAAAAGGGGTCTTGTGTGGAATTTAATAATGTTATGATTTTTTTTCTGTGAGCCGTAGTATTGGCGCTAAAAAATAAACAATGATTATTTTAAGAAATTCTTAATAGCTGGAATATGCAATAAAAAATCAACAAAAATTCCTACGTTTTCTCTTCAACCAGACCAACATCCTGAATAAATTTGAGGACATTTAGTTGACATGAAAAATTGGGGTGGCCGACTTTACGTGTTTTGCCTTAAATATATTTTTTTTTATTCTATAGAGAGCTGTAATAAACTTTTGGGTTCGAATAAAATTATTTTAACAAACGCAAAATGCAAGCCATTTCATTGAAGAAGTTTAACATTTTGCGATCATGAAGAAGCAGACGAATGTATACACGGCCGTCGGAAATCTGTATCGCTTATTTCCATTGAACACCCCGTCTACAGAATTGCCCAGGAATAATGGTCCGGTCAGCACGACACGGCGCAATGCGTAGGGCGGATATCGTCACGGGTCTCAAGAAACAAGGCGAGCATCGCGAGGTTCATTCCGACGACTTTGCTTCTCACGTACCTCTCGCAAGTACTTGTATAGGTATTTCTCGCTTTTCTGTACGTTCACTTCGTATACTCTCGATGTAAAGATGTTTGCGGCGTTCCAGCTCTTCGGTCTTGCTCTTTTAAGCGATGAATAATAATTAATTGTTTGTATTTCAAAGTGAAAGAAATATGTCTGAAATACTACAGGTACATTTTTTTTTCTCAATTTTTCAAGGGAGTCTGAAGATTTTCTTTAGAGCCACCCCTGTTTCCGAATGTCGTAAAAGTAATTTTTTTTTAGCTGTGGTAGAATATTTAGAATATGTGCAAATTTTTTTTTTTTTTTTAATCTTTATCTCATATTCCACCCGAAATTAAATACCGATTTCTTATCTTAATGATTTTTCGATTCGCTGTATATTTAAAAAACTATCCACTGTACAAACAAAATATTAAAAACCTAAACTGTGGATGTTTCAGTGCAGTTTCCACTCAAAAATGTTTTTGAATTTTTTAAAAGAAAATACTTTTTAAAACCTTTTGTTTAGGATAGTCCGTTTTAACATTGCTCTAAATTTGATCCAAATTTTCTTATAATGTATATAAAATACTAAAGAAAAATTGTCGTCGAAACCTGTTGTCTGTTTTGAAACAGAAAGAGGCGCGAGATATTCTAATCCATGCTGTTCATTGGCCCTGGAAATCCATAAAGTCCTGGAAATGTCCTTTGATTCTTGAATTTTTTTAAGGTCCAGTTTTAAAGAATAACTTATGCCAGAGTCATTGCAAAGATAAAAAAAATATACGACAAGAAAACTGTGATGCAGATAGATTAAATAATAATCGACGTTTAAGCTTTAAACGAAAAATATATATTATTAATTCACATGTGCTTTTTTTTTAATCTCTTCTAAAATATCCTTGAATACCGTGGAAATGGCCTTGAACTTTTTACGATCCCTTTACCGGACACCAAAAAAACAATAATAAAATAATCCCGATGGATTGTAACGGAAAATATCTTTAGGAGTAATGCAATTATTATTCCTAATAAGAAAACGGGATACGACAGAAAAGGCTTCAAACCAAATATCGCGATGTACTAGTACTTTGATGAGATTTTTTCATTCTTTTTGTTTTGTGATAAAATACACTCTCTCGGAGACGGGGGGGTAAGAACTACTACAGCAGGGATAACACGAAAGAACTTTAACAATATATTCTCTGTTTAACATTGGCTCGTCGAAGGTACCCTTTCAAAATGCACTTGTATAATATTACATTCGCACACATGTTACTGAAACACGAAATTGGTGCATTGTTTTCGCGTAACTATGCAGAAAATATAAAAAATCGCGATCCTTCGAGTACGTCATCGCAGCTCGCCCTTCATCGTACGAAACAAAAGTAAATGCTTTTATTATTTTTTTCTTTTTGTTATTGTAAATTCAAAAGTCAGCCATCACGAAGCGTCTAAAAAGCCTTAACGTAACTATCTGTACAGTTTTATTTGGAAATTTGTTCGTTTGGGTAAATCACACTATCGAAATTCGATCGTTCACAAAACTCACCTACAAGTAACACGTGTCGATAGAAAAAAAAAAGAAAAAAGAAAAAAGAAAATAATAAAAACAAGAAAACACAACACGAGAAATCGCAGCGAATTGTTCGCGTCTACGAAAGAAAACGTACATGAATAAATTACGAAGTCCTCGCATAAATCTTTAATAAGGATCGCGTAGTTATACACAATTGTCAAGTGTGCAGATGATGTGTACGGAGAGCTTTGAGAACAAATTAGGATTGCATCGTTGGGCGCTAATTACGTCGTACGTCACGGGTCAAACAGGAAGGCGGAACGCTATCCGAATTGCCCTCGATTGTTCCAACAAAATGAATGGGCTATGCGATGGATCTTGTTAATCATGTGTCTAACCGATTACAAGACCACAGCCGAATTTGAAATCGGGCTTTGCGTGATTCAGTACTCCACTCAGGGAAAGCGTAAATGGCAATGGTAGTAGCTTCTTCTCCAGGACCGCGGCGACTGTCCAATTCGAATCGACGCTTCCTGTAACAATGAAAATAACAAGTTCCAGACGTATTGGTTAAGGGCTTAATAGGACACGAAAAAAAAATAAAAGATCTAATTTAAAATATTTTCATAGTTTTGATCATTTTGATAAATTTGATTTATTCTTTAGAAGGGGGGATCTCATAGAAACTAAGTAAAATGAGGCCCTGAGCGAGGAGTCTCACCTTTGAAAACTAGTTCCGCCTTGGGCAGGTCATATTGATAAGCTATGGACGCGTTCGATTCTTGTATCCTTGGATTTATTTCAAGCTCGGCTGATACTTGAAGATCCGAACTAGCCTTTTGATGGAAACAAAAGTGTAAGCCCGCCAAACCTGTAACCAATAATATTGGATTATTAAAAAATTGAATTCACGCGAAGAAAAAGAGTTGAAAAGTGAAGTAAATTTTGGTGGACGTACCGACGTTGGCGCTGAGCGTTGAGTCGCCATTCGTGTAACGACCGACTCCTGAAAATACAACCATGTGTCCACCGGGGACAGGTCCTCGCTGATAAGCTACTTCAGCACCGAGAGCCAAGGAGGGCGTTATACTTTTGAGGTAATGCGCCACGACCAATCCTGAAAACGAAATATAAATAAAATATCAAAATATACAAGTATACGAAAACATAGACATCAATGTCACAGCATGTCTAAGAAAATAATGATTTTACCCTGATAAAAAACATTTGTTATCGATTACAATCGTTTTAATGGTGATAAAAATTGATATTTAAAAGAATGCTAATGAAAGAAAAGAAACAAAACATTTTTATTGATATCCATTAAAGTTAATCAAACACTTTTATGAAAATTAATAGCAAACATTAAATAAATTAAAGATACCTAATTTATCTATTTTAATTTATTTTTTACCCGAATATTCAATAAATCGCAATATTACACAATATTATAATATCGAAAATCGACTTCTTTTTTTTCTTCTAAGGGAAAAACGATTTTTTTCCCTTGAAAGTTTTCCAAGAGAATACGTAAATTTTCTTACCTGTACCGTTGATGATATCGGGATTGCCGAGCGTGACCGAACCTGTGTAGGAATCACCGCGATAATCTGCTGTTAATTGTACAGCAGTGAATTTATTATTTTGCACTTGCGTTGCAAGTTTGCCCTTTAGCCTCGGCGCAAGTTGATGCAAAATATTGGCATTGAGATTTCCACTAGGATCAATGTCGCCGAGCAAAACGGGATAAGCTTCCGTTGGTCCAGTTTGCTTAGTTCCTACATAGGTCGCGCCAAATCTAAAAAAAAAAACGAGAGTTTCATAGAATAGCTATTAGCCTGTATAATGCATACATGCGTAATAAAAGAAAAATAATTTTGTAAGGTGACGATAACAATATTAGTAAAATAAAATCTATCAAATTTGCGTTTCGTTACTTCAATATTTACTGCATTTAAAATATTTCAAGAATAAGTTTTCAGAGATGTACACAATATTTTTGTTACTGTATGTAATTTTGGATGAAACCTGTAACACATACTTGTATCCAGATTGCATGGCATTACTCAGGGTAATTGTGTGAGATATTTGAAAGTGATTGCTGAGTCCTTTATTGAGCAGCAATCTAGCTCCTTCAAAATTTGCAGGGTATACATCTGTAACATAAAAAACCAGCATTTTTTAGATTACTAAATTATATAAAAGACATTTTAGAATAAGTTTTCATGTAATACATTTCTTCACAGCCCTACAACTTCCAATCTATAGCATTGGCAAATTTTTCTCAACAGACAAATTGTTGAGAATTCAATACTCTAAAACAAAGGTTTAAGAAATATTGTCATAACACTCATAGTTTTGCTGTAATAGTAGAAAAACAGTAAAATTTTGTATAAATATAACTTTCAAATGGTTGGATTTAGGAATTTGTTTGCAAAGGACCATTTTTGAAGAACGCTAAATTTTCTATAGATAAATACTGCAATATTACTCATTATAGTTGTCATTAAGGAAATATATAAGTCAAAGTATGCAAAAACATATTTTCCATGTTATTTAAACAAATTATAAGTTGTGTGAGACAGCTCTAAATATTATCATTTAGAGCTCTCCTTTCGTGAACTTTCTTTTTTTTTTCCTGTTTCAAAATATTCCTATGAATAGAGTTGGTAGGTTCAACGATCTCCCACAATGCATTAGCAGCTAATAAATGTGTCCAACAAGAATATCAAGACGTATTAGAATCTCGACATTTATGCTTAAGAAAAAATTTAGATTTAACAAATTTGTAAACCAGATATTTAATAAAAACAGTAAAGCAAGAAAAAACTGTACTTTTTAACAACCACCACTTTTAATTTCTCATTTCTTAGGTAAATTTTTTACCCAAGTTATTGAATGAAAAAAACAATACGGATGGATATTATTTATTCAGACCCAAAGCAATAAGCCATTGGACTCTTGTTCCTTCTCTCGCTCCTCAGAATGCAAATAATGAAATTCTCTTAACGATAAAACTTTAAGGACTGGAAATAAATTTTTTCACCCCCTGCATCAAGAAAATCGATTAATTTTTTTTGCCTCTGTTAACAAGTCCAAGGGTCAAAGTTCTAAGTGAACTTTCGAGTGAAATACGAATGAGTCTCGTTAGAATGATGAATAAATTTGTGAGGCTATCGGGATGTAACGTGACACGCGGATTCAGCGTTACCTTTGCAGAGTTTGTGAAGTTCCTCGACGGTGCCGGGATTCTCGAGACGAACGTTGGACTCCGGTGGTGCGAAGACTCCCGCTGGGACCTCAGGTTTCCCAAGACTCGGGGGATAAGCCGTGGAAGGCGGCGGGGGTGGAGGTGGCGCGGAGGCTGCTAATACGTTTCCCATTCTTCGTAGTGTTTTTAAAATGCCTTCAAAGACAATTTAACGATTGTTTATTGATATGACGACGAGCGATCTCGAGCTGCCACGGCACAACGACACGTCGACAACCTCTCCTCGGCTTTAATATTACTCTTATTTACAAGCGAGTTTCACCCGGGCCGCCGTGCTTCTATCGCGGTTATACAAGTCGGCGTGCTGCACCGTGAGTCTCCATTTGTAAAGGACAACCACTGCCAGCCGAGACCACGAGTTTTTAGTGGCCAATCGAACGATGTTCACGTTAATGATTTTTACGAGATAATCGATCGACTATTCTTAATCGATTTTTGATAATTTCAATATATCGATTGTACTATGGGCAGGCATTCTTTTCTTCTTTTACTTTTTTTTTTTTTAGTGTATGAACCTCAACGAGTGCGAGAGAGACAAAACTAATCGTACGATCCCGAATTTCTTGGAAATCGTTGAAGTTTTGCATAGAAAATGAGAAAGTCGACGTGCATAATCGTTAGACGGAGGGTGACTCTTTCATCTTTTACTCAAAAGATCAGCTGGGATGGAGAAAATCGGATTACAGTTTTCGTTACCGACCGAGCTATTTCACATCGTTTTTGCCGGGTTTTCATACGCGCGACAGCGACAAGCGACATGTGCGAGAAAAAAAAACAACATTTTTTATGTTAAGTTAGTAAAGCGATAAAAAATAATTGTGAATTTGTCTAGTCTACAAATTTTGTTGTTGTTGTTAAACTAGAATTAAAAGTGACTTAAGGAATGTAAAATTTACAAATTTATAAGAAATTATTTTTGTACTTTTTTTTTACAATAAAGTTTGTACGTTCGGACACAAATTTGATTAAAACAAAAAAAAAATCTGTTTCGTTTTTATTATTCAAAATACACACTGAAATATATATTTCACTGCAGGTAAAATAAATAAGTAGCCGTAGTTAACTAACCGGATTTCCGGTTACATTACCGACTTACAATTCACAACACTTAGCCGCTCATCATATGTCGATAATGTCGAAAACTTATATCTCATTCAGAGGTCGCTCTACAAACCCATTTGCGCATGCGTCGTCAATTCAAATATTTGTTGCGTCCTAACGGATCACGCGAAAAACCTTTGTCAGGCGTGACACAAGGAGACACCAATTATTTTATATGAAACTTTAGTCAACCGGCATATATCAAATAAAAAAAAAAAAGAAAAAGAAAAGAAAACAGAAGAAGAAGCGAATGTTTTGCCACAACAAGATGCAGTTTATCGAATAATAACAATCAATGGAAGATCAGGTTCGTCACTTTTTACACAATAAAAGCAACAAAAGTTTCCTGAATTGTTTGAACACAGCGTAAAACCTTCTTTTTTTTTTCTCTTTTTTATCAGAGCTCAACTGTCAGCACAGAATCTGAAACAAGCGAATCGGCTCAGCTCGAATTGAAAATTCTTCAAAAAGTCAACAACGAGCTACAGAATTATTACATGCTTCTCAGAGTGGTGAGGTCGGATCTGGAGAAGATAGCTGAAAATCTTACATCCATAAGTGGCAAATAGAAGTAATGTGCGCGACGCAAGTTAGAGATAAAATGACTAGTCAAAAGAGCATAATGCATCCAAGGGTCGAAGAGTTGGGAGGTATGTCGCCTTCCTCCTCGTCGCCACTCAGACGAAGATCCAATATTCCTCAAAATTCAGTTGCAACGAGTATAGAGGAAAACGACGACGAAGCGGAGATTCAAAATCGTCGTCTTGAAAATAATGCACCAAAAAGCATCCATTCCAGTGACAAACGGAGATCGCTCGGCTTAGGTTTTGTCTCTCAAATGTCAAATCCTCAAATAGCAGAAAAAGTTCAACAATGCATTCAGCTTAATGCAGAAAATAAGATAAACATAAAAAATGCATTCAGCCTGCAGATGATAGATTTTATGTCGTATATGATTAAGAAACAAGACGCGACAATGAACAATCTACAAGTAGCGAGTACATCGCTCGATGTAAGCACGAAAATATATGGTCTTAGAGTAGATAGCGTACACAATGATATTGTGAAGATGAGCGGAGGCATCGAGAAGCAGGATAAAAATGATGGCAATAGAGACGACACGATCAATGAGAACGGCAATGCAGAAGAAACGGAGAGTAACGTACGGGCACAAGAGCGAGCAAAGAAGAAGAAGAAACGCAAACAAAATATAATCGCAAGCGTCGAATCACTCAGAGGACCTATAGAAACAATTAATGAAGCTTCCACATTTATGGGAATTGGCGATACACAGACAACCGATATGCTTTACCTAGGGACAATGCCTTATCACGCTAATCGTGGCCTCGATCTTCATCTCAACAGCGATATTGTACTCGATGTCATAGATCCAGAGGATAAATGTAATGTCACACGTATCGCATGTCCAAAAATAAAAAATCTCCGAGCATCCAATATATCGTCGTTAACGAGCTTTGAAATACTCGGTTGGTCCATTGACGATGAAACCGAGGAATCATCGTCGATTGAACCGACACCGGTTGACAATGGTTTTCACTTTGATCTTGACGCGAGTCTTCCGGCCGACGGCGAAACCACAAATACCGGAATGAATTTCTTCGATATCGAGGACGACGAGGACATCGAAGGTTGCGAGAGAATCGCCCAAACAGCTGCTAATATCGTTGATTTTCGTGAAATCATTGAAGCCACAACGAACAAACAAAATTTCGAATATTCTTACTTTCAAGATAATATGGATATTCAGTGGGCTGGTCCCTCGCACTGGAAGATACGTAATATATCGAAAAATCTCACTGGCAGCCGTGTCGTTGGTCGATGCGATCAGGAACCGTTGAAACGCAAGAAGGAATTTAATTTGGCGTATAACGACGATGTCGAGGATATTAATAGTAAATTCGAAGAATCGAGAAATCTTGTGAGATTACAGAGCAAAACTGTGAATAAATGGTACGAAGACAAAATTACATTACCGCAGAATATGCAATATATTGTTACCAAAATTTGGGAGTATTATTTGATCGATAAAAACAAGAATTTTTCGAAAAAAAACGATATGAATGCCACTCAAGTTTCTGATGATATCGGCAATTATGATTACGATAATGAGCATGACACCACTGATTATTGTCCGAATATCGGTTGCGATGATCAACCGGAAAATACGGATAACATCGGTAATAACGATGTCGCTATCGAAGAGCATGTTGGCGTTTGTACGCAAGCTTTTATGGGAGATAATCTTGTTGGTTTGCCGAAAATGACCAATGAAGTTAATATCGCGTTTACACAACGTGCAAAGAAAATCGATATGCGACAGTTGAAAAAATGCATCTGGAAAAATTTGATCAGCATTAATACGGCATTACCGACTATTGATGAACACAATGTGAACGCGGTGGAACGTCCGGAAGAGGAAAAATGCGACAAGGTTTATGGCACTGTGGCTTTCAGCAATGTTTTTGGTGAACTACCAAAAACGCTTAGCAAAAACAACGTAGAAGCTCTCAGTTTACCTATCGCTTTCATTTCGTTGTTACACTTGGCGAACGAGAAGAACTTGCTGATCAATTCGAATGAGGATCAATCAGACTTGTTTATACGGCAGGGATAGACTTATTACACTATATATTTTTTTTCTTCTAATAATATGATTTCTTATCAATTTTCAAAAAATGAAAATAATTTTGTATAGATTCGTAAAATGTGTTTATTGAACTATGTTTTATGACCATCTTTAACAATCTCATGCAAATTTGTACAAATTGTCGGCTCCGAAATTGCACAATTTTTATGTGATTTTTTTTTTTTTTTTTTTTTTTTTTTTTTTTTTTTTTTTTTTTTTGTGAAAGTAATATCCAAAGCCAACAATATTTTTGTTATACTTTCAAATACTCATGTAACATACAATAAGGTTTTTACTTGCGTTGTGAATAGATTTTCTCTTGAATATTTAATGATCATTTGAAGTCTCTTGGATAACACTAGACAATAATAAATATTCCTTAATGAACGACTTTTTTTGCAATCAAATGCAATATGATGAATTAATGCAAATCACCGACAGCTATAATATTCTTGTATTAGATTACCGTGATGTTTGATCTTTCGAAGAGCTGTAACTCTGGAGCGAAATTGCCGCCCACCTCGACAATTTTTTCTAAAATTCTAGGCATTTCGACGGACAAAATGTGAAAATTTCAACCAAATCGGAAATGCCGTTTCGGAGGGGAAAAAAGTGGCAACTTTATTTAATTGAAAAATGGCATAAAACGGAATCGGAGAATTTTACAAAAAATGTTGTTGAAAAGTACGCTGAAAATCCAAAATTTGATGTTATGATTTTTTCTTGCGAGCCGCAGTATTGGCGTTAAAAAAGTAAAGAATGATTATTTTCAGCGATTTTCAATGGCTGAAATATGCAATAGAAAAATCTAAAAAAATTCCTACGTTTTTTCTTCAAATAGACCAACATCCTGAAGAAATGTGAGGACGTTTTGTTGACATGAAAAATTGGGGTGGCCGACTTGACGTGTTTTGCCCCATACGTCTCACCTGACATGTAAATCTTTTTTTTTTAATAGGCGAAATAATCTCTTTGAAATCGATAAAGATAAGGCTGGTTTTGTTCGTTTTATTTTTTCATTGAATTTAATTTAAAGCATTTAAAACAATTGATAAACTTCGAGGCACTTTAAAAATCCACAGATCAGTGAAAAATTCAGCTATTTCCAAACAGAATTTTCTTTTTCATAACTAAATTGGTATGGAATGCCTCGAATATATTTTCGCAGCTGATATTTTGTCGCAGAATATTTTAAGCGGACATTCTGTCGCTCGGACATTTTAATCATTGCAGCAGGCTTTTAACAATACTGCTGACAGGGCATAGCCAGTGAAGAGGATCAAAGTCTGCCTACTTAGTTGCTGTTGCTACTTGTTCGAAGCATTCTCTGTCAACTCAGCCGCTTTTTTTTTACAATCTCGTATTTTCTAAGTATTTCGCCAGAATTTACTACTGATACTTGATAGAAGTTTTCAAGTCAACAAACCTCTAAAAAATTCAGTTATAAAAACTTTATGCTCATTTCAGTTTTTCAAGGTATTACAAAAATATATAGATTAAACTGATAACTTTTATTTTCGAACAAAAAAGCTGATTTTTTAAAAAATGTTATATGTATTCGCTGTAATTTCTCTCTATTTTTAAAAAATACTAACAGATCAATCGATGTTACTCTGGCGATTTTGAATTAAAACAGAATCAAAGCTCCAACGTGTGAAGACTGTAAATTTTACAGCGTAATAAAAATTTGTACATGTGAATGTAACGAAATGCTTCTAATATATATAGTCGACATATATAGATATGCATTAAAAACAAGTTTTTTGTTAATTATACGTATCTACGTACTAAACTTTTATTTATTCAATCTTTCTAACATTTCGTTTTACAACTGGCTAAATTTTACTACTACTTGATGATACTTCCTGCGAATTGTTTTTAAAATTTTATATACGTTTTGGATGACAACGCAGTTTTTTTGGTACGTAGATACGTATACTAGATAATTTTACTACTATTTGATGATACTTCCTGCGAATTGTTTTGAAAATTTTAAATACGTTTTGGATGACACCGCAATTTTTTTTAGTACACGTATCTACGACCTAAAAAAAACTGCGGTGTCATCCAAAACATACTTAAAATTTTCAGAACAATGCGCAGGAAGTATCATCAAGTAGTAGTAAAATTTAGCAAATTATAAAACGAAATGCTAGAAGGATTGAATAAATAAAAGTCGCCAAGTTAACATAGATTGCTTGAACGCACTGTCGATGCGTAGAACTGATTTCATACACGACTCAGTAGACAACAGAGCCACAGAGCCGGTGATATCGCAGGTGCTTAAGCTGAGTTAAGCATATATTATATAGTGTCTTTGGAAAAAAAATGTAAACAAAAAACCTACGCAGTTTTTTTGCGATATATACTAATGAAACGAATAAAGCTTTGGAGAGTGGTATGTAAAAAAGTATAAAAACAAAGCAATCGATTTACCGGCATTGAAACAGATGGAAAAAAAGCCGGTTATACTTTTATCTGTGTTTGAACTTTGTATCGCAAAGTGCTAAATAAACAGATTATTCACGCATACATATATATATATATATATATTCGCTTTATCTACCGAGCTGTCACTTCGCGTACGTTGCTACGTCGATTATTCTTTTCATTGTATTTTCGAACTAGGTAAGTACGCATCGCTTTAAAAAAAAACCGTCAATTCCTCCTTTTCGGCCTACATTCTCGATTGTTTAAACTATTGTAGTTGTGCATTAGTGAAAAAAAGCAGTTTACCGATGTAAATAAGTGCATCTTTATAATTAGCTAATCGAAATATCTCATTCGCACACTTTGATTAATATAATAGAAAGTATTTTTTTTGCTCTAGTAAATTACTTTTGAAGGCTCTCCACCAACAATACATCTAACCTTCATTTTTACAAGCTTACGGACGTTAGGCAGATTCCACTGGACACTCCCACTTGCAATGGGATTTTGTGAGCTTGTTGGATTGTTCTTCATATTATACTACTTGTTTTACCTGATCTTTCCATGGTTTTTGGACAGTGATGTAGAGCTTGCATTCTATGAAAAATGGGGCAGGCCTATAGGTACATATATGTATATATATTTTTTTCCAGAAGTTTTCTATAATTATATTGAGGACTTTGAGTGACTTGAAAATTATGTAAATAAAATTTGGTTGGTCTTTTCATAAAACTGACCATGAAAAGGTGTTGTCTATATTACATAGAAAAAAAAGAAAAATTTCAATGGAGAACCTTGTATGTAGGTTCCTCATTATTTTTTGTCTTGCTCAAGGTCACCTTCCTGTTGAATGACAATCAATTTTGGCTTGATCACGAATATTTTTATAAACATTTCACCCGTTTTGCACACATTTTACAGGCAATTGCAACAGATAAGAAGTTTACATTGTTACATTTATAATTCAAATTGTGGCTGTATTGATCAAGCAATTTTTAATGCAAAATACATAAATTTTTGGAAATGAGTCAAGATTTTTTAATTCTATGCAATATAACATTCAAAGGAATTGTTCAATTTTTTATCAAATTTTATGCAGCATATTCCATAATACTATTAAACGTAGATCATTGTTTTAATAATTTCGGAAATTACAACTAGAGCTGAATTTACAGATTTAAATAATAAAGGAAGGAGCATTTAGATTTGATGTCTTTTTGGAATTTAAAAGAGAAAATAAAATGTGACTGTTAAAATTTTTGTAAAATTTTGGATATTGCACCAAAGTCAGTAAAGAGGTTCAAACTTTATAAGGTTTTGAATAAAAAAAAAAAATGCATGTTGCACAAATTTTTGAAAAAACTTGAGCTGATAAAGCCAAATTCTCATTACAGGTTGTGCAGAAACTAATTTGTTTGTTTAGAGAATTTTAAAGTAACTCAGTCCTCATTTAATTAATTTCTTGCCTTGTAATTCTTCTTTTTTTGAGACTAAAACTTTTTTCAAAAATCTTACCAGAATGTCTGCGAGGAAAGGTAGTGTGGATAACAGGTGCTTCGAGTGGTATTGGCGAACATTTGGCTTACACACTGGCTAAAGTAGGCTGCAAATTGGTAATATCAGCTCGCAGGAAGGAACAACTTGATGAAGTCAAAGAGAAATGTCTACGAGGTGATTAAAGAAATAAATTTTTTTTAATGAAAATTGAGATATATTACCTAATAGAGTTGTAACGCAAATTGATTTTCAGTTAATGCTTCTCTGAAGGAAAGTGATATCGAAGTTCTGGTGATGGATGTATCCAAAATTGACTTACACAAGGATGCATTTGATCACGTTATATCCGTATTTGGCAGAGTATGAACACAGAATTTTTTGAAATAATTTATTTGGCACAAATTCGTCGAATCTGTTTGTTTAATCAACTTTAATTGCATTGATTCAATCAATTATGTTTTTACTTGTACAAAGATGCACAGAAGCAGAATTTTAATTAGACTTCTTTGTACGCGCTTAAAATTGCGTTTTCCCGAAGATCATGTTGTTGGTGTTTTTTTACGAAAATACCTGGAATCACCAGAATGAACAAATTTTGATACTACAGTTATTTAATATCTTTTATTTTGCAGGCCATCATACTATTTCAGGCCTGTAATAAAATTCTTTATTCAGAGTGTAGGAATTTTAATTTGATAAATCTGTTTGAGTAAAAAAGATAAGTTTATAAGACTTTTATTAAATTTCTTTCATAATGAAAAGAAAAGTATATTCTCAGACTTTATTTAATGGGGGTCATAATTTTTTTATCTTGTCAATATCTTAACATTCCATAATTTTTTACATAAAAAATTCACTTTTCTTTCTCTATTAAGGGGAAGGTGCACTAATTTTAAGCAAAAATGGGGTTTTTATTTTATAAGTAAAGAAAACTATATCGTGTAAAAAGATCTGCAAGTCAGAATATTAAAAAATTGTAAAGAGATTCATTTATAAAAAAAAACTATGAAAAAAAAATAGTGCCATTGAGTGCCATCTCAAAACTATGGGATTTATAATACGGTTAAAAATATAAAACAATTTTCACTGTAATTTTTTTTCTTAAAGTGGCACTCTCCTTAATGCGAGCGTCAATAAATCTTATCAGCATACTTGATTCTGTACTTATCTATTTCAGTTGGATATTCTTGTCAACAACGCTGGAAGGTCTCAGCGGGCAATTTGGGAAGACATTGATATCGAGGTGGACAGACAAATGTTTGAATTGAATACTTTTGCTACTGTGTCCTTAAGCAGACTGGCTTTGAAACATTTCCTTGAGAACGGACATGGCCACTTGGTAATCAACTCGAGTCTTGCAGGAATACTCGGGGTGCCTTATTCTGCTACCTATTCGGGCAGCAAACATGCTCTGCATGTCAGTATATTTTTGCAATGTTTTTTTATAAAAGGCATTCTGGGTGAACCATCCCTGTTTCGAATTGTCTAAAAAAAAGTTTATACTTTTTTTGTGAGTGGTTTAGAAGAAGTACCTAGAATAAGTACAAACTATTTCAGATTTTTTAGTTCTATGTTTTACCAAGAATTATATACCAATTTTTTATTTTTGAGTTTTTTTTTCTTTCGATTCGCTGTAAAGATCGAAATGAGATAAGATTTAGGTTTTTGAAAATTTCACTGAAAATTTCTTGCAGGATAAATTTCATGTTTTTAAGAGGAACAAAGATTTTAAAAAAGTTCGTTGAGGAACGAAATCAAAATACGAAAAAAAATGAGCACGAAGGCAATCCAACTTAATCCAAGTAAACCTGTCGAAGATATGAATTAGTCATCGTGCACATTTTTACGCAGTTTCTATACATAATAACGAAAATTTTCTCAACTTTCGAGCAAAATTAAAAAAATCCCAACGAATGTTTTTTTTTTTTAACGTTCCTCTTAAAAAATGCATGAGATTTATCGTGAAAAGTCGATATATAATTCTCGGTGAAATATAAGATTAAAAGATGTTAAATAATTTGTACTTATTCTAGGCACTCTAAACCACTCACATAAAAATTATGAACATTATTATAAGAAAATTATTTTTTTTTAGAAAACCCGAATCAGGGATGGCTCACTTCGTATGGAATGCCCCATATACGAGGCATTCTTTATCAATTCAGCCACTTTTTCGTTGATCCGCTCAAAAACTTCACGCAATTAGTCAGATTTGGATAGTATTTGAACGTATATCCATATTTTCTTATTTTCAAATATTTAAATCTAATATTTCGGGAAAGTTATATTTTTTAATTCGAAAATAAATTTCAAATAAAATTCACAGAGAATACTATCAAGTAGTACGTAAATCTGGCGAGAAGGAGCTGAATTGACAGAGAAACCCTCATATTTACATCTTATAATTAGCTTGAATCTATCTAAAGACAACGCAATAACCAATTTTAGGGATACTTTGAGAGCTTAAGAATAGAAAGATCAAACACAAAAATTCCGATAACAATCGTATGCCCGGGACCCATACAGACGCCTTTCTTAGCGGAGAGCTTCACCGAAAAAGCTGGAGAGGTGGGTTTAATCGTGGTAATATTTTTTTATATTCATAATTTAAAAAAAAAAAAGATACATTCGTAATTTCTGGTAAATTTAATGTCGTATTAATCAAAAGAGTTGTTTGATAGATGTTGCAATTGTAAAATTCGACCTCAACCGAATTTATGCAGAAATTACGACCTACATTTTTTTTAAAGAGAAATATTGATTCTGCGTGAAAGTGACGACTTATTTAATTAACACTCCCTCAGAAATTCGGTCAGGATACCGAAATATCAAAAAGCAAGATGAGCGCGGGTCGCTGTTCCAAGCTCATGGCTATTGCGATCGCCAATCAAGTTCGCGAGGCTTGGGTCGGACCCCCATTATCCATACAACTCACTTATCTCTGCCACTATATTCCAAATTTGGGTAAAGCGTAAGTGAATCGCAACATTTCTATGCGTCACAAGACAAAACTTCATTTTACTATATACTACCGGTTTTGCTTTCAGTATACTGAGGTATCTGGGTGCGTCTTACCTGCAGAAATTGCGTGATACCAAATTGACGGTGCAGGCCAAGTGATCGGAGAACGTCGTGCCTCTATTCAGCTAATCAGTCTCTAATATTTTATAATACTATTTCTTTAAACTCTGCCAGCTGATTTTATAACAGTTTTTTTTTTAAATACAACATAACAATATTACATTGTCACCGCTTCTACTTCGGTGACACTACAGAGTATTTTCAAGTATACGAAACGGGCTATCAGAAATCAGAATAGGATTGATGAGATCCGTCCTAATAAGGGTGGAGCACTTTACGCTAATCAAAATAATGATAATTTCCCGAAACCATTTTTGCTTTTATTGTAATGTAAATTTAAGAGAAAGATCTATATTTTATGTTGGAACGTTTTATTTTTTTTCATAGTATGAATCGTTTATTAAATTACAGTGAAAAGAAATTAAAAAAAAACAAAACACTAATCCTGGGTGAAGTATGATATTAAAAAATCTGAATTATAATGACACTCCAAGTAATTTAAAAAGAAAAACTCAGACAAATCGAAATATTTATATGCTTTTTTTTTTTTTTTTTTTTTTTTTTTTTTTTTTTTTTCAAAATATGACAATATATTTATATATAACGAACACATGTTCCTGCGCAAAAATTCTTTTGGGAGAGTCAAACTACGAAAAAAGACTTACAAAAAATTAACACTGATTTCACTAGTGTAAAGAGCTCCAATCTCTTTAATGTGGAGATAAAGGACTGTAAAAGATTGCAATGAGCAACGGTTGTAAACTAGTCCAGCTTTTGATAGACTTTTGATAAACTTTTGATACACTTATGGCTTATACTTATATTTTACGAGCACTTTCTACATTCTCGACGCAGTATAACAATATTGGTTTTTTATTTTAACATTCTGTGAACATTTTATAGTATGTTTATATTCTATGTATTTTTTTTAAGCCGCGGTGGGGGGGGGGGGGGGGGGGTGTAAAAACTTAGGATGATCAAAAATCAGAATGACTAATATTTCGAAATTTGAAAATAGCGAATATTGAAATAACTAAAAATGACATATTTGAAATTTTTATTTTTGACAAATCACCGATTCGCCGAAAGATTATTTATCTCTTTACTCATTTATTCTAAACTAGAATTTCAGATCGGTTGTACTTTGAATGATTAAAACATGAATTCAAAAAAGTTAAAAGTCCATATCTTCGAAATGGAGAATCGGTTGCAGCTACTATTTCTAAAAAAGATACGAAAACGAAATGTATGTCAAAAATATGAATTTCGAATGAGTGAAATCCCGAATAACGAATAGCAACGAAGCAAATAGAAAAAAGTAAATGAAAGATGAGCGATATCGCTGAATATTTGGGAGTTTGAGACGGCGATTTTTGATTTTGATCGTTCGATTTTTTTGACCTTCCGCTATTTTGACCATTCGATGTTCGCCATTTTGTTTTCTCGCTGTTGATAAATTGAAAAATTGTAAAAGTTCCAAAATATTCGGAATTCTAGATTTCGAGTTCTCGAGTTACCGTCGATTCGATGTTTCACCATTCGCAGTTTTGCCTATTCTAATTATTTTTCTCTTGGATATCAATAATACTCAACGTAATTGGTGTTCCCAATTTTCATTTTCTATTTTAGAAACTCTTGAAAGATTGGCGTTTCTACATTTGAAAATTCACGATTTCAGGCATTCAACTTTCTTTTTAATGCACACGAATTGGTCGAAGAATAAATGCATGCGTATTTTTGTTATGTCTTCTCTCCGAAGACTTCTTTATTCGATTTTTTGTAAACAAGATAAAATATATGCAATATATACAGTTACTACTCTGTGTGGTCTAACAATTTTGCCCGAGCGTTTTTCCCTCGTAGAATAGCGGTTTTAAATAATCGACAATAGAGTTCTACGGCCGATGGACTATCGTCGTTTCCCGGTACTGGATAAGTGATGAGATTTGGATTGCAATTTGTGTCGCATATACCGATAGTGGGAATACACATTTTTGCGGAATCTTTAACGGCCTTATGAGACTCGAGTATAGTATCGAGAGTTGACAGAAAAATACAGAGATCCGGAAGTCTCGTTACCGCTTGAAATTGTTTCGTTGAATTCGTGAAAGTTCCGCCTGCCCATTGTCTGACGTGAGCAAATTCACCGCATTCCTTTGCCGTATTTTCTACCATATATACCGACTGAGGATTGCGCGTTAGAAAGAGAATAACACCGCCACGAAATGCGATATGAGCGGCAAAGTTTAAAGCGTCTCTGAGCAGTACAGCAGTCTTATCTAAATCGATAATCAAATGGCCTAAACGAGAGCCAAATAGGTAAGGTCGCATACGATCGTCCAATGATCCTTCTTTATGGCCCAAATGAACTTTGGCATCAAAGAGTTCTTTCACAGTGAAGAGCTTGTGTACCGCAAAGAAGTCAGGATGCTTCAGAGGATCTATCAGTGATGTTTCGACATCTGAAACTGTGGAGTCAAACAGTTAAATAGATAATTAGTTAATAATAATTACAGAGTGTGTTTGTTAAATTTCAGACAAATCAGACCAGAAGTAATGTATAAAATGTAGAGAAAACTTATTAGGGTATTGTAAAATAAATCGATAGTTTTATTTTTTGCTCTTTCCTCAGCAATTTTGTTTGTCAGACTTAAGAGGCAGCAATATTTTTTAGTAATAATAATACATAATAATAAGGGTTTTCTTTTTAAAGAAATATTGGTTCTATTTATTTTATAGATAATTATCATAAAAAGAAAGTATTTTTTTTTTTGGTAATTATACATTAACAATATATATGTGAATATTCAAGCACTCTTAGTATTGATGGTACAACATAATAAGGTGAAAATCCGCTTATACTTATTTAAGCAACTTTTGTTACCTTCCGGAATCTGAATACTGGATTCCGTTTGTGTTGACAGTCTTGCGATCTGCGAAGAATAGGCTCCGAGTGGCCTGACGAATTGACTGCCGCCAAACACTGTAAAACATTAAAGACGAGTATAAAAATCTCTAAACACAGATTAAACATCTTGAACACTATAATTACAATAACGTTTACCTTTCGTGGCAAATATTCGCGAAACCGCTCCAGCCATTTTAATTAGTGAGGTTATGCTCGCGATTTTACTCTGGTGCGGTGGACATGCTATAATTTTCGTCTGCACACCAATAAAAATGGTGATGATCTGACGATTAGTGTGTGAGTCGGTAAATAACTGGTTAAATATCCGCGGTTATTTCTTATATTTTACCTGCAGTTAAAGTAGAATAAATCGGCCGGTCAGGTAGATTTCTGTAATATTAATACCGATATTTTTATCTCCGATATTACCACAAAAATCGCACATTTTATCGTAATTTATTTTCTCGTTTTTTCGAAAAGAAAATAATTGTAAAAATTTGATTTGAAAAAAAAATTGGAAAATAATGTAAAACCAATGTGCAGAGTTCTACGTTTTAGTGATAATAAAGAGTTTCTTGTCCAGTCTCAAAAAATCCCCGAAGGGGCGCTGGAGAATTCCTATTGGACAAACAACGCTTCTTTTACAACTTTAAAACAATATTTACTGTTAATTCAAAGAAATCAATATTTCAGTTCAATATTTATTTCACATTGTTTATTTCCAGACAAGAAACATGAGCATACTGTTAAATAATTTAGGTTAGTTTGAGGCTCATTGCTTACCCATCCCTACTTACCGCAGTACGAGCACCTAGCGGGATCCAGCGCGAAGTATTCAGGCGAACGAAAAAAACGTCTAATAATATGGCGTCTCGGAGTGACAGAAAGATCAAAAAGATGCTGAAAAAAATGAGGCTTTTTTGAGAATCTATATGGCTTGATAAATATATTTACGATGCCGGTCGACATTAATCGACTGACCGAAGGCTGGTTGGAGCTCGAGAGTGATCCAGGTACGAAAAAAAAAATTAAGAAATTTAAGAAAAATATATATCAATGTTACTCCAAAATTATAAAAAAATTATGTAAATTGTACTATTTTAAAAAATTTGCCTTTTTGATTTTCGAATATTTTATATTTCTGCAAGTAGTCAATGTGCTTCCGTTGGTATTCTTAATTTTGACTAAAGTGAAATCAGTGATAAAAGTTATGACAAAAATACCATTTTTTTACATCCATCTTTTTGATTTTCATACTTTTTTACACTTAACTATTTGTGTGTATTGACTACGTTTTCATGGGTGTTCCTTAGCTTTGCTTGCAAATTTTTGCTGCACCTTCTTTTAAGTATTTCAATTTTTTTTACCTGTGTTTTAATGTTAATGTCAATTTTCCTAGCTCAATCAATGACGTTTTCTTACAGGGCTGTTTACTCTTCTGTTGGAAGACTTTGGAGTGAAAGGTGTCCAGGTGGAAGAGATATATGATCTTCAAAAATCTCTGGAAGGACCTGTTTATGGCTTTATTTTTCTTTTCCGATGGATAGAGGAGCGAAGATCTCGTAGGAAAATTGTCGAGCAGGACGAGAGTTTTGTCAAAGACGAGGAAATTGTTAACAACATTTTCTTTGCGCAGCAGGTATGTCATATTTTCATCTCTGGGAATGGTTAGTTTGAGATCTTGCATCTTATGAATTACAATCATATTGTTTGTTAACTTCCGAGTTAAAGAATTTTTTAAAATAAATGTACATTAAAATTACATTTCTTTTCTACAATAAATTTACATTTCTTTTACGATACGACTAATATTCAAGAAGATACGTGCATTCGAAAGTTTTTAAACGCAATTTTTAGAAATTCACAATTGTTCAAGTAAAATTTCTATGCAATTTTTTTCTAATCTTTACAGGTCGTGCCGAACAGTTGTGCGACACACGCGTTGCTCTCGGTATTACTGAACTGTCCGAACATTCATCTAGGCACAACGCTCTCTCGTCTGAAGATGCACACATCGGGTATGTGCCCGGAAAACAAAGGTTGGGCGATCGGTAATACACCGGAATTGGCTTGTGCTCACAATTCGCACGCAATGCCACAAGCTAAAAGACGCCAGGACAAGAATACCGGTGTGTCAACGGGAAGATTCACGGGCGAGGCTTTCCATTTTGTGAGTTATGTGCCGATAAACGGTAGGCTCTTTGAACTCGACGGCTTAAAGCCATATCCGATGGATCACGGACCTTGGAAGGAACACGAGGAATGGACGGAACAGTTTCGACGTGTAATAACCGATCGCTTGGGTATGGCTACCGGCGAACAGTTGCAGGACATAAGATTTAATCTTATGGCCGTTGTGCCTGATCGTCGGCTCGCTATTTCTCACAAGCTTACGATGCTCAAGACAAACAGGCAAATAGTGCTCGAGGCTCTTCAGCAACTTGTCAAGTTGAGCCATCAGGAAGGCGTTATGGATAAGAGCGGTGTTGATTACGAGAAAAACGAAAAGAACGATCGTAGAAGCAAAGTCGAGGATGAAAATACGGCGAATTTCAAGCACGATATCGAGGGCTCGATTAATGGACCGACTATAAATGTAGAGGGGACTAACGAGGCAAACAATGAAATTGACGAATGTGCAATGAGCATTGGAAAGTCGGAGTCAAGGTAATGAGAAGCAGAGAAATTTCGTAGATTTGATCAATTTCCTTAATTTTGTAGTAGGTGACTAGAATTGAAACGAGTGTCAATCATTTAATTCGAGATTTCAACCGAATATTCGTTTACTTTTAATACTTCGAAATTTCATGAATAATAAAATCATTCGAATAACTTTTGACTTGCAACATTTACAGATCAAATTCAAAATTCATAAAATCAAATACAAAAAATAAGTTTTATAAAGTTCACATGAGTTTTTCAATTCCGGTTGTCCGTTCGAACTTTGTGGAATTATTCAAAACGAATTCGAATCGAATAATTCGGGGATTAACGATATTCCAATAAATTTAAAGTAAAGCTAAAAAAGAAAATCAACGTAATTGAAGATACCAGAAACATTGATTTTTTATAATAAAGTTCATGGTAAAGAGAAATAAGTAATTGAGTAAATAAAAATTGTTTAACAAATGCGATAGAAAATATTTTTTAGATATAGAATAAATTGTCCGATTTTGTTCAGGACATTTTTTTTTAGAATTCTGTTATAATGGTGAAATTTTCATTTATGAGAATTCTTATTTACAGTTGTTTTTCTTATGAAGCTATCAGCTGAATGACCTAAAACTTCTTCACTTCTTCACAACTTCACTTTATTTTATCTTTTTTTTTATTTCGTTAAGGATGAAATACAGTCGAAGGAGTATAAAATAACTCGTTTTTGTTTGTTGCTTTTACAGTAATATGGAAAAAGTGGTGATGTGCGCCCTTGATTATGCCACGCCATTAAGAATACAAACCTCGCCGGCCCATAGCTCATCGAGTACCGACACATCGTCTGAAATTGGATCCGCTTTTAATTCACCGACACAAGGTTAGTAGAAGTTGAGTATATAAATTTTCCGGTGAAATTAAAGGCTTCTCACCAAGAACAAAACATGGTAATTTATCGAAACTACTGATGAGTAATAAAACTACTAAATCATTTAATTGAGCATAAATATTTAGTACAGAACAAAAGTATGTAGAGTATAAAGACGAAAAAAAAAATTGTTTTATCTGACCCGCATTACGCAAATGCTTTCGCCACCCGACAAAAAAAAAGTCGAGATACTAGTCTTCAAGCATCCGTAAATTTGAGTTGCGATTAATTGTTCATAATTGTGTTTTGAACACGTAAAAAAAAGTTCGATTGTAAAATATTGCAGGAAACTCATGTGTGAAAAGAGCTAAAAGAAAACAAGTATGAAATATAAAAAGCATCTTCTTCTACAATTTGTTACATTCGGATCAAGGTATTAAAAAAAAAATACAAAAATGTTTCAAAAATAATAAAAAAAATTTTTTTACACGATTATAAAAATATATACGGTATGAAAAAAAATTATAATACAATTTTTGTTTACCGTTATTAAAAAATAAGACAGTAAATGCAATTTACTCTCTTAATAAGACATCAATACCACTGTGAATTTTATTCCTTAAAATATATGCCTAATCGTAGCAACGTTTTCGTGTTGTACACAATCTTCTTTCCTGGCAGAATATCAAATCGTTGGGACACGACATTATAATAGAATCGATACCACCGGATTTTTCCTGTGACGAGAAACATACATAATAGTTTCGATCTGAATTAGGATCCACAAACTTTCCTGTAGTTTGGCAAGGATTCTTCTTCACTGGTACTTCCATTCGAGTCGGCGTTGATGATACTTTGATCGAGTCATCGGACATCGAATCATTGACCACGGAAAATTCATTCAATTCTTTGGCGCAAGCTTTGTATCTATGAGCTTCGCAAACCCTGTTGATATCGTTAAATGCCGTTTTCGACGAGCAAGAAAATTGTACGATCAATGCATTTTCCGGATCGCAAGTATAATATTTGGTGCAATCGGTACGATTCGGTAGACGTATGCCTTTCGCGCATGGTAGAATTTCAATTACTTTCAGCTGCATCTCACTCGATAAACTTTTGTATTTAGAAATCGTGACGTATTCTTTGTCACCGAGATTGCCTTTGATCGCTAAAATAGTACTATCCGCCTTTGGTCCATTGATAATTAAATCTATTGGTCGCTCGGCGGAGCTTTCGGAAATAGAATCAATTTCTTCGCTCTGTTCAATAGCTTCTGTCGTCGTCGTCGTCGTTCTGATTGATGGTTTTTTATTTCTCTTCTTCAATTTTCCGTCCAATTGTCTTGTTCCAAGAATGTAGTTTTGCACTATGTAGCTTAACATATCGTTGTTTAAATTATTAAGATATTCGCTCTTTCTTAGATTGCTTTCTCCCGTTGGCTCACAAGTTGTGCTCGAAATTTGTGTTATCATTGGATTTTGGGTAAACAGCTGTTGCTTGGAGGATCCAACAATATTTTCGTATAACCGCATTCTATTTATAAAACCCTTGAGCCACGCAGATTGACCATCTTGTCCTTTATTTTCATCCGCTGCGCTAATTTCCGAGGGTATTTTTTGCTGGCTGTTGAAAAATTGATACAAATAATTTTCAACTCTGTGCTCGATGGCCTGTTGTGGTGCAGCAAGACTATCGGTAAGTTTGTAATTATTGTTGACATTCTTCTCGTTGGATTCGACAATTTCGATTAGTGGATAGGGCGTCGCAGATTGTCGCACATTACCGAGTTCTGAGATCCCGTCTATTGGATAGGAAGTCCCAATTGATGGGTGACTTGCGAATGCTGATGACTCTTGGGTATATCCAAGATAACTCGTTCGAGCTGGCTCTATCGATCCTGGAGTTTCGTAACGCTCGGGTATTAGCGATGATTCAGTGGCCAGAGTATCGCATGTCCACGTGTCACCTGGCAAAACGCAAATGCGAAGATATGGCTGAAATACCTGAAAAAAAAAAAAAACACACATACAGGTTTCTCATCATAAAATTATTTGTATTTGTATACTCTACCTGATCATGGGAAAAATTCTTAGCTCCAAATATAAATAATTGTAAACGGGAATTAATTTTTTTTTAATTGTTAAGTGTACGAACAATTGTATTGAAAAAAAAATTCAATCACTTTAAACTGTAGAAGGAAATGGGATTTTATATGCGATTATTGCGTATAACCGGTGTGAAAAAATTATACATGTCTCGCACAAGTGATTCTGAAGTTGCGGGACTTTGAACTTACAAACTATGGGAATCTTGAAATTTGAAAAATGTTCTGTAAAAAATAAATACGTTTATTGATTATTAGCTCGATTGACAAATGCTTGGCTCAAGCTGTTTATACAGTTGAATATTTCCATTTTACAATGAACGTTTTGGCATTTTTGCATTGAATGCTCGATAGAAAAAAATTCATCATGACAAAGCTTTCTCTATAAAAAAGTAAAAACATAAGTTTTATTTTCTTTTCTATTGGTACAAAACATTGTATAAAAAATGTCCCACGTTTATTTCTTCAAAACGCTGTTTTGATAATTTGAAAAATTGCCCAAATCCGAATATTAAGAAATTGTAGGAGTCCAACATTCTTTTTTTTTTTTTATTTTTTATAAAAAAACAAAATTGAAGATGAAAGTTTAACAATTTTTCATATCCATCGTGGAGGATTCTTCATATAATTTTTTACCGATAAAAAAAAATCAAAGATTTTCTTTTATTATTGAAAAAAGTGGGACTTTAATCAAACGTTTAAGTCGAATAATAATTTCACATGAGATTAATTGGCCAAGCAGAATGAACAGTTTGTTTTTTTGCGAGGATTTTAAGTGAATTCAACTCACCAGACCATCAGGGCATTTTGCTGGCGCCCAAACGTATCCTCCCTCGGGCAGATTGATGCAATTGTAAAAAATTGTACAGCTTGTTACATGAGGCTTTCGCGGTTCTGGGCATTTCGATGCGCCGTTTGACAATACCAAAGTACAGAGAAGATACAGAATGATGCTTAAGCGTCGGACATCCATAGTCGTCGACGTCACTCGGGGTACTGAACCTCTGTAGTAACGCGCAATTGGTTTATGTATCTTTCACACGTTGTCCCAGCTCTTAGTATTTCGTTGTTAACACCTTAAACTTACAGTTATATCTACTGGACCTGTTGGGAACGAGAGACAGTCACCTCAATTTCTACATTCCAAGTCTAGCTAAAGCGAAAAATCAAGATGACTATGAATATTTAATTCTGTCAAAGATCTTCTCATAACTTCCTACAATTAATTATATTTGGATCTAGGCATTTTTTGCAATTGTAAAAATTTTAAAAGATCGCATTCTTGCTTTTATTTACCGAATTTTTTTTTTATTCAACATTTTTTTTTTATTTTTTAAATCCAGTCCTTGGCAAAGAGAATTAATCGAACATTAAAAAAAGAACTGTGTGTTATAAAAACTTTAAGAGTATTAATTATCTTTACAGCTTGGGGATGGAACTCCGGTCAGAGCAGTCCAACTTCGACAAAAGATTTCAAAAAGTTCGTTGTTATACGCGTCGCAGGCGATGAGAAACACGAGGCGGGTCTGAGTGAGTATCTCCTAACGAAAAAAAAAAACCTGACTCGCAAGAGGTTTCACCTAAGTTACAAAAAAAAAAAAAAAACATTTAATCAGGTCGATCGTTGGGGAATATAAACATAAATGGCAAGAGGCTTGTCTCAGACAGTGGCCATCTGCACAAAAAGGTTTGCCTATCTGGCGAGGTGAGGATACCTCACGCCAGAGTGAAGACCAGCAACGGTGACACCGTAACAGAGGAAAAGAAAGCTGAGAAGATCGATCCAAAGCTGTGCTCGAAATATCCAGAACTTTTCGAGCCACACACCTTCGCGCCTAAGGATCTTCTTGCTCTTCTGAAGAATCTGGAGCACGAGATAAGCATTTGCGAAACGAGTCTCAAAGACGAGAACGATAAAAGAAACAAATACAAAGTACGTTTGTCGATTCAGTTTATGTTAATGTGTTCAATTTTTGATTTTTTTTTCTTGTTATTTATTTTTCTTGTTATTTATTTTTCTAAAATTCAACGTCGTACTTTTATTTTAGATTGATGACTGCCGAAGGACACACAATTACGACGAATTTATCTGCACTTTTCTCTCAATGTTGGCGCAACAAGGAAAACTCGCCGAATTGGTTCAGCAGCACTTGTCCCTCAAAAAGCATACCACTTCTGTTACAGTTAGCAGAGTTCACAGGTAAAACATTTACAATTCTTTATTTAGTGAGTAGAAAAGTTTTTAGTACCGAAATTGCATAAATATATTAACAGATTAACGTTAAATTTCAAGGAAATTTTTATTGAGTGTTTTTTTTTTTTTTAGAACAATCCGACAAAATTGTACAATATTAACGATGATTATTTCGCAGGTCCTCGAAAAAAACGGATGCACGACCAAACGCCTCGCGCCGTCGTCGTGGCAGAACCAAATGCAAGAAACGCAAGTGAATGAAATTATCGACTTAGACTGGAAAAACGCTAAGAGACTCGTTACCGTGGGGACAATGATTTCTTTGCCTAATTTTGTCGAACAGTTTTGCGCAGGTCGTTAACGTTGTCGTGATTTACGGAGAGTAAACACAACAAATTCTCCTTTATTCTCTACAAATCATGTCACGCGTTACATTCGTTTCTTTTTCTTTATATTTCAAAATTTCGTCATCATCGAGACTACATCTGTATTCGCCGTATACTGGATTTTATTATCGAATCACTGTACGGACATTACTTACAAGTGTAAAAAACCTTTATTTTATCTGGGTATCTCGTAAACGATCATTTTTATATTTTATAATAATCGTGAGTCGTAATTTATGACGAATGTACTGAAAATGTATTGAATCGATGGATGTCATATTCAACGATCCGCGAACGATTGTAGCTGCTGTACAAACCCGCAAGAGTTAATCTTACATCGATTGTAGTAGCAGATAAAATATATTGAAGGAAATAAAAGCATTGTTGCAGAGAATACTGTAAAAAAAAAACATTGAAAACTTTTTTTTCAATATCGTGATATCGTACTATTTAACTAAACGCTTTTATGATGTAAATAATTTCTCGCGATTTCTTGGACATTCCTCGGTTATGGTAAAAAAATAATTAGGTGAAGTGCATTGATTAAACATAACAAGATTTATACGAAAAAAGAACAATGTTCTCATAACCGTCGAGATGTTGAAAAGGAAACATGTTTTTATAATACAAAATACAGGGCAAAACACGTCAAGTCGGCCACCCCAATTTTTCATGTCAACAAAACGTCGTCGAATTTATTCAGGATGTTGGTCTGGTTGAAGAAAAAACGTAGGAATTTTTTTAGATTTTTTAATTGCATTTTGTTCTTTGAAATATCTAGAATCTTAGAAAAAATTGGCGAGATGGGCGGCAATTTCGCCCCAGTAAATTCGAGTATATTCAGTGCAGCAAATGGAAAATGGAAAAATATTCAAAATATTTCTTTTATAAATAATTATGACAAATTGTTGTGCCGATATAAAAATTCGAAGTATTTTCACAATAATTATGAGTAATTGACATTTTTTCAAAATGTAATTCTGCACACAGTGCCGAATAATTAAATAATAACGGGATTTATTAAAAACGAAGCTTCTAACTAGAGTTTTGTAATTTACAGTTATGTAATTAATTCAGCCATTAAATTCTTCGGCACTTGCGGTAATTTTTTCCAAACAATCTGTGCATCGTTTTTCGATTATGTCAAAACAATTCCCCCCCCAAGAATCTTCATCAAAATATTGTTCAACTCTGCCCACGCGTAATTGGAAATTTTGTAATATGATATAGGAGGGGAGTTATCTCGGTTTCCGAGAAGAAACTTCTCTTGCGTTTGTGATTTAAAAAAAAAAGCAAAAAAAAAAAAAAACAAAAACAAGAAGAAGCGAGAGAGATGATAAGAAACAAGAATACGTTCTGTTTGCTGGGCATATTTATTCACCAGTCATCTCTTATATATATAAATAGCCAAATACACTAATATTCGTAAGTTTCATTTACAATGTTTTCGACGTACTCTTCTTTTATTTACTTTTTTTTTTTAATATATATATGTATATATATATATACTTTTTTTTTTGTTTTCTTACGAAAATCGCGACAGTCGCGCGTGTATCTATATCTCAGCGTTCGGAGTGATCAATATAAAAAAAAAAAAAAACCAACGAGGAAGATGAGAACGACGAGTTTTTATACTTCCACACGTAACACCAATAGTAATAAACAGTCTTGTGTCGGGTTGTAATAGGGCCGAGACAATTTGTTTGCGATGAAAACAAAAGTCTCGTTAAATCTTATCACGCTAGAATCATTCTCGAACATGGATCACGTGTTATTCATTTATTTTTCTTTCTCTTCTTTCTTTTTGTTTGTTTGAATTGTTATTCGTTATAACACCATATAAGCAGCACGAAAGCTATATAGTACACACGTCGATCATCGCCATTTCAAATCGAGGGGCCAATATCGCCGTTCTCTCGCAATGATTAATATAATAAATAGTTCTGTGGGGGGGGGGGGGGGGGGGGGGGGGGCGATTACGCTTACAATTACTAGTCGCTGTCTGATTGGCATTTTTTTTTTTCTTCTTCTTCATACACGATTTTTAGTGGATTGTTCTCCACTTCTCACCGCGCAAACAGCACGTCGTACCGTATCACGTAGTTATATATAATACATAACGATTCAGCCAATGACACCAACGCGCTATATGTATAAATTCATTGGCCTTATTACCGGCGCGATTATTCGCAAGAGGATCGATCGCGATTTATGCGCAAATGATAAATATAACGATCCGAACAGCAGTTCGCTCGATTTTTTAATAAATTTTGCGGCTAATTATTTCATCAGTCACGAGTGATCCTCTCGCGAAAAAGCCGCCCTCTCTTTCACTATAATACACATCACGCGCATAACTTTTCGGACGCCCTTAAACATTCTCCAAATTTTCTTCTCACTTCTCGCGGCAATCTTTCGCAATAAAAAAAAAAATGAAAAAAAAAAGAAAAGAAAAAAGATCCTTCTGCGTACAACATGTGCGGTAAAATGTTATCGCTCTTAATCACGATATGGAAAAATACATTAATTTGAAAAATATATATGTACTATATATTTACATTTATATATATATATATATATGTATGTGTGTATGTGTGCAATGTGTGTTATACATATCGATGATTACATACATAGATGTTTTGCTTGGTGTACATTAAAGTTATTACATAAAGACTTCTTTTTTTTTTTTTAATATTAATACTTTCATATTAATTTTTGTTTCGTATTCGACACACGGCACACAAATCGCATCCAATCGGGCGTGTTCTCGGCTTGACTCGAATATTTACAATGATACACAAGCGAGACAAAATCGCAGTAGCGCTAAATATTTGTGGGACAAATTTTTTTTTTACGTTCGACTGTATTTTTTTTTTTTTTTTCAAAACAGAGTTGTAATCATTACTTTTGAGTTCGCTCCGTTTATTAATTTCGCAAAAATGAAAAAAAAATTGATATTCCTTATTTTTTGTATTCTACTATACTGGTACGAAAATGTATGAACAATCGATTAAAAAGAGAAAAATAGTAGGTAACTCTACTATTTAAAATATTTAAAAAACCTTTTTTTCTTTTTGTTAATAAAAATGTTATAAAATTCTTATTTACCGAAATGGTAAAAAAGAGTTTATCAGAATAATATCAAATTTATTGTGAAATAAATAACCAAAGTAAGTATGAAAGTAACGGGATGTTTACAACTGTGTTTCAAAGTTCGTCGAACGAAAGAAAAACGGACGAAAAGTGGTAAAAAGGAGGACTATATAATTATCGCACTTAGAGAAGTGAATGTTAAAAAATGGTATTTAATCGTTTAAGGGATAATCTGGCGGTGGTGAGATAGCCGGTTGCGCGTTCAAATTACAATCCTACGGAGTTGAATGAGTTTTCGATTCTCGATATAATACAGCGTTTTTCAACTACGTTCGAATAACAATTCGCGTAACACGATAATATAATACAACAATAATAGTAATAATATTATTAATAATAATAATAGCAATAATAATAATAATAATAATAATAATAATAATAATAATGATAATAATAATAACAACGAGATACTCTAGCTTTAAATCATAATTTACTTAAAAATTAGGCATGGTACTAATCTACTATGTTCACGAGGGCGGTGTACTCATTTCTGTCACCGCGACTGGATTATTATGCAATCTCCGCGAACTCGGGAGTGTCCTCGAATCGCACTTTTTGTGCCCGCACAATAATCGCGATTTACAAAAAAAAAAAAAAAAAAAAAAATAATAAAAATAAAACAAAAAGTTGAAAAAAAAAAAAAAGAAAAAATGCGGATTGTCCATTCTCAATGATTATGTTATTAAAAGGTTTTGCTAAGAATTCTCGGATTCATAGGAAAATTCGCGAAGAACGCGATAAAGCCACAAGGGTGCGGATTCGAGGTTAGCGTAAGATTTTGGTGAATAATAAGGCTCGGGTGGTTGGCAATAATCGTAAGCCTCTCTTCAAGGTAATCCATGATTGACAGGATTGACGCCGATGGACGAGGCGATAACGGGTCCAGGTAAGATCTGCGTTGGTACAAGTGTATCCCCGGTTTTACCGAGTCTCAGAATGCTCTGAAGAGACGCAACTTCGCAGGCAAGACGATCGAGCCTCGATTTAACTTCTCGCTCGGTTTCGGGAACAGGTTGAACACTTGGTCCGGTCCATTCGTTGCCAAGTGAGATACCAGAGTCCCGTTCGTCGCTCGAGCCTTCGTTATCCCACGGTGGCGATGCCCTTGGGCCCGGTGGTTCCTGTTTGATACCCTGAAGTGCGAGAAGCGCGCTAGCCGCGTCTTTGTCACCGATTCTCGACTTGTGCCTCAATTTGTGTGGCAAACTGTTGTTTACAGCGGGATTATGAGAGGCTATTATTTGTGTGCTCTCGTCGCCGCTGCCCGATGACAATTCAAAGGGCGATTGTGGCCTCCTGCCACGGGACAAATTTAGGGCGCTCGTCGTGTCAAAGTGCATCGCTGGATGTGGATACGGATATTGAAAGCTCTCGGTCTCGGGATAGGCGCTTGTTTCCGGTACGTAAAGCTGGGCCGGTGATCTTGGCGATCTTGCGCCACTGACAGGCTGATGTATCACCGAGGTGTGAACAGGACTTGGTGATCTCGCGTAAATCAACGCTGTTGATGCTGGCAATTTAGCTCTTTTCACGCTTATCGGTGGTTCCGATGGTAAGGCTGCCAATACGTGCTCTGTGCTTATAACAGACTCGCCGCATATACCAAATTTGTCTCTTATTGCGTCGAGCTGAGCTTTTAAAATGTGATTCTCTTTGCTGAGCTCCATTACCCTTTGTTCGAGTACCATGTCGTTGAAACGCCGTTTTTCCCGGGATCTCTTAGCAGCCTCGTTGTTTCGTCTACGCCTGTCCCAATAGCTGTCGTCCTTCTTGTTGTCGGGTATGAATTCCCGTTGCTTTCGCTGCGAAAATAGCTCCTTTCTTATGTCGAAATTTGGGGAATAATTGTCTGGATGAGAGGATTGACTGTCGTGCTGCTGATGATGCTGAGCTTGTTGTTGTTGCTGCTGCTGCTGCTGCTGCTGCTGTTGTTGTTGTTGCTGCTGCTGCTGTTGCTGTTGATGATGCTGCTGCTGCTGCTGTTGCTGCTGCTGTTGTTGATGCTGCTGATGCTGTTGTTGCTGTTGCTGGTGTTGCTGATGCTGGGAAGGCGGAGGCCCGTGATGCGATGGATGGGTTAGGGGCGGCATTGGTCCATGAGCATCGTGACCACCGTGACCACCGTGATTGCCACCACCGTGGCCCACATGAGCCATCGTATGGCTTGCCGGCATATTGCTGTTCAAGCAGGCCGTTTCACCGTTGATGGGCGATCCACTTTGACGGGCGACAAACTCTGCCACCATAATTCGTCTTCTTAGAACATCTGCAACAGATCAAAAGAAAAAAAGAACTAACATTAATATAATGCAAGATTGCAGAACCAAAAAAAAAAAAAAGTTGTGACTATATCATAAAAATTAATTGGCTTGAGAGTTGTTAAAAATACTTCGAAATTTTATGTAATTTAATTCAATGTGTCAGTTTAGAAACAAAAACCTCGAGTGCTGGAGTTTTATGGTAGATTCTTATTTGCCGATAGTTCATAAAAATAAACAATGACTTAAACAGGAAGAAGGAAGTATTGATGGAGGAATCTCTTTTATAGATTGCAAACTGTGTGTAATTGATCAATGTTTATGGAGTGTAAGTTGCGTTAAGTAGAAACGGAAGTGTCGATCAAGGACCTCGGAGCTCAGAAGTTTTTGTTCTCAAGAGTTTATTCCCGCGCTTCAAGTGCGTGTGACCGAGAGAGACGCCGATCGTTACGTGCAAAACGGAGAAGGTCGAAGTGTAACCAGTGTATCTGTGTGGGTATACAGTGTACACGACGAACGACTCGGAATCAGGAACGAGGAAACAATCCTTCGCGCGGCAACTCGGGAATAGAGAGACGAATAGCCGTTTATAGTCGGTGTGCGGCAAGCGTGTGTGACCTCGTGGTGCAAAAACACGCATACGCTACTTTATATACATGTTACCATGCGTTTATCCATCAGCGGGAATCGTGCCACGGTCACGTACCTCGCGATTGACTGTCGAACGACGAGACGATCAACGTAAAGAGATTACTGTCACCCTTTAACTACAAATTTAAAGGACTTGCAAATTATTCAGAGACGAACTAAACCTCCTACGCGCAAATCAGGAATTTCATATTTTTCAGCTTTTATATGGAACAAATAGATTAAGTAAATTGTACTTTGTCGTCTCAATTCTTTTGGTATCTTCAATTAATTCCAGTAGAATTTTTCGAGACATTGTAGACATGGAAACAAATCTTTGTGAAAGTGGAAAATAACGAGGAAACAAATGTGGGACATTCAATTTTGCAACCCTTTTTTTTTAATTTGCAATTTAAAAAAAAATGTAAATTTGTCAGGCTTTAAAATCATTTTGTATGTGAAAATTGAATATATTATAGAATGTAATAATTTTTTTTTTTTTATTGTTGCTCATTTGTTGCACAACTATAAATACATTTATATTTTTTTTACTCTATTCAGAATTAAAAAAAAAAAAAAGAAAAGATGTTGATTAATTCATATTCATCGGTGGCAAACTTTGGCTGAAGAAGGTTTAACAATTAGATTTTGATAAAGTGGACAAAAATTATAAGCAAAGAAAAATGAAGGTGATCGTAATCTTAATCATCTACGTTCATCATTCTCTCTTTCTCTCTCTCTCTCTCTCCCACTTTGTGTGCTGTACTCTGATGCAACGCGCCGAACGTGAACAATCCCTGGAGATAGAACACGTGCTGCCGGTTGCATTCTCCGTAGAGTAGTTATGTGATTACACAAGACTATTTTGCCTTGGGCCTTGCATAGTCAGGCTCTTTGCGTGGGAGGGGAATGAGGCGAGAGTTCGAGCCACGATCCACGGTACACATATATATCTCGTTGGTATATAATAAACGGCAAACGTGAACACGTTGGGTGTTACGTAGTAGGCCTGTTTAAAAAAAAAAAGAAAAATTTTCCCTCAAGCCTTGAATAAGGCCCAAGTAATAAAAACACCAACAGAACATAGTAAAATAGTGAGCTATAAAAAAAAAAAAAAAAAAATGAAAATTTAATCAAGATCATCGAACTGGATCGATCATTCACCTCGGACAAATGAATTTTTCGTGAAAAAAAATTGAACAACCGAAAATATATACGCACAATATATAGTTACAGCTTATACAGAACCGCGTACGCGCAGAGTTAATAATACAAATATATCAAAATCCAAAGTAGTTTCGCGATCCGGGGGTCGTTGTACTGTGGGACCTTAAATAAATCGTTGGCTCCTCTGCGACTTCTCTTTCTATATTTCCTCGCAATGTTAAAAGAATATACAGATAAACGTTCCAAGAGGCAATATTGCGGGATAAAAAAGGTGTATAAATAGAAAAGATCTTACGTAAGCGAAAAAAAAAAAAAATAAATAAATAAAATTAAGCTACATTTGTCACTTTGATCGTTGACGAATCTCTCCTTTGAGCCTAAAGATTGTGAATTATTAGTCTGATCCTGTGATTCGATGTTTTTTTTTGTATTGAAAAATATATTTGCACAACCAAGATTGAGAGATACATGGCGGGTTTCGACATGGTAATAAATGAGATAAACTATTATTATTATTATTATTGTTGTAGCGGTAACTGATAGTGTGCTTTTGTAGTGGTTAGTTTAGCGATGGTTGCGTCATCGTACATCAGAGTGTCAGGTATATATTAGAATATATACGTGTATATATATTCTCTAGTATAGCGCTGCGCGGGCAAACCGTGCCAGTGAGCACGAGCTCTCTTATACCGGTACTCTTGTACAAACTACTTTAGACACTATACTATATTGTTACGCAACCGAGTTTATATATATATATGAAGTGTATCTAAGCATCGCTCTCTCACTGTGTGTGGGTGCCAAAGCGCGTTAAGCGGGCGGGCGCGCGTCTGCGTATCGAGAGCGCCGGCCACTAGAGAGTCTCTGTTCTGGCCACGTGCTTTCTTTACTTACGGCTGCGCTATTGCGCTGTATAGATAGCGGTGAATGTCAAACAACGCGAAAAAAAAAAAAAGAAAATCCGGCTAAAGCAGAAATATAGAATTAAGAGTATTCCATAAATGAGACATTTTCAATGATTGCAACTGTAAATTGCAGCACGACAAAAGTTATTGAGGATTTTTTTAATAGAAATTTTTAATTAATTTTTGCCCACATGGATTTTGAGACACTATCGTTCGGGAAACGTCTAAAAGTATATTTTGTTGAATTTTTATCACGAAATAGTTTTTTTTCAAAATAGTACTACAGTTTTTATATTGTAAGAAATTTTTTCTTTTTTTTTGTATTATGAAAATACGAATTTCTAACTTATTATTTTTATACTTTTATTTTTTTCAAAACTAAAAACGTACAAATAACTCGGTTTTTGTCAAAAATTAATTTAAATAAAAAAAAACAATAAGTTTGTACGTTTGAGCACAAATTTTGTTGACACTACAAATAATTTATTATTATTATTATTATTATTATTATTATTATTATTATTATTATCAATATGTTAATAATTTAATTAATATGAATTTATTAATTCATAGTAATTAAACAAGTCGACTAGTTGACAAATTTTTTTTTCAACTTTGTTTATTTATTTATTTATTTAATAGATTTTTTTAACTTTACATTAACAAATAATTTCACGCAGTACAATCGGCTTTCCGTTAAATTAACAATGTTCGATTTCAAGGCCCTTGTTTTAAAACCTGTTCATGATAAATATGGAGATGATTATACGAGCGTAAAAGCATTAAAATTATTTGTCTTATTAATTCGCAAGCATTATTCGTGAGTAAAATTCCAAATATAACCGAACATCGAGAGACAAGAAAGGTTCAATTACCTCACAGTTAAATCCGCACCACCATTGTGTTACCCAACTCACGAGGTTTCCCCATTGCGACCCACCCGTATGATATATACCAATAATCGCAATTAAAGCGTGACAATGACTCAAAATGTTATATCCACGAATCTATTGTCTCCAATTCAGGGTAATAGTCTACGTTTACTTATGTAGATTCCCAGATGAATCATATTCGTGCAATTCGATGGTCTTTTTCGTCGTAGCGGAATAACTCGTTTTTTTTTTTTTTTTTTTTCACACAAAGAGTAAAGTCTCGAAAAATTGTAATTTAACGATTTACAAAAAATGTATAAACATTATAAATCGACTATACAGCCATGCAGGAGATTGCTCGAAATTTTCACAAATAATAATCCACAAAACGTCGAAAACGTTAATTTCATAAAAAAAATAAATACGTAGAAAATTCTCGGTCGAATTCGACGATAAACAACGTTTGTGTAACGAAGCGACTAGACAACGCATACATCAACAATTCCGCGAAAACAATTCTACTCAGTCTGTAGATGTAAATACTGAGACACGGGAGCACTCTGGGAAATCATTCGTCATCGCAATAATTTCGCAAGATTGCGTAATTAGGAACGTTTTTTTTCGATAGCCCGGAAATTGCGAAGAACGACGACGGAAGGCCGGTGTGATTTAGCGGGCATTACCGGGTATTCTAATTCGATGTAACGGATGATGATGGCTTCTTACAAAGGTGACCGACCTCTCGGGCACGCCGCAACAATTTCCCAGAATCGAATGCCTCTCTGTCTTGTGTGTTAGTTTATACTATAGCGACTTGCACCCGCTTATATGTGTATATTAAAGTTGGCTTGACCGAGAGACAGAGGAGAGGTCCGCGCGCGCTCTACTCTAGGTTATCCTGTGAGTCATATTTAGCTATATTGCGCGGCTCTCGGCAAACATGCTACCGTTGAGATTAGACGCGCCGCCTCGAGTACGCGTTATGCAGTGTACCTTAGGGTCTGTTATATAGGCAACGTTCACGCTTGAGTAGCTCTCGAGACGTTCAGTTACATAGAATCATTGTATACAATTATGAGTTTGCGACGAGGGGGAAAAAAAAAGAAGAAAAAAAAAAAACACAAACACGATAGAACGTTCGACCTACGAGGCAACATTTTTTTTTCTTCTTGGCTTGGAAACGACGTTTTTAATGCATGCTACTAAAAACACGAAGCAATGATCGGAAATTTACATAAATTTACTATAATCGATGGACGGAGACAAAGCACAAAGCAATTTTGTTATAGGTTTTTATTTTTTTTTTTTTTACTTTTATTATTCTAACTTTTTGAGTTGGCGCAAGGAAAGATAATATAATATTTATAAAAATCAATTTCTTATACCTTTGAATTTTAATGCTAGTGAGTCACTTTTGAGTGATCGAATTAATATTAATATTTACAGTATGAAGTATTTTTTAAAATTCATTATCTTTGTGTGTAAGTGTGTGTTTTTTTTTTTTTAATTATTGTTAATAATTAAGAATGATTTGAGACAAAGTTATACACTCGAGATTTCTAAATTTGTGGCAATAGGAAAAGCCTGAAAGTAAATTATATAGCAGAGGTATGAGTAAAGGGGCTAACCGTGGAGTAACAACGTTATTGCTCAGATTACGGTGACTCATCTTGCCAGCAATTTACTCATCAATTGGCATAACTTCGTTCGCGAGAACAACCCTCACCGTCGGCGATTCATGATTATGCGTCACAGCCAAAGAACGAGTTATCGTTATCGTGGACACAGTAGAGACCTACGATGATTAATCAAATAAAAATATTTGTATACCCCTTTTATTTCTTTCCTCATTTTCAGTATGTAAGAAATCGAACAATTGGATAACATTTCTTGCTCCGAGATATATTTATTATCAAAACAATCTTGTCTATTTGACGAATTTTGTGATAAAGAAAATTGACAGGAAAACAATTTTTGTTTTTGTAAAAAAAAAAAAAAAAAAAAATACTAAATATACCTTCTGAAATTGAATAACAAGCATATTGTAAAAATATTTGTAAAATGGAAATGCAAATTTTCAACGTTACAAATAAAAAGTATGCAAATTTGATTTTTCACAATGAAATTAAAAAAAATATGTTATATTTATATATCAATTATTGCTCACTTTCAGCAATGTTTTTCAAAATAAAACGTTCACTACTTTATTCCTTTAAATCTTCAAAATTAAAATACATTTTTTTTTCTTGCGTTTCCAACATGAAAATCTCGACAAAAAAAGAAATCACAAAGACTAAATGAAGCGAAAAAGAAAAAAAAGTTGTTAAAACTACAAAATTGTTAGTTTTTATTGTAATTTTATATGTCTATGAGAATAAAATTGATTTTGAAAATAAATGCACAAAAATACAATAACCCTGATTGAAAGCTTCTATCTATATGAATCGACAGGCCTTTTTTTTTTTAAATCAAGGGCTACAGATTATTGTCGAAGGTTGTCTGGTAAGCGTATTGGCAAGTTTCGTCATTGTTTGATTTGGCGTTTTCGCGGTACGCGTCATATTCCTCGTGGTAAATCTAACAAAATTGCGCATTGAGATAAATTTAATGCGAAGGCCTAGGTGCCCTCACGTACAATACCGATTACACGTGTTATATTATATTGGGCCGTGGTGACAACGCTGCGAATACAAAGGCAACCAAGTAAATCGATATCCGTCTCTTTATAGCTGGTCGCGGCGGCAGCGGCGGCGGCTGGCCTCGCTTGTTTTACGCGCTCTGTGTTACGACGTTCGAGAAGAAGAACGAACGTAAAGCAACGGTTGGCCACGCGACGTTCATAACGCGGCGCGATAATTTTCTCTCTCCCACTCTCTCTCTCTCTCTCTCTCGCGCGCGCGCGGGCTTTGCGTTTTGTGACGCATGCGGAAACCCTCGTAGTCGTGGCTACTGTTAGGCTGTGTACTAGAGACCTATCGTTTAGAGCTGTGACGACGGTGAGGCGCGTCACATTGGCGAGCACGTTTTGCCCTCTCCATACGTTTATTTTCTTTTTTTTTTTTTTTTTTTTTTTTTTTCTCTTTCGCTGTCTGTCTTCTCTGACTATATCCATTAATATTATTATTATTATTAGTGACACATAAAACTAACTAATGATAAGTATATGAGAGAGCCACTAAGGAAATTTTTTTTTTTTTTATATACACTTTTATCGTTACAGGACAAAAATACTTAGAAACACACACACACACACACACACACACACACACACACACAAACACGTGTCTCATTGGACATGCGCTCAAACTGCGCAGTTTCCGTAGCCAAACTCTCTGCATCATCGGCCGAGCTTTATTTTTTTCCCGCCGAAGCTTCGAGAACAAATAATACAGACATACATTGGGAATACAATTTTCCGTCAATTAAATATCGAACAGATAGGAATTCAATGTACGTCATTGTTCTTACGAAACTTTAGTGTCAACATACATGTTATTGTCCTGCCTTCAATTGCGACCATTGAATTTTTTTTTTTTTGTTCTTTTTATTTGTAAATTAAATATCTGTAAAATAGAAACAAAATTTATATTAATTTACTACACTTGTGATTGCAAAAAAAAAATTCATTACTTTTTATAAATTAAGAACCAAATTTTTTACGTTTTTTTTTTTTTTTTTGGTTACAAGTATAATGAGATAATCGGTTATAAAAAGAAATCTTTACACAGAGATACACAAATAACGTCTATGATACAATCACAAAAATGAAAAAAAAAAACCGGATGTCCATCAATTGTACTACGAAAATTATCACAAGGCATAGTGATAAGAGCAAATATAGATACGATTACGCGAAATTCCGAACGCTTTTCAAATGACTGTGAGCTCTCTTAATCGTAATGATATCGTAACACTCTTAGTGCGACTTGTTTGCTCGAATTACGTTTATTCAGATACTATACGTATTATGTCAGTAGTGTTGAGAAATTGATGAGATAAATTTGATAAACTTTGGGCACTCTCTCTCTCTCTCTCTCTCTCTCTCTCTTTAGCATCTCCTTTTATTTCATTCGATCGCACATTTCGCACTTGTTCAACGCTATTGGGGGGAGGTGAAGCTGGAAATTTTGATGTTTTTCCTGCTAACACTTATGACCAACAACTCTACTATATTGCTACGTGCACGAGCTCACGTGCTTGCTTATACTATACTATTGCGTAATACGCGAAGCGCCTCGTGGTGCACGTGGCCCCCCAACTCGCTCCTCATGCGGTTTGTCTACTGTATCTACGATGTTTGCAACATTGTGGATAATGTAGCGAAATTTATCTGCGCAAACAAATTTTCTGGAAAACAAGCAGTATCAATTAAAAATTGTATTCGATATATTTCATTATTTAAGGATTTAGTAATACTATTTTTGTTTAGGCAAAAAATTGTAGCTTTGAGCGGGGGTTTTTTTTTTAAAGAAAATATTCTTTTTATTATAATGACAAAAAATATTATTTGTAAAACGAAAATGCTAACTTTTGAGAATTTATTTTTTCACTTATTTTTTTTTATTTATTTTTTTATCAATATATAATCATATGCATTTTTTTATAGCAATTCTTTTTTATATATATTTTTAAAGTGACATATCGAATGTCATAATTTAAAAATCTGAAAAAATTCTGATAAATACTTTGTTCAATAACAAAATTATAGCCAAAGTGGGGAAGATTTTTCTTCTTACAGATTTTAAGCTTCTATTATTTAAAAAAATATTAAAATACAGAAAAAATTATTGATTTACTACAGGCGATTGGTCAAATGTTTATTTATGCAAAATCAGATTTTTCAGATTTTTAGGAATTTTTGCCGATTTTTCCAAACTATGCAATATTTTTTTAAATATTTTTTTAAAGTGATACACCGAATGTCATAATTTAAAAATCTGCAAAAATTCTGAAAAATACTCTATTGAATATCAAAATTTTTTTAGCTTATTGCCAAAGCGCGCAAGATTTTTCTTATACATTTTTTTTTATTTATTAATATAATTTTCATTATAATTTCGGTAACTATTGCGCAATCGGAATAATGATTTATCAATATTTACGTATCAACGTGAATGAATGGAAAATTCGAGGAACAGTAAAATTGATAAAAATCCCCCTTTTTTTTTTTTGTAATGATTCATTGGAAACAAGAGGAGGACGAAGGGTTTTTCCAGCTATTGAACACGCGTAATTTTCATTTTTCGAGTAAACGCGTGTATATAATTCAATGTACAGGCTACGTAACAAGCGCGGCTAAGCGTTATCGCGAGTTGCCCGCGTGTACCAATTGCATAATGAGAGAGGCGAACCGACGAGCCGACGAACGGTGAAACGAAATCGGAGACCGGATCGAAATAGTTTTGTCGTCGTAGTGGTTGTAAGCATAAAGCAGCAGGCGGCGGCGGCGGCGGCGGCAATTGCGACGAAGCTATAGAGGGCCACAGAAGAGGCGCGGGAGGGGGCAGGGGGGGCCTCTGGTTTACTCGCGATAACGGTATCAGTGCCGAGCTGTTATGTGAGCGTTGACCGCGATTGTATTATGCGTATAAACTAGCGGTGGTTCTCCCTCGCCGAGCATTAATTCCACCGTTTATACGTATTACACTTGTGCGGCAATACCGCCCCCCCCCCCCGCCCCCCGCGCCGGTAATGAGTGTACGAGAATTTACTGCTACGCCCGACGAGACTAATGTCGGTCACTTTTGTTAAAAAAGTATCTAAAAGTACTAAAATAAAGTGTTATCGTAAAAACGGTAACTAAGCAATTGAGCGTTATCGCGTATTTTAAATGAGCTTTTGAAATTTCAAATCAATTATTCTTAAAAAGTTTATATATATATATATATATATATATATATATTTTTTTTTTTTTACTTGAGTATTTATAATGTTTGTTGCTTTATTTATTTATTTTTTAATGTTTATGTTTTGGTTGAAATTTTGAATTATTTTTAATCGACCTATCTGATTCCTTTTTTTTGTTCTTGTCAAAACGCTTTAATTAATTAGAAATTTAACGGAATTACATATTTTAAAACAAATATTCTGAAAAACTATATTCTGAATATATATTTTTTTATATTTGATATTAGTAAAGTATTTATAATGTTTTTTTTTTTTTTAATACTTATGTTATGGTCAAAATTTTGAGATATTTCTAATAAATGATCGAATTTTGCTGATTTTTTTGTTCTCTTTTTATAATTTTGCAATTAATTCGCAATTGAACGTAATTGAATATTAAAATCTGTTTTTTAACTTTTGAAACAATTATTGTAAAAAATAAAATATTTATATGCTCCCTTTTTTTCTATTTTTAAGCGCATTGAATTTTTTTTTAATTAAAAAAAATTTTTTAAGTAATTCCCACATATTTGTGACATGCTCTATATTAGCGAGACTCTAAATAATGAGTTCCGCTTTATCTAGCATCATCGATTTTTCCCACAGCTATACGTTTCCTGAAACTGTTTGCTCGGAAATCAGAAGCTTCGTGTGGTTATCGATGTGCGGGGAAAAATTTAAAAAAAAAAAAAAAAAAAACTAACGACTGTCTGATTATTTCCTGCTTACGCGACGTAGCTTTTGTAACAGAGCAGAGAATCGCGACATCGCGGACCAACCAGTTTGCGGAGAAAACATATATCGGGTAATACCCGCGTGATTTTAATTGATCGATATCCACGTTAGTCGTGACTCACCAACGAGTCCAATATCATTCGTGTTATTCAATCGCGTCGTGTGATGCGATGTGCTCGGAAAAATAGTACATCTGAATGCACATAATGTAGCGTAATAGATAAATAAGCGAAGAGAGCAAAGAAAGAAGAAAAAAAAATATACACACACACACACACATACAGTGGCGCGCGAACATCCACGCGTGCGACGCTGTCGTTACGTAACGCAACGATGTAATTGTCACGTGGCTTTACTATTTGCACGTTCTATTCGTCAGCTCTCAGAAGTCGATAGAGGCGTGTTTGCGCAAATAGTTAATTGATACTGATTTAATTCAAAACATCAATAGCTTGTCAATGATAATGCAATTATGTTTATTATTATTGAATGAATTTAATTTATTTATTTTATTGAAGCTGTAAGATTGAACTCATTTAATTTTATAAGATTTAATTTTTTGTCCATGCGACTATTTTTTATAGTTCTATTGATATACCATTATTGTTATTGCCATAACTAAAAATACTTTAAAGGATAATCAAAGAAACTATAAAATAAATTACAAACAAAAAATAAATAAATAAGGATGGAAAGATAATTTACAAATTGAATAATTGAATAATAAAATAATTTTATTATTATCAGATGGAAATATATTTATTTTACTGAAGCTATAAGATTTAATTTATTTGAATTTACGAGATTAATATTTTTTAACATTTTTAATTATGTACTAAATTATGCACTATATTTAAACAAATAACAGATAATGAAAAAAAAAAAAAAAACTACAAAATAAAAGATACAAATAAAGTTTAAAAAATAATATAAAATAATGACCGTAGTCACACAATAGTCGCCAAGAATTCTCTTTGTCTGGGAGAAATTTGTTTCAATAAAACGTCGAAAATTCGAAATAGTACAGCAAATATTAGATCGAAATATATAGACAGTCGATATGTGTGTACGGCGTTAAAAATAGACAAACTATATTGCCGCGATCGAAATTATTTCAGGAAAACTAGAGTAAACCACGTGGTGGCTGTTAAAACGTAGATTGTGGCATTGATCCACTTGTTCGACTCGTGGAGTACAAAGAAAACACATAGTCCAAATGCGCAAACTACGTTAAACGATGTATATTCCACGAATGATGCGTCGCAGAGAGAAAGAAAGAGAGAATTCGGATAAACAATGATACAAATTCTCAAGTTGTACATCGCACACGTTTTATGACCTCAGAGCAATAACAATAATAATTCGCGATGATGTTTATAATAATAATAGTGACAATAATATCGTGTCCCACCTTGGTCGTGCCGACTAAACCGAGGACAGGGCAATAGTAAAGCCGTATCATTATATAGCGAAGGCGCGTGACTCGTCGCAATGCGCAAACTCTGCAGAGCGGACCATTCACCTCGAGACACTCTCGTCGCTCTTTGGCGCTTTACTCGACTCCATGTCAACTTCTCTAATCGTCCCGTAATTGTGAAATTTCCATCATCACAGTCGACAATCATAATTACACGATTACAATTCCCTCGAACTCATTTTAGTCCCTTAAACATTTTTCTAAACCATTAACAAATATAAAACTAGCTTAGATTTTTTTTTTTACTGAAAAAAAAGGACACAGCAGATAAATATCATGAGAATTGAATATTAGAAAAAAAAATTTAGCTTTCTGTGACAAAGTATAAATATTCTTATATTTAAATTGTCTTAAACTAATTTATTTCTATAATATTTTTTCCACATTTTCTTTTTTTAGCTATGAACAAAAAAACATGACTTAAAAACAGATGAAAACAAGCATGCAATGCAGAGCTTTTCACATTGCTCGCTCATTATTTCATAATTTTTACAAAACTATATACCTCTATGAGGAAGTATGTTTATCTATTTTGGCTTCCTCATAGAGGAACCTCTGTGCAATGAGGAAGCAATGTACAAAGCTCTACTATGCATCCTTGTTTTAAGTAAATTTAAAAAGTATATGTTATATATATTTTTCTTTTTCTATTAAATTTACTTTTTTTTCTACAGTGACTTTAGAATTATCGATATGCGCATGAATGACGACATGAATTATTATTAGCTGAGAAAGGTCTGTTATCGACGACAAGAATCCATAGAAAAGAAGGGGGGGAGGGGGAGAGGGAGGACGATGAAGTAACACGACCATGTACCTATAACGCAACGTGATCGATGAACGACCAGTGACGCAATGAGTCCGAGAGAGTTCTCCACAATAATCTCTATACAAACTATCTTTCTCTCGTTCCACGTGGTACTCTCTAAGCGTTATTGTCCCTCCCGTTAACTCTATGAAAAATCGTGAGCTCGTGAACGTATATAATACGTATCCTTATAGTAACTCACAAATACTGTAATATCCACACTGAGATATAGAAAGTAGGTGCACATCGTTGTCGTGTGCCTTTCATGTGTCCCACTGGCACTGCCTTATTCTTACCGTTAATCCTGTGGAGTGTGCGAGCAACCCGGGCGCGACGCAACCAACCAACTCTCGTCCAAGTATTACGAGATGACGACGATATGATCGATATTATATAGAAAACGGTATCTCTCAAGCTCACAATGAAAAAAAGAAAAAAAAAAAAATTCGAAGTCACGGAATATATCTTCAATAATGTTCGTTTCACGATGGATATCGAATAAATGATTATTTTATCGAAAATCCAATTGAAGTCATTTTATCTTGGATAATTGTAATATTCCGGGATATGAAGATTAGTGGTAATATTCTTCAATCGAGCAATAATGAAAATTCAAAAGTATGGCTAATGTAATTATTTTTTATGTACTTCAGAAAATGAGAAAGAAATTGTTGATTGAAATCAATTTTTTTTTTAATGGTTTTTAAGAAATATTTCGAAAATTGAGGAAAGATGAAATTTGAAAAATTAACATTGCTAAAGATTCTTCAGAGAAATTCAAATTATTCTACGAATCTTGCAAAAGTATTATTCGTTAAAATTTTACATATTTCTCCGAGTACCCTGCCATTATGATTTCGGCGTTTTTTTTTTTCATTCAAACGTATGACGAAAAATTAACAAATCCAGACATTATTTAAAGCCAATGTCACAACATAAATTGTTTCACTCATTCCGAATAGCAAAAATACGTGTATTTTTTTATTTTTATTGCTTTTTTTTAGTTCTTTTTAAGTCACGATTTATTTAGAGAAAAAAAATGTAAAGACGGTTTTATAGAAATAAATGAATTAACTATAAAATTTGTATATGAAAAAACTTATATATACTCTGTGATAAAAATCATTTTTTCTAATACTGTTATTTGAGATTTAGAAGTAAGTTATTTTTATGTTTCATAAAAAAATCATAATAATGATAATAATAATAATAATAAAAGTAACAATGCTGATTCATCTGTAGTTTCGAAGGACGTAAACGGCCTGCCCTTCGAATTCCATGAAGCAAATTAAGGCATATAAAAAAAAATTGACAAAGCTTGACATAATTTAAAGCCAATGTCACAACAAAAACAAAAATAATTTCACTCGTTTCGAATAGCAAAAATGCAAACATTTTATATTTTCATTGCTTTTTTAATTTATATTTGTCATTATTTTTTTTTTTTTTTGCGAAAGAAGAAAATGCAGAGACAATAAAATAGAAATAAATTAGTAAACAAATTTGTTCGCGAAAATACTTATATTCTGTGATAAAAAGTAAATTTATGTAGTACTGTTATTTGAGATGTATGAGTAGATATTTTTGTAATGTCTCATAAGGAACTAATAATAATAATAATAATAATGATAAAAGTAATAATGCCGATTCATCTTGTCGTTCCGAAGGACGTAAACGGTCTGCCCTTCGAATTCGCGAGAGTCCGTGAAACGCTCAAGTACTACCATACATATATATATATATATATATATATATGTCTGTAATACACGCTGTACGTTATTACGTTACGATTCATTTCGCGATGTGATATACTATAGTGTGTTATACAGAGCACACGCGTGTGCGAGACTGTGAGAGTTCTGCAAATTGGGCCGTGGCCCACTTCGCAAGTAAGTTAGCGAACGATACGCATAGCGCAGGGCCGCGTGTGCCCCAGCTAGAGAGAGAGAGAGAGAGAGAGAGAGAGAGAGCCCGATGCCGGTTTCTGTGCAGAGAAGAGAGGGGGAGAGGGCTCAGAGATACGCAGCGGGGCTATAGGAACGATAATGTTGCTAAGAGAGAGGGAAAAAGAGTCTGGCCTTATATATATATATATATATATATAAAATGTACTGAACTCCTGCTGCAGAAACTCGTAACAGAGAGGGGGTTCCCGTTTCGAGAGAGCGAGAAAAAGGAAGATATAAGGTGGGGGGGACTCCCCGATTGATCATCGCGCAACGTACGCTAGGCTTCTCTCTCGAAACGCGACGAAGCCACGTGCATTCGCCGCTCCGCGTTTCGAGCCGGTGCATCGGACTGATGCGCGTCGACGCGACACTCAGTCGCATTGATATGCTAACGCCGCTGGCCGGTGGGAGAGAAAATCTCTCGAGGGCGAGATGGATTGAATGACAGAGAGCGCCTTGCACTTCTCTCAAGTTCACGGCAAACGACTATTATTATCATTTTTTTTTTTTTTTTTAACGACAAATCATTTGTCATTTGATAAAATTGTCAATTTTGAAACTATAACTTTTTGCATAATTGTTCCGGCGATGTACAAGCAATAATTGGCAAAAATAGTACATTTTGTTTCAAATATGTGAGAAAAGGAAAAATATATTTTGGGCTGATTATTTAATCGAAAAATATTATGGGTCGATATAAATGTCGAAATTGTGTTAAAGATTTTTGTTTTTAAAATTTTATCTTTAAGAGATTGACTTGTTTTAATCGCATATATCTCGAGATATTTATGTTCTGTCGTGTAATTCAAGTCACGAGAAACCACGTTGCCTAATACCAATTAGTTCTACGACCTTAAGAATAGTTGGACCGTGTCGATATTGCATAAACGTTTGGCTTACATGTTTTTCTTTTTTTCTAATTTTTTTCTTTCTTTTTTGTTTTTGCACTGGCACTACTTTGGTTTCTACACAGCATGATAGGAGAGATATATATATATATATATATATATATATGTGTGGAGAATATTGATATATAAAAGAAATGGATTAGGCGGCAATTTCGTGTGTGTGTGTTTGTCACTGGAGTTACCACTGTAGTAGGGATCGAATTATAATCCCGTGGCTTAATCGTCGATGAGGTGTGAGGGACGTCGGGCCCGGTCGTATTACGCGAAATCGTATGACGCAATGTGACCAATGCGAATCGTCACGTACATACAAACTTGCGGTCAAGGCGTCATAAAAAATTTTTCGAGGACAGAGCACAGAATTTTCAAGTTCGTTATACGAACTATCATTTTTTTTCTTCTTCTTTCATAATCATTATTATTATATATTTATATAACTGGAGAAACACGCGGTTTGCAATATATTGTTAACTATACCAATGAAAATTTTATTCGTTTTATAAACGAAAAATTACAATAAAAGTTATGAAAAAAAAAATTATAAAAGAAATTTAATTAGAAAAAAAAATTGGAAGCAGAATTTACTGTATTGCTATATCATGATTATTTTTCACTTTTGTTTTAAGAAATTGTCTGTAAACGTAACATAGTCTATATATTTTGGATTCTTTGTTAATGTTTCTAAATGGTGGGGAAAAAAAACAGGATTTTTACTTTATTTTCATTTGCTTGTCAAAAAAAATTATTTCGTATTTTTTGTTCATATTTCATAATTCGGAACGTTTACGAATTAGTTCTATCATTGGCATTGACGTAAACGAAGAAATTAACTGATTTGTCGCAACAAGTTATTATCAAATGTCCAATCAATAGTAACATTTCGAACTCGGATAAAAAATTGTTTCACGAAATTTGATTTTCACTAAAATCACTAAAAGGAAAAAAAAATGTCACGTTTATCCATTACAAAAATGTTACATAGATAATGATTATGAAAAAAAAAAACAAAAAACAGTTTCAAAGTCCTTTCAACTAGCCGCACGTGTTTCGAGATGTCGCCGGGAGTAGAAAACTATCTCAATAGCAGCCAAAATCGCACGAATAGAGTGTTGTGTGACGTGCCAATGTATACTACATACTAGTACCAAAAAAAAAATACGCCACGCGGTCAAAATGAGACTAGACGAAAAAAGTGTAGTAAACAAAACAAAAGTATATCATGCTCACCAATCGTTAAATGTTCTTCCAATTTCGATCGCACGTCGTTAAAGTGATCCACTTTTGTTTCCTTAAACGATTCCACAGTTGTTAAAAAAAAAACGAAAAAAAAGCCCAATATCCTTCAACTTCCGGCGTTTAACGCAAAGAGATCTCAGTCCTCAGTATCAAAAGTCGTTGTCACTCAATTAGAAAAAGAAAGAAAGAAAAAAAAAAAGCCGGCGTTCGTCAGTTTGACGGAACGCAGGATAACATAAATGCCGCAATCACCGGCCACCGTAATAATAGTAACAATCGTGTTCGTCTTCACGAAAAAAACAACAAAAAAAAAAAACGCACTGTAGGTCCTTCGTGTACTCCTTAAGGCCCGCAGAATCACTTGAAAACAACAACAAAAAATCCGATGTGTATCTTCAGAAAGAAAAAGAAGGAAAACAACACCAATTGCAAAACGACGAATAAACTTTCACGTGTTGCTTTACGTTTGCTTTTGCAAAGTACGGAGTTGCACTTGGATAAAAAAGAGACTGAATTGTAAAATTCAGTTTAAAACTGCGTTTATTGTTAAGCGCGTGTTACAGAGTTAAGTATGATTGAAAAGTAACGGATAAGTCGAACGGTACGTCAGCTCGGTTCGACGTTGCGCTGCAAACTGACTGAATGCCGCGTGAGCCTCCGGACTCTGTCTCTCGGCCCCAATGTCTCGTATTTGTCCCTCTCTCTCTTTCCTTCCAATGTCTTCCTCCCTCTCTCTCTCTATCGCGCTCTCTCACTCTGCTCCTCGCGTGTGATGCTTAAAAGCTGACGGAGCTCTCTATGCCGGTGCCTTTCTGTGTGTGGCTTGTGTGTGTGTGTGTGTTATATATACACGAGCTTCGTTGGCGTGTTGGGTTTAAAACGACTGTGACTGAGTTAGGTGAGTGAGTGAGTGAGAACTGGCGACTCAACTCGAGGCTCGCGGGTATATGCTCTATAGTAGAGAGAAGAGATAAGAGGAGATCTCCGGAGCGCGTTCGGTGCTGCCCCGCTGCGTGCGATGTCCACCGGTTCGTGTTGATCGCGTGGGTGGGTGGCTCTCTCGTATTTATATAGGAGTGGGGGTAATACAGTAGAGTGTTGGTATATATGTGTGAGTGTGTATATATATATATATATGAGCATTTTGTGGTCCTTCGTTGCGAAGATAGCGGTGGGGGGATATGATCTCGTCGACGCGTCGGTTTATGCGCTCTTCTCCTCACTGAGAGTAACCAGAGGAGCTGCCGACGTCGCGCAGCGAGGTACTACTGAAAATTCTTAACTTCCCCATTCAAAAGACAAACGAGCCAATCGAAAAGCTAAATTAGACATTATTTACAGGTTAATTGTAATTTCTTTTTCTAAAATTATCAGAGTATTATCGATAACCTTGACGATAGAAAAAGGGGCGACACACGATGATGCAATGGGATTGTTTTAGAGGCATCTTTGTTATTTTATTTTTTAATTTACAATTATTATTTAATATTGAATAAAAAAAAAATGAAAACATTTATTTTTATAATTCTAGAAATGCGATCCTGCAACTTTTTTTTCTATGACATTTTTTTTATGGGATTTTCACGTCTCTGAGTTGAATGTACATGAAGAATTGTGCATTTTTCAACAATGGAATGAGAAATTAAAAAGGAAGAGAAGTTAATATTTCGTGTCTGGGGCTGCAAAAAATATTTATATTTGTTTTTCTATTATGGATTTATAGACCGTTATGTATGTAAGTGATTTTGACTGCCAAGAAAAAAATAAAGTAAAATAAGAAATTTCAAAGTTTACCGAGAATATTTTTTTTGTTTTTTAAACTTCGCAGTTTCCTCAGATTAATTGTAGATCATAAATTAAAAAAAAATTCTCAGTTGTACAGAAGAAGGTTTCTTCTGTAAAATAGGTGAAATGCCATAGACTCGAGTGGTAATTTTGGAACTTCTTCTCATAAAAAAAAATTAAATTTTTTTTATCCACCACTCACAAAGCCTTCCCTACGAGGAAGCCAAAACTGAACAACGTACTTTATCGTAACGAAAAATTTATGACAAATAAAAAAAATGAGGAAGCAATGTGCAACGTTCGTGCTTTGCAAATTTTTATAAATTTTCTATTTCTCGCTGAAAAGATTGATAAGATATCTTTGAATCTTCCCATAAATATCACAAATGTAATTGCTGCCGGAAGAACGTATTAAAAAATTCATGCAATTTTCGACCAACCACCTAAATGCTTAGGGCTACCTTAAACAGCTCGCTCTTCTAACACTCGCTTAAACGCTACTTGTATAAGTATACATAGAGAGTCGTGTGGTCGTACTCATCGCGAGAAATCCCCCCCTCCCCCCCTCCCCCCTGCTTCCCCGCTTTAGTTGCCGCGCCCGCGCACCCTTCCCCCACGCACTCCTCTACACCATAACGCAGCTCGTTGCTCTCAGCGGCTGTTGCTCGCGCACCAGAGAGGCCAGACAACGAGGGCATCAGCCCCCATGAATCACCGCCCGGGTCACCTTCACTTTTTATGCAATTTCGTTAACGCGAGTGAGTGTTCGCGCATCGCGACGACAACGAAGCAACATGGCCTGCGGTTACCCCTCCCCCCCCCCCCCCTCCCCCCTTCACCCCACCCTGCACGACCTCGCAACACTGTATTAAGAAGATGGTGCATTCACAGCGTTATTTTGATCACGACGCTAATATACTCTATATAAGTGTTGTATATATAATCAGGGTCGTGAAATTTGTGTCTTGAATTCATTCGCGCCTGAATGTCAAATTTGTTACGTTCTATTATTCACGGCGGTTCGTTAAGGTTGATGACCTAGTTCAATTCACATTTTTTATACGACTCATATACATGTCGTCTCGTTGACGATCCTATCGTCGTGACGCTATTCTCAAGTTCAATTCTTCTTTTCTCAGAAGCATCTTATAACTTATCTATTGCTAATAAAACTCGCATTGAGTGGCGCGAAAGCGGTTTTAAAGATTTATATTTTGTATTGGTTTTTTTTTCTATGCTTTCTTATAGGGAAAGCTTTGTTTTGGTGGAAATTTTTTTTTGTTTTGAATTTTTTTTAAAACTGATATTGCACTCATTTTTGGAAAATTTTTTTTTTTTTCGCAGAAATTTGTGCTGGGTATTCAGGATAAAAAGGGATGAAGGTCTGTCGTATAATAGAATCGTATAGACTTTAATTCTAGTCAATATGAATTTATTACTTTTCCGATATTCGTTAAATCTTTTTTTTTTTTTTTTTTTTTTATTTGAAAAAGGTTCTAAATTTAAAATATTTATGTTGCAGACATTTTTTGACTGATTCCGAGAAATCGAATATTTTTTGGAAAAACTTAATATGGAACGTTTGTTGTCATTTCTTTTTCAATTTCAACAAAATCGTTGAAATTTAATATTCAACATTATATTTTTATTCTAAAACGCTTTGCTTATCAAATTTAAGCAAAGATTAACGAAAATTATCGACAAACTATCGGATATTCAACAATTTCATGAACGTGGGAAATTAGACTTTTTTTTGTTCTCAAAAATATTTGTCATGTACATTAAATTTGTTATAAACAATACGAAAATCATTTCTGGAAAAATCAATTATTTTTTTAATACATTATTTTTTTATTTCAAATTTACAAATTCGCTCATTTTTCTCGGCACTTATAGCATAAAAGTATTTGTCATTTAGATAAACGAAAATTGTCTTGGTAAAAAAAAGAATATCGTAGGATATTATCAAAGAGTCAAAGTAAATAAGAAAATTTTCTTTTCGTAACATTTTCAATTTACTGTTGTAAATTTTGTTTATACATTTTTAGATTACAAAAAATTTTTGTAAAAAATATATATAAACAAATATATATATAAAAATTATTTTTGTTAGATATCCAAAAATGTTAATTAAAAAAAAATATATATATATATATATATACACATGATTATTTACAGAAAAATTATTTTAGTCAGACGTACAAAAATGTTAATTTCGTCATTAACTATGTCGAATACTTCATCACCAAAACAGATTAATTTTCGCGCATCCTGCGAATAATCCACAGGGCTTAAATGCAAAACAATCTTTTTTTAACCGATCTTCGTTCGTAGAGTATTAAAATATGTATAACACTGAGGTGAATGAGCTTGATGCGCGTCAATGACACAGGTCATGCAACTCACGGACAAAATATTCCGCGAAAAAAAAAAAAAAAAAAAAAAAAATAAGAAAAGAAAAAAAGAAAAAGATTTCGCTGGCATTTAAGTTGGCTTATCGATTTCCATGAAACAGATGCACCGCCAAGTGTCGTTTCTCTTTCGTCATGTACGATAAGAAATGGCTGTATATCATTTTGCAATGGAAATGCTTTCGTCTTTCGCCTCCACGCCTCTTTACCGCGTGTGATTAAATATTTCCGGTAATAAGAAGTTAGCTGCAAGTGAAAATTATGTGCCTCGATGCTTGTGGCAAACATTATACAGGTAAAAGAAAAAATAAGTAATAACATATAAGGCAAGTTTTATCGAAGTATCAAGGTCAACTCCTCCCCGCCTCACCCTCCGACCACCTTTCATGTATTGCAGTGCTATAAGCCATTTTATATGCATAAATACTTAATTCCTATTGGGCTTTGCATATCTGAAATGCAATATAAAATATCAAGACTGTGCAGTATAATTTTCGTGTAAACGTCAATATAGTCACGTACACGAGTCTCCGGTGTGATAATACAAAATTTCACTGTTGATTCGTGCCCCGGATGCACTTGGCGGTATACGTTTCGCGTAAGTGTAATGACTTGGTATATTTGTTTGGCGTGCATTGCATGCTTTCACCGTGTATACAACACGCGATCCGCAATGTAAAATGTATATGCACATGCTTGATGCCTACACAATAAATAGTGTAGAGTTTTGTAGAATTACCAGTAGAGTAAGAAGCGAGAAACGTTTTTTTTTTAAATTCAACACAGTATTAAAGTAGTTCTTGAGGTACAGTCGAGTCCATCGAGCACCGATTTTGTAATTTATAATTGTACCAGTTTCGCACTCCAAACACAAGTGTGTTGTTTAAACATGTTTATATGTGTTGGTCGCTTTAAACACACGCGTTGAAACAACACACTTTTCGTGTGTTAACAAGTGTTAGCAATATTTTTGCCTCCGAAACGGAATTTCTGATTTAGATGAAATTTTCACATTTTGTTCGTTGAAGTGCCTAGAATCTTAGAAAAAATTGTCGAGAAGGACGGCAATTTTATTCCAGAGATACGGCTCTTCGGACGATCAAACGGTAATCTAATACGAAAAACAAGAATTACATAATAAAAACATGTGATGCGAGCATTAGAATATTTTCCATAAACACATGAAATTACACATTAGATTACCACGATGTTCCATCGTGACTAAAAGGTGCGCGTGGATTAATGAGTTCCAATTTAATATAAAACAAAATGTGTGCCCAAACCCTGTTTTAGGGAAATCCACATGTGAACCAAAGTTGATCCAAATCCAGAAAACATTTTCTTTTTTTTTCGCGTCAGAAATGCTTTTTGTTTTTTTTTTTTTTGGAGCAAGGTGGAAATTTTTCGACAGCGACAATTCCTTGCATTAAATTATCAAGATTTATAGTATTTACTGACATAACAAAAAATAATGTTTACATTGTTTCGGAATGTTCTGATCTCCAATGTACATTAATTTAAAATTCTAATCTTCCAAATTGATGATCGTCGAAGCCTCCTTAATAGAGCCGAGCGCTCTCTATTGTCAGAGTAAAAGTTATCCCAGACGCTCGGTTGAGCCGCTCAGCTGTCAAGTGCCTCCCAGTGGTTTGCTGCACTTCTTTACTTCTTTCACATCTATTTTTTCTTTTTTTTTTTTCCTACGACGAGCCAAGCACGGCTTTGCTAATCGACACGCTGATGTACGCGCGTGGAATAACGCGTCGTGCATCACGGGGAGAAAGTGTAACTGTTAAAGTAATAGCGAGCACGATGATGCAGGTGTAATCGGGATTGCAAACACGCGATTCTATGAGTATTTGCGCTTAGCTCGTCCATAACGGAACAGAGAGGAATAACATCACTCGTAATTGTTAACAGGTATTTAACTAATATTTTCTATGTGCTTTCAAGGGGAAACTACAGCGAATTATCTAATTGTCTGGTAATTCTTCTTTCTTTTTTTTCAGGTATTGAATATTTATTGTTCGTTGCTGTGGCCGGAATGTGAAAATTGATGGAGGGCTTATCGGCTGTTGGCGGCCAGGTTAAAGAAATCAATTCCTTAATTTGTTCGATACGTTTCGACCCTGATCTGGGCCCTGCTCACTCATTACTTTTTTATTTATTTGTTTTCATCTTGTCAGACTGTGTTCCCCCTTTTTTCTTGTTTTAAATTTGATTTTGTGAACCGGACTCTCTGGTCCATGTGTTCTGTTATTGATGTTACCTTGTTTATGGTTTTTTCACTTTTATTTGGGAGGCTCTGTATTTATTCTTTTAATGGAGCCAGAGAGACCGGCAAGCAGAATTTTTGGTATTGAATATTGTCAAAATATCTTGATCCATATTTTCTTGATATTTGCTTCCTTATAGACAACGTTTTACTTTTATTGACATTTATTGAGATATCTTTATCAGGGTACTTAAAATTGTACAAAACCCTCAGAAAAAGTGGTTTAGAAGCATAACGTCTGAATATGAGGACGTATGAATATGAGACATACAGGGATTTCAGTCCGAGCCATCCTCTCTTAATCAAGATCTCAAACTGAAATCGACGAGTATCGAAGACTTCAGTTATATCTCTAAATTACTTGTCGCTTATGTAGGTGACGCAGACGTACGTGTAACACTTTTGATGATCGAATAACGAAAGGTCCGTGAGCGGAATATTAGAACCACGCACCGACTTCACGGCTCTGACTCGGCTCCGTTGAGTTCACTGCTCTTTCTCTCCAATATTTCGGGCTCACAACACCTGTGTAGTAGATACAGTTGTTGGCCACTCGCACACAAGTTAGGCAATACACTAGTGAACGACCTGAATGAAATAAAAAAAGAAATGATTAAAAAAGAGAGAGGCGAGAGCCAAAAAGGCGTATTTATTGACAGAGTGACTTAATTATTTTTCAGCATATCTGATTCGATAACAAAAAAATTGCCAGTGAATGCGATGTTTGTTAAAATTTTAATACTTCGCGTGTTTATATTTTTTAAATATTATAATAACATTTTGTATTATTTACAACATTTAGAAGAATTCATTAGCTGTATGTCTGTTACGGAAAAAAAATTGCGACGAATATGATTGTTGTAAATAGCTTCGAATATACTTTACGTATTTTCATTTCTTTTCTTTTCTTTTTTTTTTTCAAATGTAATAATAAAGATTCGCTTTATTTATAAAAATATTTGTAGAGATCCTTTTGCTGCAAAGAAGGTTTTCTAAAATATAATTAAATCCCACCAATTTTTACATAATTATTTTATGCTTTGCTTTATTTATAATAATTATGAATAAATATTGAATCAGAGAGATATGAGCGATAAATGAATTAAGTGCGAATCACTGTACATAAAATGTGTCACTCATTGATACCCTAAATTTCCAAGTTACTTTATACTTTAAGGCACATTGCTCTTTCAGAGTGGTACACAGAATTTTCTCTGGTTTATCGGGTGTCATTTGGATTAAAATTTCGAAAAAAAGAACTGATTGGAGAACGCAATATTTTTTTTTTTTTTTTTGTGAAAGCAAGACGTAGATAGATCAGAATTTGACATTAATCATTGAGAGGTGCGGTTTCGCTTATCACAAACGAGTGGAAAGAATTCGCAAACCGGTGCAGAGATTAGAATCAAAACGCATGCAAAGACTTTTTTTCGATCACCCAGTATATAAAAGACGGGAGCCTACTTGACTCCCGTGCGCGCGCGAGCGCTCGCTCGCTCGCGGTACTTTCATCGACCGAGTGAAAGCAATATGAAAGTGCTTGATTGCAAAGTAGAAAGGTGAAATGTACGATAAAAAGACGAATCCGTTACGTGCGTGTGTACGGCTCGACCCATTTGTGAGTGTTGCGCCGGGAAACGAACGAGAGATGCAAGTATATATATATATATATATGTTACTTAGAAGAAGAACGCGTTTGTTGAGCGAGGGAAGGGAGAGCTCGACTCAGGATATAATGGGAAAGCCCTTGAGATTCGAGACTAAGGTCAATGATATGTTAGGATGCTGTGCAGACGTCGCCAACATTTACCTTAACTTTTTTTTTTTTCATATAATTCCCTGGTGCTGCATTCATCCAATTGAATAAATGCTCCAGATATTTAGACAAAAAAGTGTTGACGTTGATAAGAATCTTTTTTTTTTAATGTTATTAATTTTTTTATTCCAACAGAAAAAGATCAATATTCTAAAAAAAATTATTCCTCTGAAGGTCAACACTAATTTTTTATTATTAAATTTAGAAAAAAATAATTTCTGAATTTACAATTTGAGACGATTGATTTAACACGTTTTTAAGAAATTTAAAGAGCATGATCTTTTTATGGCATCGACTGTTTCATTTTTATTATTTTATTCGAGTAAAATAATCGATATCGTAGAAATCTTTAAAACTTTTTTTCTTGTAATTCCCTGATATTCTGGCAAAAAAGTGTTGACATTGATAACAATCTTTTTTTTTAATGTTATTAATTATTTTATTTCAATAGACAAAAAATCAATATTCTAAAAAAAATGATTCCTCTGAAGGTCAATACCATTTTTTATTAGTGAAAAATGAAAAAAAAAATTGTTTCTGAATTTACAATTTGAAACGATTGATTTAACGCGTTTCTAAGGAATTTTCGGTATAGATTATTTCATTTTTATTATTTTATTCAAATAAAATAATCGATATCTCAAAATGTTCATTGAAGTTTTTCTAATCAAGAAGCATTTAATAAAATTAGAATTTCAAAAGAAAACTGCACTTTCGGGCCAACTATCTATATCTAATGTTCAATGAGTGTTTGATCGTAGTTTTACAGTCAAGTCTCATGAAACAGTAATAAAATTGTCAAACCAATGGTCACGAACGATCCTTCTGTCTTATCTATGCGATTGATCGAGCTACGAGGGTGAACGAACGACAACAACGCCAGGAATACTCGCGAAACTTGTTACAACGATGCAGCGTGTGCATTCGGGTCGTCACGGGAAAGTTCAGAGAGTGAACCGGATGCGCGATCGGTAGCCTCGGACCATTGAAAATACGCGCGCGAGAGTAAAAGGCGCTAAAGTATTGCATAGTTGGATTGAGGTCGAGACATTTTTTTTTTTTTTCATACTGTGCATGTAACTGATTCTGAGCGGGTATGAAAAAAAAATGTTATTAAAAAGCACATAAAAAGTTCAACATCTTAACAAAAATTAAGATATATACTTAATAAAATGTAATCAACGTATATGAAAATGACTAGAAAATTAAAAAAGAAAATAAAAATAAAAATAAAGTCAGTGCTTTAGAAAAAAGAGGAAAGGCTTTAAATAAAATGTTCTGACTGTAACAACCTCGTGAAAAGTAGTGAGTTATTTTTATAACCATTGTTATTAGATAGATTTAGTTTTTTTAGAGTTTATCCTCACTAAACGTGTCGAAGATTTGCCATCGTGTCAATTTTAAAAAAAGTTTTGTACACATAATAACAGAATTTTGATCCATACGACATTAAAAAAAATATATATATTTTCCTCAAACCAAGCATGAATTTATTTTGCGCAACTACGAATATTTTTTTTAGGTAGAAACTACATTACAATATCGACATTTGAAATGAATCTCAAAAATGTTCGAAAAAAAAAACTCAAATAAAAAATTGGTATTTAATTTTTGGTGAAATATAAGATTAGAATTCTTTAAAAATAATTTCTACAAACTCTAGATATTCTACACAACTCTCAAAAAAAAATGATTGAAGTTGTGAAATCTCGAAACAAAAGGGCTCTGACCACTTCGTGTAAAATGCCTTATATATAAGTAGTAATAACGAAACAACAGATTCTGCAGCGCACACTCGACTTGAATAATGCGTAGTACAATAATGCTCTAAAAATATTTTCTCTTGCATCGACAGCAACAGTAACGTGATTACGACTTGCAGTGAGAGCTCGTAACCGTTTCTATATCTCTCGCGAGTCTCTCGCTTGCAATGTAATTACTAAATTGTTGCACATTGTGCGCCGTCGATGATTAAGTCACATCGCGTCCCTCTCGATATACTTGTGAGGCTCTCGCGTGCATTGCTGCTGATATCGAATATTCACAGCCGCAACGACGATACCCTCTTCGTGTAATCTCTTGTGCGGGGTCATGTTTTATATTTCGCGAGTGTCGTGACGATAGGAACTTCGACTCGTCGAAGTTACAAAAACTCACTCGCGTATTACAAGGAGGAAACTGTAACTGTTGTTTCTTACGTGTCCAATCGCGACGTACGTGACGCCGATTGTAATCTCAATTTCTGTAATCGAAAGCAGGAAGAGGAATTGAGAGATACGATACGAGAGGCACCATGATTAAATCGCAAATCTTATGTATACAACCCTTTTTCAGCACTTGTTTTGACTTCTCGTTATAAGGAAGCTACATTTTATATTAAAAACTTTTTTTTATTTATTTTTTACATCAAAAATTGAGTTTCATTAATTTTTCGAAAATTTTATAGAAAAACTTCAAAACAAGGGTTTTCAAATTGAAAATCTTGAAAAAAAAAATTAAATGTAGAATATTTTTATCTTAAATTACTATTAAACAAAAAAGAATGTATCGAATTAAAAAAAAAAAAAAGAAATTAAATTAGAAGTGATCCAAAATAGTCTGACCGAGGTCGAAATGATATGGATTGCCCCATATATAAACGAAATAACATTCGGCGATATTAGCACCTTACCGAGCTTTTCGTAGTTTTTTTCTGTCATTAAATCGACAACTTAAAATTCTCGTCATCGCTGATTCAGCAACTCCTATATGTTCTATATTCTCTGCTTCACTTTTCATCCGCGTAATTCGTGTCCGTGACCTTCTCAGCGAAGGTCGTTACAGCGTCGGCGAAAGAGAAAGATCTGCAACAGAGACAAATTGAAAAAAAAAAACGTGTCTTTTTGTTGTTATATATTGCGACATGTAAAGGGACGTGATGAAAAGAAATGTGGTTTATGGTTTGTTACCGGTAGTTTCCGAGCAGGTGCTCTCTTACGCACGTTGACGTTGTGTCTCTCGTTAGCACTTTGTTAAGTATTGCCTGGTGCTGAAATGCTCTCGAACAGAGAGCGGTCCGTGTGCCTGCGCGGTGTCGATGAACCGCGCGATCACGCACGCAGCACAAAACTTTCTTTCGAGTTGGTGCGTGATGCCCGAACGTAACTCTCCCGGGGCGCGGATCCGGTCGTCGTCTCTCTTTTCCTCTCTGCACAATACTTTACTACCTCTACTACATGGTAAGCTGCTACAAACTATACAACACAACACTCTCACCGCGGAGGTCAACGATTTGAGAAACCATTGACGATACAGAGCGCGATATCTCACACCTCCACATAATACCTGTATTGGGCAAACAATGAGAGGCAACAACAAAAAATTTGCAAGGCGCGAACCTTGCACTGCTTCCTCATTTTTTTTCTTTAGTTAGTTTTGTGTACCACTTATTTATCGTATACTTTTATAAAATTACTTTTATTCCATCCTTTTCAAAGCAATACAAAGAACAATATAAATACAAACCCATCTGCCATATGCGTTATGAAGTGAGTTACATAATGCGCATCGATGACGGCCATCTTGCGATATTTCGATATAATCGAACAGGCTATTAGCAAAATTCATTTATCGACGCGAATCAATAATTTATCACCGCAATTTATGGGAAAAAAGTTATTGGGGTTTAGACATTGAATAGACGTAAAAAATTTGATAAAGCACACTTTTTTTTTACCGTTTTCGAGAACATACCAGACGAGGGAATCACGCAAATCAGCTGATCGCTGGGAAACTCATGAATCCAGTGTTTTGCCTCAGAGGGGCACAGTCGGGAGTTAATAAATGTAAACGAGTTTTCATACCTTATGAATAATCCAACACGATAGTGTATCCCATTATTCGCTTTGATTTTTTTTTTTCAATTTCAATTAGTATCAAAAACCTTTTGTTTGTACTCTCTATTGGATTTCTGTCTTAGATTATGAGCCAGGGATTGTACAAACATTTATGGAAAACAGTTTATTCCAGATGAGAATTATTTATTATTAGTCTTTCTATTGTAGACTGGTTTTACAAGCCCGCACAATGCTCGGTTTCGTAATTTTTTGCCACTTTACAATTAGGTTAAATCCCGTTTTTTTTTTTCACTCTGTCATAACAACACCCAGTGAACGTAGCGACGCTTGCAGGCGGACACAGGAACTACAGAATCTGTGGATACTATTCCCCACCACTAAAGTTTTGATTTATTAATTAAACTAAAATAAATTTTAAAAAGGCGGCCATTGGATTAGCGACATTGCTTCCCCGCTGTTCATTTTTTTTTTATACAAATTTTGTTATTATAGATTATATATGACATATATGAGATAAAAATCTCGAAAAAAAAAGATGTTCCCGAAAACAAAGCTTCCTTTATGATGAAGCAAAACTAAGATTAAACGTAACGTAGTTTATTTTAACTACATCTCGATCGTTATAATCGTCAAATAATTCTTTGCCGTTTACTTAATTTCTGTATCATCCCGTACAGCTCTCGTTAAACGAGTGTACAGAAGACAGAGAGTGGTTATTATTCTTTTAGTCTAATAATCACTTTCGTGCCATTCAGGATTAATGCGGTAAACTATGCGTGGGATATAAAGAGTGTCGCTAACATATGTATATATACAATGCTCTCGGTGACACTCTCCGAGCGGCGTTGAGATATCAAGAGCTCGTTGGAGCGGAGGACGCGCATCGTGACGAAGCGCGTCGTTCTCTCGTCTGTCCGCAAAGCGAGATCTCGGGCGTCGAGAGACACGCGCGCATACGAGACCGCGTGATAATAATAGAATCGCAGTTGAACGTACAGTTGAGAGAGTACGTGCGCGTGGATAGAGAGAAGACATTGGCCATGCATGCAACAAACGTGCAAACGTTTGTGCGCACGACTCACGAGCGAGCGAATTATAAAACGCAACGCGATGTTGCGCGGCATCGCAGCTTAACGCGGACAGCGATGCTCCTGCTGTGTTATATGGGGCATAACGCGTCAAGTCGACCACCCCAATTTTTCATGTCAACAAAACGTTCTTACATTTTATTAGGATATTGGTCATAGTTGAAGAAAAAACGTAGGAATTTTTTCAGATTTTTTTATTGCACATTCTAGCCATTGAAAATTGCTGAAAATAATCATTGTTTATTTTTTAACGCCAATACTACGGGTCGCACAAAAAAATCATAGGAACATCAAATTTTGGATTTTCAGCGTACTTTCCAACAACATTTTTTGTAAAATTCTCCGATTTCATTTTATCCTATTTTTCAATTAAATAATGTTGCCACATTTTTTCATATTTCATATTTTCATATTTCGTTCGTTGAAATGCCTAGAATCTTAGAAAAAATTGACGAGATGCTCGGCAATTTCGCTCCAGAGTTACAGCTCTTCGAACGATCAAACATCGCGGTACATGATAAAATGAAAATGTGTTGAAGTCGCTGGAAGCGATTTAAATCTTGTTGATGACCATAAAGTTGGGTTTTTATATATCGATAAATCGGTTTGCTTGACTTTTTATTTGAAAGATTAAATCGTAATGTCGGTTATTTTCCGAAAATCAGAATGATTCGTATTTGGAGTTCAATTAAATGTGGAAAATTAAAATTCTTGTATGTTCGAAGAATTAGAAAAAAATTATATTTCAACAAATTGTTGATTTTAGAGAAAAAAAAAAATAAAAAATTAGTACTTGTTAAGCTAGGCTAATCTGTTAAGCTTATTATTTCTACACGCACTCAACTTTGTATTTTATTTCTTTTTTATTAATCACTTTTTCCTTTTATTTTTCGTAGTCTTTTTATTTTATAGTTAGAATATAAATTTTTTTTCAATAAATTACGAATTAATAGGCGATTGAATATTTCGTTTGTGACTTCAGTTGGCTCATCCGACGTTAAATTGCAACATGTGCAGCTGCACTGATAAGCATCAATATTGCATCGATACGCGCCACTGAAATCTTGACATCTCGATCAAACTAATGAAAGCTTAGAACGAACACGCGTACGTGTATCGGACATCGGGTCGGCGAACGAGCAAAGAGGAGTCAAGGGACGATAAACTGACGTCGCGAGTGTGATAAGCAGTGAGATTAATTGAGGAAAGGCAACAAAAAAAATCAAACAAGGACTTTAATATTTCATTGCCACGAAATATTTTGTCTCGAAGCAGCTCTGAAAAAAAAAAAAAAAAATTACTTGAAAAATTCGTCTTAGTCCCTGATAACTGTATAATTGACAATTATCAAATTTTAGTAACTAATTGATTGCGGTAATTATGATCTATAGTTTTTTTTAGCTACTTTAGCTTTTTTAAGCCACTATATTTATAGTGATTTATGGTTACCGATACCAGATTTTTCTCTCAGTTATCTATTGAATTTAAATGCACATAAATTGTTTGACAATTTTGTAACAGGAAATTTGATTTTTTTCTCCTACGTTCAGAATGCCTGAAGAGTAGGAAGAGGAGGAGGAATGGAGATTCAAAAAAAAAAAAAAAAAAAAAAAAAAAAATAGTCTTTCGCAGATGTAAGAGGTAGATCCGAGAGACCGTGAGTACAATGGCCGTGACGAGAACTGCGGAGGCAGAGTACACAGTGCGCCAAGCGAATCGGGGTCACGAGGGTAAAATTGAGACGACCCAATAACGCGATTCAATAGATCGGTAAAAAATGGGGGTGCACCGGTTTTTTTTTTGTGCAACACAGATTCGATGAGAATAATGCACCGGGAAAGGCGAAGAGCACCCCCGCAGAAATAGAGAAAAAAAAGAAGATAGCGGTGCTCTATGCATGTACATGTAATACACGCCTTCGAAAATATTTCCTGCCTCTTCAAAAAGCGATTGTATTTCGGTACACGCCAGCTATAGATATTTTGTCCTGTCTTTGTATGACTAAAAAAAAGAAAAGAAAAACCGTTAAATATACGTGCGAATATGTATCGCAGCTATAAATAATATATATATGTATATTACATATGGTACCTGAATCCAACGAACGGATTTCAGTACATTCTATCGTAATATCGCAACAATAGAATTGATTTATTTTAGAATTTATTTTCGAAGTATTCAAGCAATTTGAGTAATTCAGATTTTTCAAAATATCTAAACAATTCGAATGACGCAAATGAAATGAGACGAAATAATTAAAAATTGTTATTTAAATGATTTGGAAAAAGAAAATTGTCAATTTATTGTTTAAGAAAAGGTACAAAAGTGTTTCATCAAAAATTTATATCTTCATTTAAATATATATATATATATATATATGTCAGTTATTATTTAATTTTTTTACCGTTTTATATATATTTATACATTTTTTTACCGATATACTCATCACGTCTCGTGACCTCGTTTAATTAATGATTGAGCTTTAAAATAACGAATTACTTTTTAATCTGTAATAATCTGTAATCTGAACTGTAACTGTATACTCATTTTTCCGTTAGGTTGTAGTTTAAATGGTTGTCGTTGCTTTTTCTTATTCAATTCTTTTTTAACATTATTTTTTTAAAATTTATTAATTAAAAATTAACACAAAATTTTATTTTTTGAGACTCAAAAAACAACCTTGTCGCGATGAAATATATGCACTAAGCGAAATCGTGGTAGTCCTGGCAACTGTAAAGTGTCAACAATTAATTGATAATTCATGTGACTTGTTTTTTTTTTTTTTTTTTTGTAGCTACATTCACTTTTTCTAACTGTTAAATAGTTACGGTAACTATAATAGGTAACTGGTTACGGTATCTATGGAGGCATTCCATAAGGAAGTGGGACATTACGGTTTGGAGATGTCTGAAAAAAAAGAACATGTTCATTTTTTAAAGGTGATTATAGTGTTAAGAGCGTCTATGAATTATTAAATATTTTAAAATATCTTCATCTAGAATTAATCACCGACCTCTTTTTTTATTCAATCTGTTGCTTTTCTAAATTATCCCACGTACGAAAAAATATTTCTACCTGAAATATAGGTTTTTGAATTATTAATTACACAATATTCATTCATTTTCTATTGATAGAAAAATGTATCAAATTTAGAAGGAAAGAAAATGATATTTTATTATTTTCAGAACTCCATGAATTTTTTTTCGGACGGGAGTGAATTTTTTTTATTGAACCTTTTATTCAAAAACCTACATTTAATTTTGGGACATTTTTTTGTACAATGAACCGATTTCAATACACATTGATTTTTTTAAAAAATTCATATTTAATTCTACATAAAACTTAAGAATCTAAAGTAATATGCAGATGTTCTCCACCCTCTGAGAAACTTAAAAAAAAAAATGTATTAAATTCTTTTGCGAAAATTTAAAAGTATGGGGAGTTAAAAAATAAAGTTAAGAGTATTTTTTGAAACTACTATTTGTCTGATAGTACAAAAGTGAAGAGTACATAGAATTTTTATATTATAGATAGAATAATTTATATAGATTATATTACATACTGTAATGTGGTAGAAATATTTTCTGAAATTAAAGCATGAGAGAATTGTTTAGTGGGGTAATGATGGTACAGTTATAAATGTGTCTGCTGACCTACATTAAATAAAATAATTATTTAAAAAGTCAGTATAAGAATATAAATTTCAAACCAAATACTGAAAGAAAATTAAATATTATATCATCGATCTCGTAATTAACGATGTAACGTCGTATCTCATCAAGCTGTCGTTGAGAACCGATAAAATCCAATGCACAAAAATCGATAAAAAAAAAAAAAAAAAACCGGTATGCACTTATTACATATTCTTGTTATAAACTACCTATGCGTTTGATATTGCCCAATCAAAAACACGATCCACTATATCGGTGATCGTTATTCGCGCGGAGAGCCGGTGACGAAATAACGAAATATCAACCAAGTGAAATGTCTTACGGTATCTCGTGCCACTTCGTAGTTCTCTTGTCGTATTAGTCGAGAGCTCCCTGAGAGTGTTCTGTTCGAGCTTGATCTCTTGTCATGAGCTCACGAATCTCCCAATACATGCGAGTAGTTACAGTGCATTCGTGATGAACGGCTCGTGCCACCAAATTTACATGTATAATTTAACGAACATCGACCTTCCTCGGCCGTTCACTTTTGAACACGAAAAAAAATGAAGAACCCTTAAAGTAGTTACGACGCCATCGCGATTTTTTCTTTTTTTTTTCAAATTAAATGTAGTTTCTCCCTTATTTATGCGGAATGTATTCTGAAGATAATTTACTGATTCTTTTTTTAGGATACAATACAAAACAAAATTAAATACGAAAAGCTGGATTTTTATTTTAAATTATTCAAATTGTTTGAATTTTTCTAAAGATTTTGAATATTTTGAAACATTCGAATAATTCGATTTGAGTTATTAAAATTATTTGAATGACTCAAATAAAACTAAACAAAATAATTTAACATTTTTATTTAAATAATTTATAGTTAAAAAATGGTCAATTTGTGTTTTAAAAAAAGGGACAAATTTCATAAAAAATTGTGTTTTTATTTAAAAGATACATGTCAGTTATTTTAACATTTTTTTGCCGTTTACCATCTCGATATAATGTATTTAAAGCTTTGCTCCAGATACCCATCACATTTCGTGACCTGGTTTAATTAATGTTTAATCTTTACAAATAAAAAATTACTTTTTAATCTAGGATAAAATCTTCGGGTCAGTCTCACCTATTTTACAAATATAATATAAATGATCTTTATTACTTTGATAAATTATATGGGTTAAGTTATCATTATTTTAATCGGAATCATTTTAACCTCTTCACTTTAGCCCGTATAAAAGTGATTCGGTACAATTTTGAGCGCCAAATGGTTCGATATTCAGGCAAATCGATTTATTCGAATTTTTTGAATTATAGAAAAATGTACTCGGTCAATAATTTAAAAAAAATTATGCCATGCTGCTGAAAGCTCTTATTTATCATTTATGATATTATCCGAGTCCACTCAGGATAAATGATAATATTGATAAGAGCGAAGAATAATAGTAATAATGAATAATAATAACGATAATAAAGCATAAATACTTTGTTAAGTAGATATTTGTAAATAAAGTTAGATAGTGAAGGAGGCATTTCCTTCTTCCCCCTCCCTCGAATTTGTTTTCCAATCGAAAAGATCGGTAACTTAATCGCAATTAATAATCGTTGTTGCGAAACATATTCACGATAATTCCTTGGTTCGTTTCACGATAGTCGATCGATCTTGGTATTCTAGACGGCTGACGACGATTAGGATCTCCATTTTCGTTGTCGGTGATTCGATTGGTCTGCCATATCCGCGATTTATGTATTGTGACTGATGATTGCATCGGTATCTGGAAGTGCACTGAGAGAGATATAATTTTGATATGGCGTGATATTCTTGCGAGATCCATAAAAGGCCAAATCAGTGCCGAAGATCGAGGAGAAAATTTCGGTTGGAAAGAGAGCAGAAAAAAAAATGTAGTTGTCTTATAATTTTATTGAGGCGATTAGTGATGAAGTAAAAAGAAAAAAAAATATTCGAATTATTATTATAGCATCATATGCACTCACATTATTCAGTGCAATTTTCGCAATAAGTCATAATTCATTGCAGATTTTACTGAACTTTCAATTTCTTGAAAAACTTGCAAGTCTTGTTTTATTTAGAATAATTAACATTTTTGTGGATTATTCAAATGATTCAAAATATTCAAATAATTCGAAGAATTCAAACAATTTGAATAATTTAAATTCTTATAAGTATTCAAGTAATTTGAGTTTAAATAAAAATGATTTGAATACTTGGAAGAATTTAAATTATTCGAGTTATTCAAACAATTTGAATAATTTAAATTCTTCCAAGTATTCAAATAATTTTTATTTAAACTAAAATCACTTGAATACTCGGAAGAATTAAAATTATTCAAATTGTTTGAATTTTTCAAATGATTTGAATATTTTCAAACATTTGAATGAAATTCGATTTGAGTTATTCAAATTATTTGAATAACTCAAATAAAAAATAAACAAAATAATTTCACATTTTAATTAAAATCATTTATAGCTAAAAATCTATCTTTGACAAAGCTTTTATTTTTTTTTTACAAAGCAACCTGTATTCGAAAGTATGTTGTTTAATTTTGGCTTCTTCATAGAGGAAGCTATGTAAAAAAAAAAAAAAAAACTATACAATTAATATTTACGAATATTAATTTCATTATTTAATTTGTATAAGTAAATTGTCTCAATGTTCAATTCTGATATAAATATAGAAAAATGCATTTGAAAAATATTCTCTAGGGGCAAAAGACGTCTGTCATTACGAGTTCACGCACTGCTGTCGCTTCTGTCGCCGGTGCTGATGGTAACGCGATACCAGACGGAGAGACGAAGCGCGTAAGTGTGTCGAGCGTATGCCAGTGAGACGAGTGTCTCTTGGAGGAGGAGCAGCAGCAGCAGCGGCAGCAGCAGCAATAGCGTATACTGTATACATGCATGTAACAGCCGCACCACCGGTATCCTTTCTCTCTCCTGCTTTTGCTCTTTTCTGTCATAATACTTGTGTGCACGCAGTTTCACAATGGCGAGCGCTGTAGTATATCGAGGGCAGGGCACCGTTAGTTCCTTAGCTCGCGTTGCCGCGTTACCCAGAGCCCTCGCTATACAGAGTCACCGGTACAGGGACTGCTGTGTGCAGCAACATCTCAACACCCACATAGCCATTGTCTATGCGCACGCGATTCGGCTTAAAATTTATTACGACAGAGGAGCTCAATTGAGTACGTATCTATTAACCCTCCTGTATGATGTTTTCAATAATATACGTCTCGATTACCATTTTTTCTCCATGTAATTGGAATAATTATTTGTTTAATCTAATCTCAGTAAAGATTGAGGCAAAACACGTCAGGCCCAATTTTTCATGTCAACAAAATGTTAATTTTATTGCATATTCCAGCGATTGAAAATCGCTGAAAATAGTCATTGGTTGTTTTTTAACGGCATCTTTATTTAATCGAAAAATAGCATAAAGTAAAATCGTAGAATTTGGCAAAAAATGTTGTTGGAAAGTACGCTGAGAATCCAAAATTTGATGTTCTTATGATTTTTTTTTTTCGAGCCGTAGTATTGGCGTTAAAAAATAAACAATGATTTTTTTTCAGCGATTTTCAATCGCTGGAATATGCAATAAAATTAACATTTTGTTGACATGAAAAATTGGGGTGGTCGACTTGACGTGTTTTGCCCCATATATAGTCTTTAAAGATTCTTAAATTTCACCTTCATCCCTCCCCTTAAGAAAATGACAATATTACAGTTTTCGATCGCTGTAAAAAATTTGAAAATTACATCTCCATATGTATAGAAAAAAAAAAAAAAAAATTTAATTGAAAAATATATCATTCTGTATGAATGCAGAAATAGATTCTATTTTCGTCAAATTCTAGTTCCAACTCCCTCTCTTTTCGTGATGTCTCGACACCAGATGTAATCTTGCAATTATTACAGTATCAGTGAAACGAGGTAACCACCAACGCATATCATCGTCGTCGTCGTAGCTGCATTTATATTCGTGCTAGCGAGGGTTAACGACACGAAGCCTTCGTGTCTATACATATATATATATATATATATGTACACATGCATCGCACTTATGATATGCATATGGGAGGACTACGACCGGGTGATGCAGCAGGTCCAGTGTCACCAGTAAGCAGCAGGATGTCCGCAAAGAGATAGAGAAACGCGTCGCCAGCATATCCTGGCTGTTGGCTGTTACGGCGTCTCTGGCGCGTTGGCCGAGTCAATCTAGTCGTAGTCTATCACAAATTTTTTTTCCTTTACTCCTCCATATAGCTATTATCGTGTTAATGCGTTGGTGAAGGCGTTCACATGCGTTAGATAATTCTGCGATCCATTCCAAGTTATTTCGTGCTCAAAGAAGTTACAATAAATATAGTAAGGTAAAAGACGGAGTGTTATCCTGAAGAAGAGCGCTCGCAGCAAAGCCCACATGTAACGATCAGAAGGCGAGACTCTCGTTCTTTATACTCATAGGTCTCAGCACGTTGTAAACTGCGTCGCGCGACTCTGAGAATGAAAGATTTCGAGCTCTACACGACGCAGACCCAGACCTCGTTTAGATTAAGAATATATATCTGCATTCTTGGATGCGGGTGTGTACGTCTATACACAAGAATCTTGGAGAGGTCTTTTTCTTTTTTTTTTTTTGTCTTACCATGTGGTCGAGACAGGTCGGGATTCTTGAGTTGGTATAGTCCCGAGGTCGACAAAAAACTCTGGTCAAGTGCCGTTGAGATAATTGAGTGTTATATTCAGAAAAAAAATTCTAGTCTCGTGAAAATCACCGACGGAAAAATGATGAATATTTTTTTTACGCTCCTTCAAAGCTCAGGGAAAATGTTTAATTAATACGAATCTATTGTCTGTAGATATAAGTGTAGGTGTTAATAAAAACGAAAAAACGCTGATTAGTTTTTAAGAAGGCTTCGATTGGGTCAAGCTAGACAGTCGATAGATGCAAAATTTCCTTTTTTAAATGGCTTATTTACATCAACCCTCAAGGGCATAAGAATAAAGTCATTATAGACATATTTTGTTTTCACAAAATCAAATTCAATTAAAATGCACAAGTTTCTTAAAAAAAAAATCACAAAAACCTATTTTCCCTTTATAGTGTTCCCTCTAAAATAAATTAACACAAAAGCAATACTATTTTTTGAAATTATTCAAACGATAAATGTCAGATTTAAAAATAAAAAACAAAAAAAAAATGCTTTCAGCGGATTGTTAAAGAAATGTAATATTTGAAACGCTGCTGTAAATCTTGATTAGTATAAATATCGTTCGTAATTTGTAGAGGAATTTGTGAACTCAAAGTTCTTTGACTCTTCGGAGAGAGTTTCTTAAGTTCGAGCGTGTGTCAGAGACGTGTGAGAGGGACGAGGCCATGGCCACTATACGCGTAGAGTGACTCTGTATGGTAAACATATTATCGCGATACGCGTGTACGGCGTGACTTACATGTTCTCTCTCGTGGCGAATTCGCGATGAACGAAAGGCCTATGAATGCAGGTATATACGTATGTACACGAGGATGATGATCGAGGCCAGAGAAAGTGGACGATGAACCCGGGCCTTCCCATCGCAACACTATACTACACATACCGTGAAATATACTTGCCACTACGTCGTCGTCGTCGTCGTCGTCGTCGTCGTCGTGGTCGTCGTTCAAGCGCAAGCGGACCTCCCGTTACGCTATGCTTTATAACTAACTTACGTTTCCGCTCAAAGTATATACACGACAGGCATTACGTGTGAGCTTACGATTTGGCAATACAGAATTTTAACAAAATTCTACTCTACACAATATCAATTTTATACATGAACCCAACTCTACACGAGCACAAATTCAACACAGCAAATTAAATTGTCAAAAGTGGAATAAAATTGTACGTTTTTTTCCAAGATATAAATAGTTTTTTCAAAAAAAAATGTTGGTCTACATTTTTGAGTAAAGAATTAGAACAAAAAAAATCAACAGAAAATACACTCCCTGCCAAAGAGTCAAATTTGAAAAAAAAAAAAAATTCGAAGTAGTTGATTTGGTAAAAAAAAAAAAAAATTGGCTACATTGACAGAGCAATGACGTCGTAATAGATTGAAATATAGGCTTTTCAACATGCCACATAATTATCTTCCGAAATTTAATAAATTCCCATATGTGTGAGAAAATTAAAAAAAAAAAACAAATTAACTTCGTTTCACCTCGACTGTCGAAGTCTCCGATTACATTTCTATCGCGCGCGATAACTGCATTCGACTTGTTCGTCTCGAATATCAAGCCACGTGTTTTACGAGAATTCATTAAGAATTCACGTACAATGTCTACGCTCCTGCTGCACACGTTCGGTCAATAGTATTTAAATACTATGTCTATTATATGCTCTGCATGTGTTGCACATGTGCAAACTGCAGATAGCGCATTTCACAACTTCTGTCCTTAGTTCTTCAGAGGAAAACCACTTTTCTCGTCCAGACCTAAGTAAATGTATTAAAGATTTTTACCAGCAGATACTCCTTCAGAGATTACAGATTGCACGTGTTCAAGCTCAGTTATTGGTGAAAAGAGACAACATTTTACGATGCCTTACCAGGTTCAAGTACAAATTAGAGAAAAAAAAAAAAGTAAGGAAAAATCACGGACAGAGAAATAAGAAAGAGAAACAGATAGACGGTAACAACGTTTCTATTTATGTCTCGCGACACCCTCTTTCCTGTACGCAACGCACATAACGAGGGTCAGCAGTATATGGGCCATTCCGTGGCAATTCACACAGGATAAAACTCCCGACCTTCTTCAATTTCCGTAATATATTTTTTTTATATTGCTCTTATCACTACGAAAAATATGATTATTATTAGATTGGAATTTAACAAATGAACAAAATTTTCACGAATTTATAGTGAAATATTTATGAAAAAATAAAATTTAAATTTAATTTTTTTTTCTTTTTTTAATTAAAAATTTTAATTATTTATGTCGAAATTACGTTTTTAATTCAAGTTGACATCTTTAAAAATTGCAAATTTAACTTTTTTTTTTTCTATAAATCATGAACATTACAAATTTAAAAATAGCATATCAATTTTTTAAGTCACCCTATGTTTAATACATTTTTCAGAAAATGAACAAAATTTTCACGAATTTATAGCGAAATATTTATGAAAAAATAAAATAAAAATTATTTATGTCGTAATTAATTCAAGTTGACATTTTTAAAAATTGCAAATTTAACTTTTTTTCTGTAAATCATGAACATTACAAATTAAAAAAATGCAATAAAAAGATGTTCCAGACGTACTTTTCAGGTATAAAAACATTATAAAAAAATATTAGTGAAATAGAAGAATATCGTGTTTCATCATGTGTGAATAATCGTGGAATGCCCCGTACACATATAGAGTCAACATGTCGCCGTATCTCCGTCCTTCACTTCCTCCCTTTGGTTTTCTCTCGTTCGTCCCGCGATAATATGTGTACAAGAGAGTGCAGGGAGCATGAATATAGCTGCTTCGCAACATCGTACAGGGCTATAAATGCATGCACGCACGCACGACGCTGTACACGAGGCTTAAAACCGGGTGTCCCGGGTGTTGCGCGGCTGGGCGACGGCCCTTTTCTCCCTTCTACAGCTCTCGTCGTCCAGCTCTCATTCTTCCGACGAGCTCTCTCTGTGGGCTCACGCGCAATACTCGCTCTCTCGCGCGCCTTCTATATCTCAGAGTTACGTCACCCTCGTTTGGCTTGGTGCTCGAGAGGAGTACATATACACAAGCGATGGAAGAGGGAGAGGGCGATCAGCGCCTCGCCATAACCTTACTCAAGACGTCCGTCCAAGCGTTTCGTTGTTGAAGCGTTTCGACCGCAAGATTTCAAGGTCGTGGAGTGCGCGATGTACGTAAGAATTTTCACATCCCGTGTTAATGCATGTAATATAATATGTGAAACAGTATTTGGCACAGAGCTATCATTATTATTTGTACAAAAATTCCGTTGGTTTTAGGTTGTTTTTTTTTATACGATGGAATAATATTTTTGATTTTTTAATATATCAGATACGTCGTTACGCCGGTGTTATGATTTCCAGTGATGATTGCACAATCAAATGATAATATTCATTTTTTACTAGTCATGTCAACAAAACGTCCTCAAATTTATTCAGGATGTTAGTCTGGTTGAAGAAAAAAACGTAGGAATTTTATCAGATTTTTTATTCCATATTCCAGCTATTAAAAATTTCTCAGAATAAACGTTGTTTATTTTTTAACGCCAATACTACGACTCGCAGAAAAAAAAATATAAGAACATGAGATTCTGGATTTTCAGCGTACTTTTCAACAACATTTTTTGCAAAATTCTCTGATTTTATTTTATCCTATTTTTCAATTAAATAAATTTGCCACTTTCCGACATTTCCGATTTAGCTGAAATTATTGACAGTTTGTTCTCCGAAATAGAGTTACGAGGGAAAATATTGCAAATCGCAAGATGAAACTAAGAAAATTACTTTACGAGACAAAAAAAAGAAAATCGAATTCAATTTTTTTTTCTTCACGTAAAAATTGTCAGCAAGATAAATCTGCAGATCAAGAAACACGGAAGCGTCTTTGACATTTTTCACATTTTTCTAACACTTGCAATTCCTATTTCAAAATTAATTACGACGAATCAATTCGATTCAAGTCGAATCAAGACGACTTCAAAGAGGGGCGTGTTGACTTGTCCTTGCCTACACGATGTGTCTGTTGTTACATCCAAACAGTAAACTCGCACTAATAGAAAAGCTTCAATATGTATCTAAACAATATGTAGTACAAGGAGTGAAGCATGAGAATCTCAACATGAATTCTCGCCATCCCCGATGCTGTCACTCGTGCATAATCGAACGATTGCTATTACCTTATAGCAACTTGCCTACTGAACGGTTCTCGGCCGTGGCAGCCAGAGAGCCGGGCGAGGAGTGCTTTACCGAGGTAATAGGCTAGCAGCACGCGATCCAGCACACGGAACGGGCGCCGGAACGATGGAGAAAGTTGACCACGACCCCTGTACGCTGGAAAACACGATCCGGTGTACCTGAAAGTGTGTGTTCACCACTCATCTATACTTGCACTGGTATCTGCAAACAGTATTGGAGTCTCGTGTATATTAGACGGGACAAGTAACTTTTCTATTTAGATAAGTTTTCTCTTATCACTAGGCTTAATCAGACACCCTGATAATGATAGTTATTTATAATTGTATTTGCAAGTGAGAGTTGATATTTTATTTTTTATTTCTTATTAACGAAATTTTTTGTTGTATCTTCAAAAATTTGTGAAACACCCTAATATATGGGGGATTCCAGCTGAATGTTTCGTGCATCGACCCTGAACTCTTTCAATGATTTTGACAATTTTTTTTTATCAAGCAACTTTTTAGATTTAACTATTTTGATTTTCTCTTATCACTTGCCTCAATCAGACACCCAGAAAAAAGTTGAGGACATTCTATCATTCTAAATCTAATCACAAACTTTGTATTGCGATTTTCAGGGGATAACAAAAATACAAGTTGTCCTAAATTTTTTTTTTAAATCCTTTGTCATATTTTAGAAAAGTAACTTTTTATTACATTTTAAAACACATTATTTGCCAGTTTTACAGAAAAAAAACCCTAAATTCAACAATTTCAGAATAATTTCTACAATATACTAAAACAAAGTAATGTTTATTGTAATGTTTAAATACCAATGTACTTTACATTCAAGTGTGAAGTCGACAAAGCTCCCGAATCTAAACTCAAAATTCCTGTGTCAATTTTCGAAGTGAAATATTTTCATTTGGAAAATTTGTGAAATGGGAAATTCAAACCGGCGACAGAGAGGGAGAGATTGTCAATCCTAATTTTCGAAGAAACCAAGATGAATGTACTATAATTAGACGAGCTGGTCACAGCTGCTTCGAAAATGTATAAAGACCATTTCTCTTTTCTCTCTGTCGACTTCTCGTCCCCTCTCGTTAATTATTTCTTCTCGTTCTCACTGTCTCAGGCCGCAGAGTCTTGTACTTTGCTACGTTGTAGTTCGCCCTGATTTTCCCTCAAGTGTGTGAAATAAATGCGGGTCGTGCGTCGAGCGTACGTCTCGTATCCGGTTGCCGTCGAGATATTTCCTAAATTATTTGTCGTCTCCCATGCTACACGTTCCTCTCTCCTCATCCGCACTCGTGCTCTTCCTTCCATGCATATCCTCTGCAATATTAGGTATAACGTTTTGTGGCTCGGAGGCGATGTAATCCCAGCTCTTCCTGTCGCTCTCCATCTGCTCCCAAATCGTATGTATTCCTCGTGGCTAAATCCTCGGTGCTTGCTGCTCGTTGCTGCATTGCTCGGTCGTTCTTGGTCTTCGTCGTTGCGACGAACGCGAGCGCGCTGGCGACGTTCCGCTTTCTTACCCTTCCGGGCCATTCCCTTCTCTCGTTACAGTTTTCTAGTGCAACCTGCAACGCAATTCTGCGGGTGACGAGCTAAGGCTAGGTAGAGGAAAGGTATAAAAAAGTTAATTCATTCGCGATCAGATAATACTTGGTATTCTGGAACGAAAAAATTCGGAATTCTTTTTTTACAGAGTAATTTATACAATGGGAACTGAGTTCTATTACTTTCGAAATCGCTATATTTGTTTATTTATTATCATGAATAATTTGGTATTCATTATTTTTACATTTGATTTGAAACAAAATAAAAAGATTTTTTCTGCAAAAAAATAAAAAGAAAAACGCCATGAATATAAAAGTAATGGGGAATGTTTTTCTCTATGACCACTTTTTTCGTGGCATTTGTTCTTTATTTTCTAGTTGAAAAATTCACTTTACAATTTTTTTTTTTTCATTTTATATCAAGATTCAACTGTTTGTAAAATTATTACAGAATTTTTGAATTTAAATTGAAAAAAATAGCCGTTCCTAGAATTAAAAAAATTAATTGCGTCACATTTTTTTCTAATTATTTTTTTTTCTCTAATTCTTCTACTAAACAAAAAATTGGAATTTTCTTTTCAGATGAGTAATTTGCTTTTCTACAATGGGAACAGCATTCCATTATTTTCGAACTCACTGTTCGAAAATATGATTATAAATATTATAAATAATGTTTCTTCACTGTTGCTTATTTATTTAAATAATACAATAATATTAATTATTCTTATCTTTCATCAAAAACGGAATAAAAATATTGTTCTATAAAAAAAACCCCATGAAATACAAAAGTAATGGAAAATATTTTTCTCTACCACTTTTCTCGTGGCATTCCATCTTTTTATTTACCATTTCAGACTGTCAATAATTTAGAAATGAATAATAAGAATTACACTTAGATAGTTAAAAAAAAAAAAGTTCGATCATGAACCAGAATTATTTTCGAGAGCGATTGAGTTTGTTGAATAATGGCGGTAGATGCTTCTGGAATCCGCGGCTCTCACTCCCAGCGGAGTTCACGGACGTGAATAGCTATAATAATAGTACATAGTGTATATACGTACGTGTTACACAGCAGCGAGTACTCTCGTACCTAATCTATCTAGAAAGTTGCGCGGGCGCTCCGTAATTCTCGCTCGTTGCTTGCCGCCTGCAGCGTAGAGACTTCTGTGCCAATATACCTCACACACTCATCGTCGCTGACTAATCTCTCCGACTGGCAAAAATGCATTCGCTGTATAATAGTGACTGCACACAACATGGTGAGCAGTCATTTTTCATTCTCAATCGACAATTCCCAATTAAATACTTAATGACCTTTTCGCTGATTTTTTTTTTTTTATTAATAATAATAAAATTTAATAAAAATAATGTTTTTATTAAATTAAAATGATGAGAATTAATACATTGAATTAATACATTTTGTGATAGAGTTAATATTTTTTAAATGTTGCGTTTTTATGAAATAATTTGATATATTTTTCCGAATGAATATTAAATTTTTTGTTCATACAATAGCGAATGTTAATTTTCGTTATTTCGACAAATAATAAATAAAAAGTTTCAGGACAATTAAAGCAAGGATTTTATAAACGCCGCCTAAAAAAAAAACTCCAAGAAACAATAATTCCAATAATCATTGTTACAAAATGGTGTATAAGCCAAAAAAAAATCATCGAATTTACTATATAAAAAAGTCGAAATCAGACAAAAGTTTGTTAAACTACTTTTCAAAACAAAATTTATTAATAATTTTTTGGCATAATGACAACCAATTCAAAAATTGTTTTCATCACAATAATAGAATCAGAAAAAAAAGATAAAAATTGTATTTTCCTTCACATTATCTTGACAGAGTTTAGTATTTCGTGGACATTAATAATGATAAGAATCTTAGAGTTTATTAGTCATCATTCGAGTTGGAACGTTGATGCACAATGAGCGTTGAATATATCTCATTACGACACGCGCGCCTCAGTGTCAACGGCATCGAGAGAGCCTTTTATCTCTCGGTTATTTCCTGCGGCTTCAATCCAACACAGTTGGTTATTATTACGTAGAGCGAATTCATACGATCACTCGAACTCTCGATCGCGTTCCTTGGCAATGGCTAATGGGGAAGGTGGTAAGTCATGAAGCGAAGGAAAGCTATTAGCGCATATGTACGCGCAGAAAGAGAGACGTGGAAAGCGATGTTGGAGCTGCACTGCTCGTTTCCTCGGCTGTCTTGCGTCTTATAGTAATGTTGGTAGCAGCAGTAGTAGCAGTAGTAGTAGTAGTGGTAGTAATACGGGAGCAGGTAATCGGAGAAAGTCGTTGACCCTCGATGTAACCACACGAGGAAAAGAGCCTGGAAGCTCCCGATAGAAATTCTCGCCGACGTTGCGGGAAGGAAGCGCACTCGCGGACGACAAAACACTCAGGAGTGTCGCAACCTGTCCAATCGAACGTCGACCTTTTGATTATAATTTCCTTTTTTTTTATTCATATTCATTGCCAACACAAAAAAGAATTCCCGGGAAAAAAAGCCCCCGGAAAGAATGCCTGATTTTTTGTTTTTTTTTTTTTTTTTTTTTTTTAATGTCATTGGTATTTGTTTGCGATACACTTTTTCGGGAGTATTTTTTTCGAGGTATTCTTTCCGTCCATAAAAAAAAACAAGAAATGATGCAAAGCAGATGCATATCAATTTTTCATTATTTTCCATTTTTCACGAATAAGGAAGGAACTTTTCATTTTCTAGTAGAGGATGTTGTTCGAAAATTCGAAAATCAATATATCAACATACTTTCTCGTAGAGGTGGCTTTGTAAAAAAAAACTCTTTCTTAAAGATACTAAATAATGAGGAAGCAATTTGCAAGATTCTACTTTGAAGGTTTTTTAGTTTGGGAATATTTGGCCTAATGGTTCTCTTTCGAAAGTGTGCAGAGTGAAAAAAAAACACAAAAGATTATTGTACATTGTCAAAAAAATTCCTGCCAGCCTGCAGAGGGTGGTCTCGATTTCGAAAATTTCGTAACTTGCAAAAGAATTTTTATGTAAATATATAAAAATGATTAAAAATGGTGTTTGAATAAAATATCTCAGAACCATATTTTATTAGCGATAAAGAACTTTCTATTTTAATTTATTTTATTCAAACGCGATTATCAATCATTTTTCTATACCAACATAAAAATTACTGTCGAAAATTACGAAATTTTCGAGACCTTCTGCAGGCTGGCAGGAATTTTTTTCGCAATTAAAAAAAAACTTCAATTACGTCGAACATCTGATAAAAAAATCTTGTCAATCTGCACAGTGTCTCAAAAATTTCGTAATTCGAAACTGAATTTTTCTGTAAGTATATAAAAATGATTAAAATCGTCTGTTTTTTGCAGAACGATATTTCGTTGTTTAATGACATATAACAAAATATTAGGAAAACTAAATTAACATTTTTTTATATACATTATGTAGCACCTTGCAAACTAAACAAATTTCATTTTAGCCATTTTTCGATAGGACTGTTCATGTCCAAAATATTAACGATCAAAGAAATATAAACCCAGAAAGTTTCAAATTTTGACAAAAATTCGTCTGACGAAAATATTAATCGTAAGTCCAAACAAAAAAAAATACGTATCTTTTCTTTTTCAAAATACTTTTTGATAAAAAAATTGTCAAAATTATTGAAAGCTGTCAGGGGTCAGAGCATGAAAAATTCAGCTGGAATCCCCCATATAGATTTAAAATATTCCTATCACCCAACTATAAGTGAGATATCAATCTTTAAATATTCTTAAATTTGACCTAAATCCCCTCCCCTTAAAATTAAAAAGCAAATTCTCGTTCAACAAACCAACAGCAACGACAAAAAAATGCTTAAAACTATTAAATCTATTATTTCAAAGCATAGAGTCATAGCAGTAGATCAACACTTTGTAGCGCAGTCAGGACTCTTTATATTCCCACGTTACGGAACGTTAACCAGTTATGAAATGCGCTTATAAGGGATCGAGGGAGCTACCGACGCTGCTTTCACGGCGAGAGCTCCCGTTCCCGGCTCCGAAGAAAGTTTTCCAGTAAGCCGAGAGCACCGCGGCAAGTGCAATGCGCGAATGTAGTGTGCATTGGAAAGTCCGCGTGCAATCTCTCTCTCCCTCTCTCTCTCTCTCTCTCTCTCTCTTACCCCACGACCACCTCGTCGTTCGACTTGTAATCTCTCGTTGCACTCGCTCTCCTCGTGCGCAATTCTATTGAAACCGAGCGAACGAGGAGGCCGTTTTGCGGTTTAGCCTTCACCGTGCCTCGAGAAGCCCATGAGCTCTAGACCCTACCTAATAGTTCTTTACCTCTTCCATCAGCATGTTGCCGCTCGCCTCCGCGAGCTAATCACTGCTTCTCTCGAGACAGGAAAGTGGACTCGTTGCGCGAGGATATTAGAATGCACGAGAGCTCACCTCTACACTGTAGAAATTACGTCTCGATGGATTTAATAAAACTAGAGGAAAACCGGGGCTTGTTGGTTCAGAAACAAGTCAGATTGGCAATTCAACTTGCATGATAAAAACGAAGTATCTTTTTTTGAATTTTTGAGAAAAAGTTTTTTTTTTTCATTTCATTTTATCAACAAAACAGAGGCCTTTTAGGTTCAAAAGTGGGCTTTGTTACGAGGTGTGTAATTAAAAAAAAAAAATGATGATTTTTTTTTTTGAGAGTGGTGAAGAATGTCTAGAATGTGTACAAATTATTTTAGATTTTTTCAATTTTATACTTCAACCAAAATTAAATTATAATTTTTAATTCTAGTGTTTCTTTTTTTCTTTCAATTTGCTGTGTATAAAAAAACGATAAATTGTACAAATAAAATGTTTAAACACAAAATGTAAGTATTGCAATGTAGTTTGAAATTAAAAATGTTTATAGCTGCGCAGATTAAATTTCATTAATTTAGGGGGGAAAAAGAATAGTTTTTAGATTCACGAAAAAAAATTGATCCAACTAGCCCCGATCTCCACTACAATGTAAAACCTAATGTATTGCAAAACACATGCCCGCCAGCTACATTGCGCTCAGACAACAATTTGCATTTGTATAATAGACGAGAAAACAAAGGTTTTCACACGCAAATTTATAGATACAGTCACGAGAGAGCAATATCGAAGGGCGGAGAAGGGGTAGAAAAAAATAAATGTTCAGCAAATCACAGTACAATGCCCACCGTGAGAAATCGATTATCACTGTACAGTTGTCGACTGAAAAAAAAAAGTTTCCAACAGAATTTACAGAAGTACCGATCTTTCCCAATATATTCTCATCGAGTGGGTACTTAGAGCATTCAAACCGTATAATCAATTTGCAACCTAACGATACGCTCGTTAAATTAACGTGGAAATATATTTAAGTTTGCTCGATGGCTTTTTTTTCCATAAAACGTTTGTGACTTGCCGTCAAATGATTTGCGCTCGGTCAATAATACGCACTCGTATTATAGACGTGAAAACAACGGATTTCACACAGAAATTCATAGGCAAAGAGAGGATTATATTCATGGACACATTTAGGTGAAAAAAAAAAGTTCACAAGCGACAGTTCAACGCTCACCGTGAGAAATCGATAACCAACTACAGTTGTCGAGTGAAAAAAGTTTTAACCAGAATTTACCGAAATAACTGTACATTTTGCTTCCCCATATCAGAACACTCATTGTCAGAATGTTCGAAAACGTCGAGAAAAGTGATTTATAAAAAATGAAAAAAAATAATCGTCTGAGCGATCGGATTGAAATTTGAACATTTTTTTAACAAAATGTACGCAGGGATTTAGATTTCATTGCTTTTTGAATTAAAAAAAAGGGCGTGGTCGCTGTAACTATAGTAAAGTTTACTATATTTTGCTAAATAATTCTTCACAAGTGCAGGTACATTTATTGTTGTTTGATATTAAATTTGGCAGAAATCGGAAAAGTGGTTCGAATTTTATGGAGTTTTGAAATTTACTTATTTTTTTGAAAGATGTTATAACTTGAGAGCTTATTCATATCACTGATCTAAAATTTTGCATAGAAACTTCAACGGAGTGTGTCAATGTTTAATACTGAATTTAGGTGAAATCGATAAAGTACTTAAAATTTTATAGAAATTTGCGTGTTCGTAATTTTTTTTTTAACATTCTAAAACTCGAGAAGGGTTCAAGCAGCTGATCCGAAATTTTGCATAAAACTTTAATAGAATGTGTTAATAATTCAGAGAATTTTTAATTTAATTTTTTTACAAAAATTCCACTGTGAGAAAGCCAAAATTGATTAATATACTTCCTCGTAGAGGTAATTTTGTAAGAATTTAAAAATAATGAGGAAGCAATTTGCAAAGTTCTACTTCGCATCCTTTTTTTCCAATGTTTACTTATCAAGTGTATACTCGTGAGTAAGTGTAACATCGTAAAACCGATTTCTAACCGTGATACAACGATAAATAAAAATAAAAAAATTACACTTATAAATTAAAGTTTGATTCCCAATGAATTTTGCTCAATGGACTTTGGGTAAAACGTTCAGATATAATTGTCGTCATACAGTTCCTGTAGCTGTCGCTTTAAACTGTATATCGACAGTGGATTGACTCTGAGTAATGTAAAATTACATTTACTCCTAGCGTTTCTGATGTTCCAGTTCGAGTCGAATTGATGAGCAATCTTTAGATTCGTAAATAATGAATCTTCGCAGTAGCGCTGTTACTGAAATGTATAGCTACTGAATTATCGAGCGGTTTTAAAGACAAATAGTGTGACAAGATTTATTCAGATGTCTGTGCATAAACAAGTTGAGGTGAAAATATTTAACAATTAATTAATTTGTCGTTTTCTATTTAACGTAACTTTAATTTATCAAATCAGTTTTTCATACGTAATATGTGTAGTCATTTTAAGTAATAAATATTAAAGATCTTTTCGACTATGTAAATAAAAAAACGTACAGCTAGGTTTTATTTTTTAATGTAAGGAAATGAATGTCCTCATACAACTTTTTACATTCGTGAGGCAAAACACGTTAATTCGGTCACCCCAATTTTTCATGTCAACAAAACGTCCTCACATTTATTCAGGATGTTATTCTGGTTGACGAAAAAACGTAGGAATTTTTTCAGATTTTTTATTGCATATTCCAGCTATTAAGATTTTTTGAAAATAATCATTGTTTATTTTTTAACGCCAATACTACGGCTGACACAAAAAAAATCGTAAGAACATCAAATTTTGGATTTTCAGTGTACATTCCAACAACATTTTTTGTAAAATTATCCGATTTTATTTTATGATATTTTTCAATTAAATAAAGTTGCCACTTTTGTCCCTCCGAAGCAGCATTTCCGATTCAGCTGAAATTTTCACATTTTCTTCTTTGAAATATCTAGAATCTTAGAAAAAATTGGAAATATTCGATTATTAAATTCAGAAAAAAAAAACTTCGCATAAACAAAGCTTCCTCTCCACGTTGAAGCAAAAACAGCATTTCGTATTTGATTTCAGTTCCTGAAGAGTCGATAACCGACCTTCAGGAGATCCGTCAGCACAAAAAAAAAAAAAAGAAGCAACCAAACTGCATTTGGAAAAAAGAAGTTTGTCGACAGTTAAAATCGCATTTGCGACATAACTGCCTTAATAACATTTCCAAATAACGTTGACTGCATCCTCATTTCTTTGCCCATTATATCAGCACCTAATCCACACATGTTTTACGTATTATGTACGAACCCACGTGAGTAAAGAGCACGCACGGTTAGCTTGTGCTCAAGCAACAGGACATTGGCCTTCTCGGCGGCTCGTTGTCCGGGAGTTCCAACAGCGCACACACGCGTTACATATTGCTTTTATGTAATTCTTTCGTGTGCGCATGTACAGGTCGACAACAAGGCTCCCCTGTGTTTTCCTTTTTGATGCAACTCGCTGACTAGCCGGTATTTCCTATAGCTGGTACATTATTTTTTTTTTTTTTTTTTTTTTTTTTTTTCTTTACTCCTTTCGTTGGAACAAGTCAATCGATAGTGTATATTCTTCGGTTCCTGGAAGATATTATTTTATGAACCTATACTTTCGAACAAAAGCAACTCAGCACAATGCAGATTGTATATACGGGGCATTCCACCTTTCGGTTTCGATCTGGGTCTGATCCTTGACCCTTCCAATTAGCTCCGTAATTTTTTATATAATTGACATAATTTAAAGAAGCACTCATGTGGAAAAAAAAGATGTACAGTTTTTAAATTATCTACGATTTTTTAAAACGAATTATCGAGTGACGCATTTAATTAATGTGAAAAGCTTCTGAAAAACCTTTTTTGGAAAATAAAAACTTTTGGTAATCCGGCGCCGAAGTGAGCCTTCTATTTTTTTTGGCCTTTTTTCAAGAAAAAAAAAAATGGAGAATAATTAGAAAAAATAGTAACTTTACGATGGTTAGCAGCTAGAACATTTTTGTAGGCAACACATGATTTTTAGAATTTTTTTCAGATTTTTCCAATGTATACATATTTTATTTCGTAATGAACGTTAAATAACCATTAATAAAAAAAACTTTATTTGAGATTATTTGAGCGATATCTCAACATTTATTTGAAAAAATCTGAAAAAAAAATTGTCAAAAATCATGTTCTAGCCGCTGTCCATTGTAAAGTGACAATTTTTCTAATTTTTGTTCCATTTTTCTCATTGTCGAAAAAAGGTCAAAAAAAAAAATAGATGACAACATGAAAAGATTTTTCGGAATTGTTTCAGATTTTTAGAACATGTCGTTCGATAATTTGTTAAAAAAAAAATCGTAAGTAATTAAAAATGTGTATAAAATTTTTAAAATTTTAATTACAGCTTTTTAGAGTTACGTTAATCAATAAAAAATTGCGGACCTAATCGGAAGGGTCAAGGGTCATCAGACCCAGATCGAAACCAGGTGAAATGCCCCATACACAGCTGCTTTCCAATAATGACACCACTCTTGCTATTTTTCTACTGCTGTGCTACTCAAATGCAGGGTGTTGCACTTTTTCTTGATTACGTTACGCGAGAAGTAGCAGGTCGGTAAGAGGAGGGTAAATATGAGGGAGGCAAGTTACGAGGACATTGACGAGGCCAGCCCCTGAATCCTCGTTTTACGACATTGCGTGTGTGTGTGTGTACTCGCCCAGACAGCTTTTAACTCTATATACATTAACTGTCGTATTTTGTTATATACTTGGTCACGCTGCAAGAGTCAGTGTTGCACCGGAAATTGGAACAAAGCTATATTAGCTCTGGCTAAATTGAGGGGTCAAATGTAATTGCTGATGCGATTGTCATTGTACACAGTAAATAATTTATGTGTAAAATCGTAGTATCAGATTTAGACAGACATTTTGTGTACTTTATACATTTTTCTATTAAACTTTTAAAAAAGTAACACAAAAATTTTAACACATTTTTGTGTTATAATTGAAATTGATATGAAAAATTATGTAATTTTCTTGAATTTCCAGAAAAATGTTTAAATCTGTTGAATCTATAAAAAAAAAAAAGTAAAATAAACAGAAATAATGCTGTTAAGTCAGAGCACAATTGTGTAAATGTATCATCATGTTTTTTTGTGTCAGAATAACAAAAAATATCGTATGAGGAGAAAATGACGCATTATTTATCTATCTGTAAAGCTAGAGCTTGAAAAAAAAGGTCTATCCAATTAACACAAAGTTTATGTGGACGTTTAGTGACGCAGTCTTCTAGTTAGAAACGGCACAATTTGTAATTTGAATTTAATAAAATGTTCTCCTTGTAGGATGGCCTTTTTTTAAATGAAGCGTCAAAACGGGAACATGATTTGTTTTTCTTGTATAACATTTATGCACTGAATTGCAACGTAAAGAAAGGCAGGAATAAATTTTGGTATGTTTGAACAGTTTTTATTTTTCATATTCTATTTTTCTTTTTTTTTTAAGAAACGTCGCAAAATCCGCGCTCTTATTTAATTGAAAGATCATTGAAAGTTTTTAATAGTATTCCATTCGACAGTGAACAAAAAAATAAAAAAAAAATACATGACGTATTTTAAGAAAAAGAACGGGTGAATATACGAAGTGAGTCAGGTGCTCTGTTACCTACGGGAAAGTGGGTCGCAGAAAGCAAGGCCACTGACACTGGCCGCAGCAACACCGCGAGAGAGCTGCTAAATCTTGTCTTTCTTTCTTGCTCTCTCTCTCTCTCTCTCTCGCTTTCTCTCGGTCTGTCTCAGTCGTCGAACAATGAACGTAGCTTGTTACCTCTCTTCTCTCTCTCTCTCTCTCTCTCTCTGTCGGTCTCATCCACGTCACTGGTGAATCCTTCTCCGAGCAACGCAATTGTATATAGCACCGAGATTTTCTCATTGCGTATTGTGGCAGTGTCACTCACTGATAGTGAATGAATTTGCAAACTCTTCTGTGCTCTTCTGTGTATAAATGTACTGCAATATCCCGTGAAAATGTGACGGAGATTTGAGCGAGTGAGGGTCACTCATCCATAACTCTGTTGCATCATGAATTCATACAAAATTGTACGTACGCATATATATATATACTATATATGGGGCATTTCGCCTGGTATCGCTCTGGCTCTGACCCTTGACCCTTCCGATTGGGTCCACAATTTTTTATATGATTGACATAACTATGAAAATCAGTAATTTGAAGCAAAAGAAATTTTACACATTTTTAAGAGATAATTAAAAATGTCTAAATTTTTTTTTTAATCAGTGCTTTTTAGAGTTATGTTGATCGTATAAAAAGAAATTGCAGAAACCAGATGGAATGCCCCGTATGCATTGTAAAGCGACTGAATAGGCACGTAATCATCGTAATTGCTAATGTATTTTTTTATCAGATCTTTTCGGTCGGGAGTTCATCGATCGCGAACGTGGCTCATCACCGCAAGCCATACTTATATGACATAGTGACATCACCTCGGCCTCGTTCACCTCATCATCGTCATCATCATTTAATCACACGGGATTCTCGGGTCGGAGAATTGAGAGAGTTTGTCCCGATTTCAAAAGCGGAAGTAGAGAATTCCGGGAATCTATTAATCCTTCCTTTTATTTTATTCATTGACTCGTCATGAATTTGCGTCTCATTATTAAGCGAAACAACATTCACCAATGTGACCGTCGAATGCGATGACGCTCAGTGACCGATGAAATAAAAAATGTCGTTGACGAAAAATGACCAACTGTTTCTCAAGAAATTTGAATCACAAAAAAAATTAATTAGTAATTTATATGGCGAAAGAAGGCTGTACATTATTTTGTGAATTTTACTTCTTCATAGCAGAAGCTGTGACTTTTTTTTCACCCAATTGTAAGTACATAAATAAGATTAGATCGACAGGAATTAATTAAAAAAAAAGAAGCAATGTCATTCTGAAGCATCAAACCTGAAAGGTATTTTCGAACTAAAGTGAAAGTCTGGAATATCCAAAAAATAGCATCTCTCGTCTTAATTCATAAACTATATTTGTATTATTTTTTGTTTCAGTAAACCAGTGGACGAACTGTATGTAGGAAGGTTGAAAAGAATCGTGTCGTGTCGTTGACCGCAGAGACTCGCGTTGCGTCTCGTTGTTTGTAACGAAAATTCTCAGTGACCGTACCCGACGAAACTCTCCGCGCGAAAACTTTCACTCGCTCGGACAGCCCGAGCTATTACATTTCTTCGTCGTCCTCATCAGCTTCCTCTATCTCTCGCGGTGCGTCAGGAACGGAATACTACCGGCGTTATTTCCGCCCCCACTTTCTGGCAGCGACAAATTGAGAGAACGATCGAGAAACGGCTCTCGACGGGAAACCTCCGCAAGCATCAGTGGCAGTGGCAGTGACGATTGGCGATAGTTTGCTGCTGCCGCATGAGCTTGTTGAGTAGAGGTGGTCGTGGTGGCGTCAGCGGTGGCCTTTCTCGAGAGTTCGAGGCTGCGAGAGAGAAAGAGGGCTGGATCCTCATTGCCAATGCCAAATTCCACTGGAGCAATGAACTACTTTCTACAGCCCAGCAGTTTGTCCCCTTCTCCTCGGGCTTCTTCTTTATGTACCTTTTGGGTACTTCATTTCAATATGAGAGACAATTCCCGAGGAAAAGGCACGAACACGGTGTGATTACGAAGCTTCCACTGATGCGATTCCGCTTTCGCTGACATAAGCGTACGATGACGAATCTCATGGGATTCCGTCATAATATCATATCGTAAAACATCCGACGTTAAAAAGTACGTCGACAGGATACTCATTTTCAATATGATATGAAATGTTTTGAAACTTGCTGCGAATAATCTTAAATATCCGGCGACATAGATAAAAATCCAACAAAACATTATTTTTTAAATATTCTATGGTTTAATATCCTTGGGTTCTTCAAAGTAAAGGGAAGTAACCGGAAACATCGTAAAATATCCGCGGTATATCGTAAATTTTCGTGGATATTTTACGATGTTTTCAATCATTTTCCTTTATTACCGGTGATGTTAGGAAATATCCGCGGATATTCTACGATGTTTTCGATTATTTCCTTTTATTAGCGGTAATGCTTCAAAACATCCGACGACAAAAAGACGCTAAACAATATCCGTTTTTTAAAATACCCTGAAATGTTTTAAATCTTCTGAAATAATCTAAAATATCCGGCAAAACATCCTTTTAAAAATATTCTACGATACAAAGTCCTGACATGCTCTAAAATAGAGGTAAATAATCTAAAACATCGTAAAACATCCGGTAATGCTTCAAAACATCCTGCGACAAAAAACGCCAACAAAATATCCTGAAATGTTTCAAAACTTCCTCAAAGAATCTTAAATATCCGGTGAAAAAAAAATCGACACAACATCATTTTCAAAATGTCCTATGTTACAATATCCTCAAATGTTCAAAAATAGAGGTAAATAATCGCAAATATCGCAAGATATCCGGCAATTTAAATTAAATTCAGATAGTAACTTTAGTTAGAGTGTCTAGGACTGGTAATTGGCTGTTAAGATACCAGATGCAAGATTTTCTTGCGGTGAGAAGAGACACATGCGTCGTCGTGTATTCGGTTCTAATTAATTAATCCTTGCGACTAATTAATTCTTTGCCTCCTTCTCTCCAGTGCCGAGAACTATGTACGAAGATGTAATTGTCAGTATCGTCAAATTGTACATATCTTAAATGTACATCACTGATAAATTACCGTCCCGACATGGTAAAGTTTAATCGTTAGCGAATCTCGGGATCTCGAATTGTTGTTTGATAGAGTTGTTTGATATATTGCAGAAGGGAAGAGACTCGTCGTATTTGACTGCAGCGTCTACACTTACTTCGTTAATTAATTAGTGGATTAATATATCGACTTAGGAACGTTGAGTTTACCTAGCGTTGTGTCGTTGACGTTGGATTTTCTGAACTGGAAAACTAGATAGAAACTTCAATGTTTGTTAATATATATATATATATATGGTGTTCTGCGTAATCTCAAACTTGGTGCTATTTCGCGAGATGGTGCGAAAAATAATTTTTAAAGTACAAACGCCGTTACGCATTTTAGTGGAATTCAAGAATTTCGATCGCTACTAAGCGAGCTGAAAATATACATTTTCTTTTTAGAAGAAAAGTTCCAGTTTATTTTTTTAAATTTATTCTACTATTCGAAACAAATTGTCAGTAATACAGCGAAAAAAATGGATCGATTTATCATTTTTCTATGATCCATATAATTAAATAATTACTTATCGCTTGAAAATATTTAAAATTATCAATTTTTATGGCGCACTATTTTTTCTTTCTTTTTCTGTTACTTCTATCTTTGGAGATACGTAGCCTTAAAAAATGACGCAGCATTCTCTGAAACGTTGGATGTAAATGTCAGATATGAGAAAAAAAAAATTGTAAAAAATACGCTCAAGTTGTGCTCAAATCTGGCTAAATTATGAGAAATATCTAAGCGCGTGAGACGAAAGTGGCTGAATTGACGGAGGATGCCTGAAATATCTTTCGTGAAACGTCAGAACAGACGGAAAAAAGACTTTCTTTGTCGGGTTGTCGGTGGTATACGCGAATTGTCTTGTTCCTGGCGAGCCATAACGACCGTAACACGCCAACGAGCTCGTAAAGATCAAGAAAGAAGAAGAGGAAAAGCCGTAGGCTGGGTTCGAGTGAGAGTGCTATGCACTCGGCGCTACAAGAGAGTGCAAGCCCCCGCGGATATTTTTATTGCCGCCAAGCGCGAGCATCAGGATCTTCTTTCTCGGATCCGAAGCTTCGGAACGCGCAACAGGCATCAGCAGAAAACATCAGCCAGAAGCCAGCAAGAAGAACACTTGATCGAACGAGAGCTCACTGACTTCTCAACCCATAAAGGATATTTTGGATACATAAAAGTCGGAACAAATAATAAACCACATACTCCGCAAAAGCCACAATGTATGTGCCATATACTCTGCCTCCTTTGTGTAGGGGAGACCGGGGTTAGTTGGGTCAGAGGAAATAAAACTTTGACACTACAAAATGTCATTCGTATTCCAAAAATTCCGAAAATTATTTCTATACATTTCCAAAGAAAAACTGTTGTCAAAGCAGTTGGAACTGAATTTAAGAATTCTTGCTTAAAGTACAAAAAAAATGTATAGCAATGAATTTATAAAATGAAAAAAAAAAAAAATTAGTTTACATGAAGAATTTATGTGACATATTTTTACGCAGTTTTTCGGAAATCCAATTTTTAATATTAATTCGTTCTACCATTTAATAGATGTCATCGAATAGGCGAATAATTTGCTTCATTTCACTTCCCAATTAGAGGGGAAAAGTTTCGTTATCTTCGTGATCTCGGATTTTGAAAAATAAATGGATGGGTGTAGTTTTTTTTTAGCAATCAAAATTGTTAAAAATATTTATTGGCGAATTCATAGTTTATTTTACAATAAAGAAAATAGCCTCTGAGTCGTTAAAACAAAACAAAAAAATTCAAACAGTTATTTGTACAACAGGTGATACAAATACGGAAGAATTATCCAAGATTAAAAAGTACTTTCTTTTGTCAAAGCTAAATCATTAATTAAACGAAGTCACAAATCTATAAATTCATTATTTTCCCGCAAAACGTTAAGAAAAATGTATAAATAATAACCATATACTTTGTAAAATGACAATACAAGTTTTTGTCGAAACATTTTTATCATTTTTTTGTAAAACAATAAATTGACATTTTTTTCTGTAAATTAAATTTTAATTTTTTATTGCTTAAAAAAAATTTTTTTTGTATTATAAAAATTATCTGAATACGTCGAAAAATTTGAATTGTCCAAATTATTTCAATCCTTCGTAAAATTTGTATTATTCAAGTTATTTGAATTATTGGAATTAATTGACTATTGAAATTCGAATTATTCAAGTTTTTAAATCTTCTCATATCCGCAGATTTTCCACGGTATATATATATTTTTTCAAAGTGAAACAATTCCTACATTTCTAAATATTCTTCGCTAAAAATTGGCTAAAAAAAATCGAGATTTTGTGAACGTTATTATTTTGCCAAATATAACGAGTCAAACCCCCTGAATTATTTAAAATTTTTCGTACCCTCTATATGGAATGTCTTAGGAAAAAAAAATAAATAAAAAAAGTAAGTGACCCATCTAGCCCCCAGTTTGCCTTGAACTCTCCTATACATATATATGATGTATGTCAGAAAAAAATTTATAAATCCGCTGTTAAAGAAAACATTTATAGATATTATGTCTCTATATATTTCGGTGCGTGGGTCGCAGAGTTATTAGAATTCTTGGAGTTGAAGATGTATAAAAGAGCGAGAGATGCGTATGTTAAAGAGATATCACGAAGATTCGGAACCGTGTGAGAAAGAGTGTATATGCGTGAGCGAACGATCAAGAGGACGGGATGCAGGGGGAAGTTGTGGGGGAGCTCTCGACAAAGTGCTCTTTCTCGCGCGAGAAACGAGTGTGTGGAACCCTCCGGAGTCCATGAACGCCGTGACCACCAGCGCAGTCGCCAGCTAGGACAGGTCAGTGACAAAGCAAGGTCACGTCAAGTAGCTTGCCGGCTCTGTGGCCGCCTGATTGGCGGAGCTGGGAATAAAGAAGAAGAGTCGATTCGACTAACGCGCTTCGATTCGTTCTCCTCGTATCACTTTTTCCGATATGTAATCGTTGCTCAAAGTAGCATTAAAATTGCATTAGTTGTCAATTATTTATTTACATAATCCTTCCGATATATTTAATTGCACGCTGTTTCTCTGGAATTATACGTTTAAGTGGTTTGCGCGTGTGAAGGTTATTTAGAAATTTTGCACACGAATTGGGGTCGTCGGACGTTGTGGCACGCATCGACGAATTGCCCTGTGGGACGGAAATAACTCTCGGGACTTTCGTCGCACGTACTGTCTTGGGAAACGTAGGTCATAAAGGCTTGCGCGGTTAATGCGTTGTATGTAAGCGCAATTCTCTGAATATTAGTTGTTGGATTTGTTGCACTGGAGTCCGAGGCAACTTTCCGGTAATTGGGAGTTGGTAACCAGTAGCACGGTGACAACTTCGTTTATGTTATTATGCATATTGAGACACCTAGAAAATGGGTATTTCTTTTTTTTCGTTACTGCTACTTTAGTAAAATTTGCAATTAAACCTGTCAAATTCAGGAATCGTTGAAAAGCATTAAAGAATCAAGTAGACAAATCTACCCGAGTAAAATTCTACTTAAAATTCTGTATTTCATGATATCATATTTTACTAGTTTTTAAATAATTGGAATAATTATAATAAAAGATAACCATAGAATCGTAAAAAAAAAAAAAATTTTTTTTGTAATCAGTTTCAATGTGCTTTGGTCACCTTAAGGAAAGGGAGTCAGATAAAATTCGAATAATAAAAACTCGTAGATAATTTTCATTTTTGGAAAATATAAATCAATAAATATACAATAATACGTGAAAAAAAAAATGTAATTTCTAATTTTTTATTTTCTGATGGAGACATTTTTTTACGTGATCCAAAGATCGTTACGAACAATCAATTAACACGACATTTTTTTACATGATTTTCTTTTACTCATACAATAAGAAAACGATACATCTCGATCCTAATCATGAGTTAGCTATCCGAACGTCGTGACGAAACCTTGTTGCTAGCTGCGGTATTTTGGAAGAATCGCGCGAATTCAAGCGTGTTCAAGCGTGTTTTGTGTCTTCCACAGAACGTTAGTCCACTTGCACGACGTATTTCACGAACAGTTAAATTATTGAACCAAAAGTATATACTTTTGTTGTGAGAGATTTAAACGAATTATTTAAAACTGTCACAAGTGTCATTGACTTCAACGTCAAGTCCTCCGACGTCTTAGCATAAGCACAAAGTTTTTGCGGTGAAAAAAAAAATTGCTACTTGTGCATGAAATTACAAGAATTCCAATGGAGTGGAAAAAAATTCCCCGGAGAAATTACAAATTACGAAAAATGATGATTGTACGGCCTTCTTGTCAATAGAGAGAATGCAATTATCGCGATACTGTTTAACAGACTTTGAATGTGTAATATGTATATATTTATCGGTGAATCTTTGTGCTCTATCGTCGTCGATCGTAACGTTAGTCATATCGGTGTATATGATGAGTCATTATTCGATAGGCCATTACGCAACGTTTTCCCTCTGTGCTGTCGACACGCGACTCGAGATTCCAATTCTTTTTCTTCTTCTTCTCCAGTGTTTACGATAATCGCGAAGCGTCCGCACGCAATAACACGATCGATTGCGAGAGTTGCCGATGATTTATCATCATATCGACTTGTTTTTTTTTCGCTTCTCATCTCTCCCGAGAAATAATAATTTTCAAGCGTCAGCTTCCGGATTTCTACATCCGCCATATTCTCACCATATTTATCTATTATTAATCTCTCGCGAAGAGATATCCGAGAACTCGTTGCCCTTCTATCATCCGATATGTCAGTTGTTACATACGTCATGGGTCTTTTCTTTTCATGTGAATCACTATGGAGTATAAAATAGTAATATCTGATCATACCTGATACCGGATTTTCCGTGTTGAAAATTGTGACCTATATATTCTTAAAAGCAAGCCATACATTTTTGGACTCTCGATAAAAAGATGACCTAAGAAAAAAAAGTACAGAAAAAAAATTTGTTATAAATTTATATTCTTATTTTTTAATACATACGACATTAAAAAAAAATAACTAATGCATACTTTTTCTAAAAATCAATTTCCCAGTTAAACAAAAAAAGTTCTATAATCGATGGTGTATTTTTGTAAATCCATTCTACCCACCAAATGGAAAGGATTATTTTAAGGAAAACAAATAAAAATGAAAAACGTGACGAAAGAAGGGGGTAAGAAAGAGATTCAAAGAATTCATTCACAGGTTTCTTCGCATTGGGCTCATTTTGCACGCAAGACTTTTGGCAGTTTCCCAATTTCGGCTGACTTCACACAAGTGCTCTAATGAAATGGATACAAAGATCTTCTATTCTCAGCTCTTTGTGTTTCTTTCACTCGTAATAACAGCCTGATAAGGATGTGTAATATATATATTTTTATGAACTCTGCAGTCCTGCAGAATTCATCGGCAAGAGAAACATTTTTGTCGGGATAATATTTGTAAATCGCTCGAAACCGGAAGTAACGAAATAACGAAGGAGGGAAAAAATACCGGAAGAGTCATTGTTCGTGGAAACACGTTTTTGACACTCGTCCAAAAAGTCTTGTTTGCTGATGATGACTCTGCGCAGAAAGATCATTATGATGATGATGACGATGATGATGTACGAAAAATCGCGTATTCAGAGAACAAAGACGTAGGTATTAACCTCAACCAACACATCACAAACGACGAGCTAACTTATATATCCCATTTAACGAACATATATGATTGTTAAAATATAAGTTGCATTCGCACTAAAAATGAATATAGAAATCGCACAAAAGAGCCTGCTTCGTCCACAAGGTCAGTGAGAGTGTTTAGACTCGAATATTGAGAACTGAAGAGAAGTATCGAGTTAACAACCCCCGAAGCTGCTGGTGCTGCTGCTGCTGCTGCTGATGCAGGAGATAAAATTTTACGAGTCACGCCAAGGTCCATGGCGCAGGTATCTTGAAAACTGCTAAATAAGATATCACAGTATACCAGCTTTAATAAGATTGTCGTGAGGTTAAAGCACCGGTATTAGATTTTGCAAGAATAATATATTTCTTTGTTTATCTTCCTGTAAAATTTCTGTACGACAAACAGCATCGTTCTTTAGAAGAAAAAAATCAGCAACTTGATGTGTTTCGTGCACTAGTCGTAGAGTTGGAAGAGAGAGATTCTAATAATTCTTGGGAATCTGCGCAGTGTCTAAAATATTATATGCTAAAAAAATGCTGTCACGGTTCTCAAAAACATATGTACATGTTAATTGTCTGTCGACGTAACGCTTAGTGTCGTGTAAATGAGCCTCAGCACCGTTATTTTATTATTAATTAATTTAAAAGTAAAATCGACGGAAAAAGTAAAATCATGATACGTAAGGACAGGCGATTGAAACAAAGAAGCATCGTCGATGGCTCGTTTTCCCACTCCTCGCCTTGCAGCCACACGACAATCTCTCACTCGATTCCTCCGCCGGTAGATTTTGTTGCTGGAATTCAAATATTTTCAGAATATTTATATTTTGGTTATTTTATATTTGGCTGATGGGCTAAAAATTGTAGTTTTTGTTGTTTGGCACACCTCTGAATGTCTTGAAGAAAGATTAAGTCGAAAATATGATTAGAATTTAAAAAAAATTTCATAGCCATTAAGGTGGTCCTCTAAACACTATGGGCTTAACATTTTATTCAATACTTTTAACTTTAAAAAATTATCATTGATACCCAGACTTAATTTTTTTCTTATAAAAAAGTAAGCCCTCAGTGAGATACTAAAAAGTCTCTAAAGTTGATGCAAATTTTCTAAAATCATATTATATATTAATTTCTCAAGAGGATCTCGGAGAAACGAGTCGAAACGTAAAAATGAATTAATTTTCATGCCTCGACTGAACTATATTGCCGCCACATCCCAACATCATATTGTTAGGAATATTTGATCCACAATGGTTCACTGACTTCAAATGACTTAAGTCTTAAGTGTGACATTGCTTTTGCAACGAACCGCAAACGAGTTCATTCCATCATCACCTGGAAATCGGCATAAACTGTAGCAGGCGGATTCCGGGTAGAAAAAAAAAAAAAAAAAAAAAAAAAAAAACAAGCGTTCGAATTGTACGTTTTTTTTTGTACACACCGTGAAATTACCATCATCATCGTATTTGGATGTTGATCCTAGCTTCCATAATACCCGTGCATTTCCACGAACAGGCCGGGCATCGTCGGAGAGGCATCAGTGCGTTTGCCTCGTTGAGGGTCACCGAGCGGTGCCGACGTCGGACACGTTGCTGCTTGTTCGTTCTCGTCTATATCGTCAGCGTGTTCACAAAGAAAGCAGCGGTAGTGTGTGGTGGCGCAGTAGCAACAGCAGCAACAGCAGCAGCAGCAGCAGCAGCGTGAGGAGTCGTGTCTCGTTATTCGTGGCGCGCCGTTGCATAACGCGATAGCATGTCCTCTCCGCACAGCTCTTTCTCCCATTCCCTCTCTTCTCAAGCTCTCTCTCTCTCTCTCTTTCTCTCTCCACCTATATATTCTCGTATTATATATCGTCTCTTTCGCCCGAGTGTCTCGTGCATGTGAGAGTGTTTGCACTGTACGCTTGTTGCGGAGGGCAGACTGTTCGAGATTAGCGATGCACCTAGCCGAACCTAGGGTCGACGCTTCAATGCGTTGTACGTTACACTTCTTTTTTTTCTGTTGCATCATATTACACCACAATCACGAGTTTATTTTAGTTTATCGTTATTGGTTCTTAGTACGGATGATTTTAATTCTTATTAAACACTGATCATTTTCAGCTTCTTGGAATTGCGTGCTGCTGTTTTGACAAACCAAGTATCGGAGATACTGGGGCTAAATGTGAGTAGAATTAAGTACGATTAAAAATCAGTAAACGACTAAAATTTTGACTTTCACACGGAGAAATATGAATAGTTTGTAGTGTGGCCCAAAATAAGTCAATAATTTTTTGTTCGATCTTCCTCAAGGGTTAAGTTCATATAGGCCTAAAATAACCATCTTGAAATAAGAAATATATATATATATATATTTAGAGGTTGCTCAAAGCGATCGAAATTTTCGATTTCAATAAAAATCGAAATTCTTTAAATCGATAAATCGTTATTCCGTTACTTTCATTTGAAAATTTGTTCGAAAAGAAGATTCACGTTCTAAAAATCAGATATAACAATATTTACAGGACACCCAAGACTTTTAAATTTGTGAGTCTGTATCGAATATCCCAAATTAGTTTTTCTTGGTTTGCACGATATTTACCCTTATAATAATTAGTAAAAAAATTATTTTCTTATAAGCCTAATAGCAGGAATAACGGTCGCCATTGTCAGGCACATTTCTGTAAATTCACAGCAGCCTTATTTTGCATTATTAATTTCCTGAGAAAAAACCAAACCTTTAAATATCAATAAAAATCTGACAAAACGTCCGACATTGAAATATTGAATATTACCCATGAGAAGAAAGATCTGAAAATCGTCTTTCTCTAACATGAACATAAGAAGAAAAAGAGAAGTATCACCCTAAAACACATCAATAGTCGCTGTAGCGACTCGACGCCAAGTATTAAAAGAAAAAATTTCAATCGAAATGATTGCCCATATTCGCAAGAAAGGTGAAAGACAAAAGCCCACAACAGTCTCGGCAGTTTTTCACCCTGTGTCGTCTCTAAGCAACTGCGAAATAAGGCTTCGCGTTCAAATTACAATTAGGTTTCATCATAGGGTGGCTAGGCATCAGGGTTCAATAAATGCGATTTCTCGTCTCTGTTTCTCCGCCAGTTACCCAATGTTTATATCCTCCTCTTCCTTCCACCGCTCTCACTCTCGTCAGAGTTGCACACGAGTGAGCATTCTCGTGTGTGTGTGTGTGTGTGTGTAGAGTCGAGCCGCGAGCGAAAGAGGATAGCGAAGGAGGGGGGCTGTGCGCGGCAGAGAGTAGGAAGAACGTGCGCGCCGCTGAATTTGTCCTGCTTAGGGGGCATCGGGACATTACCCGGGTGACCTTGGCTGGTGGATTGCTCGGAGTCGCGCCCGGCTTCGCTGTTTGTGCATCGAGCGAGAGCGCGCCTCCGAGCATTGCACCTTGCTCTATCGTAAGCGGGTAAGCCGTTCGCCCGTTCTTTCTCCTCTCGTTCCCCTTTCCCCTCCCACCGGTGCTTTGCTTGCTCTATCTCGCTCGGTTCTTTCGCGCGCACGCGCCCTCGTCCCGCTACCACGTTAAATACTCTCCCTCTCTCTCTCTCTCTCTCTCTTTCTCTCCTCTACCCTACGACGGATTTACCAACAGCACACTAATGCACTGGAGAGCACACGAATGCTGCTACACCAGACTTACAGCTCGAATGTTTGTTGAGTCGTCTGCTTCTGCCTACACGCCCGCGCCCGCTCGATCGCCAACACGTCCTGGGAACTGACTCCAGATTGCTGCATTGTAATACTATACTTATAACTACGCAGTAGGTTAAACATGATTTCTCGGTATATAAATTCAATCCGATAATTTTCATGATTTCGTTTTTTCTTCTTCTTTTTTAATCCACGGAAAGAATCGCTATTCGCTTTATCGCTGAACGAACAGTGCAACGTCGATAATGAGGTGGATGTATCCACAGACATTGACGCGATGAGCGGCGGTATATGACTCGAACAACATTGAAACGGTTGATTGCTTCAGTAGACTCATTTTTTAATTTGACTTTGCCAATGGAGATGGCCTTGAGAATAATTATAGCGTCACTTGATTTCGCTGTGTGTCGTGCCACAATTGTTGGAAAATAATTTACTGCGGTTAAGTGTCAATGTGTCGTAGCCATTGATGCAGTAAAATCAATTGTAAATGTATGTAAGGAGACAGTGTTAGTCGATGATTAATAAATAGCTCGTAAAATATTTTTATTGCGAAAGATGTCGAAAATCTCGAATTCTACACGCTCCATCTCGAACAAAGAGATCTCGCAAAATACTATATCAATTCGAAACTCGTCAAGTTACTTCGGAACACTCGACAACAGTTACCAATATTTATTTAAAAATTCCTATGTATATATATATCCTAAACGTGAATGTGCTCTCAGAAGCTGCTAATAAAATGCATAATAAAAAATGCTAATTAAATCAAATAAATAAATTTCTATCCACTTATATACTTAGTTGCACTTAGTTGCACTTAGTTGCAGTAAAAATGATAAGAATCCACAAGATTTCATAAAACGCCTGAGAGAGAGAGAGAGAGAGAAAGAGAGACACGATCCTGAAGGCTTCTTTGTCCGAGGCTGTTTTTTCCCACGCATAAAGTCGATAACAAAAAAAAACATCGAAGAGGAGCTATAATTTCGATAAACGAGTTTGTTTACATCGACAGTACATCGGCAATGAAGTATTCTCAGCGGATAATAATTTTTACGCAACATCCAGCATACTAATGTGTTCGGCGTGAAATAAAGAACGAGCAGAGTGTGTTATATTATAAGCGATATGAGAAAACGAGAGCGTAAAGACGAGTCGATATGGATGTTGGGTGGATATGCGTGCGAAGGGTAGGGGGCGGGATAAAGACAGAACGACGTCGCCGAGAGCACGATGCACTTTCGGGACGAGAAGGCCAAACGTCCGGACCACATTCCTCGAATATGAGATCATCCCCCGGCTTTTCAGACCGACTCTCGACGATAGTTAACTATGCTATGTGTGGCCTCATAGCTCTCTAGGTGCCTGAGAGGGGCTCTGAGGGAGATCACAATGTTCGTGAAGCGAAAGAAAGCCTGCGTGCATCGTCAGCAGAAGGAGCCTCCGTCATCGCGTCTGATGTAATGCTGCATCGCGTTAACCAGCTTGCGAGAGGTGAGCTAATCACTGATTAGCTGGAAGAAAAGCCACGGTGTACGTGCCATAAATATACTTTCAAGAAGAGAGTTAATTCTACGCTCATTCGCAATACTCTATACTGGGTGGGTTGATTTTGTTTTTCTTTTTTTTAGGATTTCTTGGCAGATATGGATTCAATATAGCTACACGTATGTGGAATATAAAATTATTCATTTTATCAATTTTAAAGTGTGTGAAATGAGCTTAAAAACTAGCTGATCATTTCACAAATTCCAAAAGTGGATTATTGAATAAGGGAGGTTCAACTTGATAATTGAATTGATGTTGATGTAAAACTAAGCTTACAAATAAATAATTATTTTGCGTTTTTATTAAATGGTACGACCTAGAGATTTATTTTTAAATACTCTCGTCGATGAAAAAAAAATCGAAAATATTTTTGCTAGACAACCGAATTGCACACTTTGGATATATATTTTGTAGCAATATTTAAAAGTGATGATTTGGCGTAAATTTCAGCAAGAATCTAAAACACTCGTTGTTTAAAAACTTTATATGTTAATCTTCATTTTTCAATACACATTTATCAATTTTCCTAGGTTTTTTTCTTCAAAAAGTATACTTATTTGTACCTCAAAATTCCATGAGTATTACGAGATAATTATTTGTAGGTGATTAATAATTGTTTAAAATTCATTTTCTGTTTGCAAAAATACCTTCGACAAATGTTTATTCTTTGAGTCAACCATACTGATGGCCATTCATGTATGATTCATGAAAACGTTGTTTTTTCCCCCCCTCGATGCAAACGCAACTGTTCATACATCTTTTTCTTGAATGAAGATAGAAATTTAGGTGAAAATCGTGTAAAACTTTAGCAAATAAATATTAAGCAAAGTTTGACGAAATATCTGAACATTCTACATAAAAAGATCTTCTTTTAAAGCTTATAAATAAATCTCTTCGGCCATAAATCTTCAAAATCTGTGAAAAACAATAATGACTTGTCTCTTAATACAACATCCAAGCGAATAATCTCCTCAAATCACATCTCGGCCTCCTGAATGATAATCACTCCCCTACAGCGTCTTCAAGTATTATAAAACATCTCTCTTTATCCACCGAGAGAAGGCGGCAGAGCGAGTATATAGTGAACAAATGTGAGAATGAGAAACATGGATAGAAAGACAGTGAAGTTATTTATAAATATACATATGCATCTTGTGTACAGAAGAAGAGAAGGCGATATACAGACGCCCAGTGGCGGACCTTCAGCATCTCCCTCTTTCACTCTCTCGAAACAACCATCACCGTCACATAAAGCCATAAGCCAGATTGTTGGCCAATATCAATGATTGGCACTCGCAATGGCAAATTCTATTGAAGAGAAAGTGACGCAAATGTGCCGATCGCTGTGTCCTTTCGTCTCTTAAAGTGGCCAATAATTGTGCTATTATCTCTAATAGTGTACTAGCAGCAGCCAAACGACTACGACTGCCGGCGCATCGGCCCAGACGCACTCGGCGCGCATATACACAAGGTCACACGGCCACCGCTCCAATGGTACTAACCTCCAGGGATCCCCCTCTCCTCCGTTTTTCCCCCTTATCCTACCAACTCGTCCAGCGACTCGGGCTGCTGCTGCTTCTGCTGCTGTTGCCGCTGGTGTCGTTCCTCCTCAAGCTTATAATCCGTCTTTCTCTGTCTCTTACCCTTCGTCCGGTCCCGTCGAGCGATGCACCTCGCCATCCCTGCACCAAGTGCACACATATACACACAAACCATCAAGACCGAGAGTGGGACGCGCGCGAGCGCAATAAACGCACTCACGACCAAACAGCTCTTTATCCATTTTGCGCGTCTATGTATAAGGTCCGGCATAATGTGTATATAGGAGGTATTTCATGTCAATTCGCTAACTACCGACCCTGAGTCTCTTAGATGCGTCGTAAATGAGACAATTGAGCACCGTGATAGTTGTTTTAAAAATTGATGATTTATTTAATAACTTGAGGAGATAGGTCGATGGTCAGTTGTGGTACATTTACTATTTTCTTGGGTATTTCATAAGGGGCATTGAGGCTCTAAGACTGTCTATTAGGATTAATAAAATAGAAAGAAAGGAAGAAATATTCTACTGTAGAGAGTAGAGGGTAGATCGAGAGACGAAGTGCATTTTTATATGAGGCCTGGCATTTGTTCAGTGGAGTTTTTATATTTGAGAAACTATTTTTCGATTAATAAGAGAAACATATGAAGATGGATTTTTTTTCGATGTAAAGGAGAAGCACCAAATGTTAGTTACTTTTTAGTAGAGTTAGCAGACAAATCGAACAAAAAAATTCTAATTTAATAAATTAATACTTTATGATGTTGAAAATTGATAAACTATACAAGCCTGGAAAACAGATTAGCGTAAAAAAATCTTTGCTGTTTTTTCTACCGCAAACATTCATCTTGAAATCACTTAATTTTTTTTTCTTTTTTCAATTATTTAAATATAATTTTTAAAATACATCTTTAAATACAATAAAAAAAATTTTCCATTGAAAAATCCTGAGAATCACTTTTTTAAAAATAGTTTCTCCCTTCAAACATGCTCCAATTTTTAAAAAAATTAATAAGTCACCCTAAAAGTGCATTAAAAAATCTAAAAGACGTTGATTATATAAACCATTTCCATATATTGAATAAATAAATAAACAATAAAGTACACCAAGTGAGAATGGAGAGTTGTCGAATTGGCGTGGAATACCTGATAGAGGCAGATCTTCGCACACCAGGATAGCCCTTGTGCAAGCCCTGCGGATGCTCGTCGTATTAGCAGCCACAGCGGCATAGTTCCTTCTCTCTCCGGCCCTACCAAGTACCGGGAATGTAACGATTATGCAACTAGTTGCACTGCTAGGTTCTTGTGTCATGGGACGATTGCGTGGATGGGGTAGTACGTGCTGAGAAAAGAGAGGATTGTCTTTCTTCTTTGCTCGCGTTTCTCCTTCACTTGCTTTCGGATAGCAGAATTACTTAACCGCACGAGTTGCGATTATTATAGGCGAAATATTTACCATTTTTTTTTCTTTCTTTTCTTTCTTTGACATACAAAATAACTTAATATAGTCCAATGAGATTTTAGCTTCTGGGTGTGGTGGTAGACGGTGTTGAAAACAACCGTTGACTCTTTCAGCCGGTTACGCAATAGTCATGTATGCGTTGTGTACGCATGAGTACTCCGGATGATCGAGGGTCTCTCTATTCTTCTCGTGTATGTGCACGCGTATTTTGCGTTCTGGCTTCCTCACTCTCTGGCACTTCTGCTGCTGCTGCTGCTGCTGCTGCTGTTACTGCTGCTCAACGGGCAGCCAACCACCCCCTCCGGGCTCACGTGCGATTCCTGGAATGCTCTTTGTGCTGCTGACCTCCCTCCTGTTGGTCTGTCCTAGCACTATGGCCTGCTCTCCGACAGTCCCGACGACCTTGATAATACCAGGGAACACTGGGCGCGACGAGTTCGTGCGATATATTCTGTGTGTACATATGTAAGTACTTGGATGCACGCACAACGTATGTACTTTGTATACAGTACAATAAGCTCTTGAGACGAGACGCGCAGGTACAGAACGTTTGCACTGGTGGCATATGCTGTATGTATAATAATGTGTATAAACCCTGTACTGCTGTTTACCGACTGGGGGATATCATAACCGCCCACGCGACTGCAGCAGCCTTTGTGCGACGACACACTGCACCACTGTGCACAAACGCGGTGTGAGAGCACGCGTTCATCCGAGGACGACATTGGGGCAATATGGTTTGGGTATAATGGAATTAAATAATATTTATAAAAATGTTAGGATTCTCTTATTAATTGTTCTTTTTAATTGAATAAGTGTTCATGGTAATGCGAAGGAAAAGCGACGACTATAAATTGTACATAATAATTTTAATAATAATATAACAAGGTATTGCAGAGTCGTTGTACATGCGGGAGAGGCGAAAGCGCCAACTCGCCATCTAGCGGAGTAATGGATAAGGTGCGGCAGTTGCTCTTGATGGTGCAGCTCATTATGGCGCTTTTTTAAATGCGTCACTGCATAAATATAATCGCATAGACTAATATTTATATATCGGCTTAGAGCTGTTTTGGGGGTTAGCTTGAACTGTAATCTACAATTTGTATTTGTGAATTCACGATAGTTGATCTATAAATTTATTTTTTTTCAACCAAAATGTCGACTTGTTTTTCAGTCGAGAATACATATGCGCGTCATTTCAGTGCGTTATTGGATATATGTATAAAATCCGGCGATAAAATTTTCTTAGATATGTTTGTGAATATCTGTGTTATGTTTCAACCTAATAGGTATACTGTAGTTTCAACTTTGATGCCAATATTAGCCTTGATGACTCTTGAATGGAAATTGTCGAATTATAATATTTTTATTGCTTAATTAAATCGCAGGTGGCGGTCGACCGGCAATATTAATGTCACTGATTTCTTTGTGTGCAAATATTGCGAAAGATAAATAGACATCTTCGGCAAATGATGCAAAGTTCTCGTTTAACAATAGCTCGTTACATATTTATTTAGTCTAGATCCTTCGTAATAAGAATGATTCACATTGTCCCCTTGTTTTTATACCAAAAAACAAAAAATCGTTACCCCATTTTACAATATATTCATTTGAACAAGAAATTATTGAAAGATAATTTTTACAAAAAAAAAAAAAATGTCTACACTTTGCATTACATTTTTTATTATTTTTATAGTAAAAAAAATTTTTTGGACAGTTTTTTATCTACTCATATTATCTCAATTTCACCTCAATAACCTTCACTATAAAAGTGACCCGCATTACCCTCGTATTAAAAAAAAAATAGTTTCCTTACTTTTCAATATAGAAATTTGTACAGAAAATAATGTCATGTCATCTTCAACGATATTATTTGTTATTTTCATGAACAAAAAACGGTTAATACATTTTACAAAATTCTTGTTACTTTGTTAACACAACTTGTAAATTCGAGATATTTAAACAGTCTAGGCAATCGATGAAAAATCCTCGAGAAATAATAATCCTATTACGTTTTATCTAGTCACATTATCTTAATATCACGTCTGGTTACATCGTCACAAGGGTGACCCGCATTACCGCCTTGTTCCCCAGTTCAGGGAGAGCACGTTGTCTCGTCTCCGTTGTCGCGAGAACAGCAAAACGCCAAGGTTATCGAGAAAGGTGCGGTGACGACGAGGGGTCGCGAGAGGCACAAGGGCCGAGAGCCTCGTTGCATCCGGAATGGTAGTCGCGCGTGTCCATTATCGACATACACGTATTATACACACATATTTATATATATATATGTATATACTAACCCTCGGTTTTGTTCCCGAAGGAACTCGTGTCCTTGGTTATGTTATTGTGGCGCGCAACCGCAAAACTTGGGCGGGACGTTAAAAAATAATTAAAAGTTAGCTTCTCGCGTCATTGGACGTTAGGCCGGGTGTTATATATACACTTGCGCGTGAACAACCGGGGGAACCGGTCGAAGGCGAGAGTGCACCAGCAATAGCTGCAACATCAGCAACATTCTCTATCCCGAAAGGAATTTTCTTCATATACTGCTGATGCGAATCAAGAGATCTAACTGATTTAGTGCCCTGCTTCGGAATTCTTTTTTATTGTACTGTTCGATTTATTTTTTTAATGCTGACCAGAGGGATTATTAGTTTACGTACAGAAATCGTAAAACAATAAAAAATGAATATTATATTGTGTAAGAAGAGCCGAAAGAAGCGAGTCGGTATCGCCAATTCAGTGCAGGAATGAGAGGTGCTTTAAGCGGCAGTGCTTGGGGGATGAACGGTGATAAGTGAGGTTAGAATGTTTCGTCCCTAGGGCAGAAAGTGAACTTTTCTGCCCTAATATCTCAGCTATTAAAAAAAATGATTATTTAACGTGAGACGGAATTACTCCCAGCAAAGAACGGTACAAAGTGCTAACATTTCTGTTTCACACATCATCGAATATTCTCAATACGTGCCATTAAAATCAGTATTAAATTTTTAAAAACGATTATACAAATTCTGATAGCTTTAAGGAGACGGATGTTTAAAAATAGTGTAATCCCGTATTTTTAATGAATAAAAGATACAGAACCTGACCGAGCCTAAAAGAATGTAAAAGAACCCAAAGCTTCTTTCAGGTTCTTTTAGGTTACATTCCGATCTTTCTATTTATTTAAAAAAAATGATAAATCCCTAGATCTTTCGGAAACAGTCCCTAAATCTGCCAAATAACCCCAAAAAAAAAAAAAACATCCTTTACATATTAAAAAAGCTCGCCAAAACTGTCTTTAAATATGTACTCATGGACACTCAATATATTTTCTAAAAGTCGTGTGTTCCAGCGCAGCGACCCCGAGGAGGGAATTTTCGGGGAACGACGACGTCGGGGTCGTGGATCTCTCGAACAGCGGTCGCTGCGCTTGGCTCTTGCGTGGCTTAGAAAGACTAGAGAGCGAGTGAGAAAATTAGAACGAGAGAAAAGAGAGCGAATGGACTGAGAGAAAGAGAAACTCGAGGGAGAGTGATGAGCGAACGAGCGAGAAAGAGGAAGCAGAGAGTGTAGCGCCCCCGAATCGGGCTTCATTCTCTGTGTGTGTGTGTGTGTGTGTGTGTATGTGCGTGCGTGCGCTTTTGCATATGTGTGAGTGTCGTTTGGCGGCGGCAGGGTCGGGTTAGGTCGAGCGAACGAGTGCGAAGCGTTGTAAAGTAGTGCAGATCGCGAGGGTGGTTGCATCGAGAGAAGAGAGACGAGAGGGGAAAGAACGCCCGTTCGCTGCTTTTGTAACTGACGATGGGCAAGGCTGCTTTCCACGGTGGGGGGATGGCTGTCGGTGAGAGAGAAAGAGAGAGAAAGAGAGAGAGAGAGATCATGATAGAGAGTGTATAGAGCATAGCAGAGCGCAATGGGTGGGGAGGAGAAAACGGCGGACGCCCTTGAGCGACGGGCAATGCACCGTGCGAGGTTCAAGGCAGAACGGCGGCGGCGGCGGCGGTGGCGGCGGTAGCAGCGGTTGCCGCCACCGACGGCCTCCCTTCTTGCCCCTCGAGCAGCAGCAGCAGCAGCAGCAGCAGCAGCAACGGCTGCACAACCGCCCCCTCGACTCGCTCGAACTCTCAAGAGTCATATAGCAGAGTCGAAGCGAGTAATGCCAGTATAACTATATATCACACCCCCGCAACTCTCAGATTCTTTTTTCTTTGTTCATTCTTTACTGCTTTCATTATAGGGGCACCTCGTTATCGTATTTGTGTCACTTGTTTATCGCTAAGGTGGATGTAACAGTCATTGACACAAGCCAATTGCCGCGGATTTAAAGAACTTGTTGCGTGCAACGTTAAATTATATTTGCTCTTTTCCTCGAGTGTAAGTCACATTCGAAATATGAAAAATTCATTTCATTTTGGGTATGAGAAGCATTTTCGGTGCACTTGCATAAGTCGATTATTTATTTTCATAGTTGCATTGATAAATTAATTTTTGTAAATAATAGTTTTCAATTTTTTCTGTAAAAAAAAAAACAGTTGATGTAACTACAAAAATAGCTACATGGACTAAGAATTAATTGTTGTCACTTAATAATATTAAATCGCAATTAATTTTAAGCGACATGTCTCGTTTCATAAAGAAACGGGCAAATTGTCCATATCAGTGTATATATATATATATCTTGCAGTCGCCGTTGTCAGCCAGCCTGAGTTCGATCCCACAACGTGACCGCTGAAGCTATTCGTACGCAACTGCAACAACACGTTTGCAGGACATTGGAATGTACCGGAAGCGTGCACTTACGCAAGTGATGCGCACGCCGTTGACGGTGGGCAATGTGCAGTGGCTAATAGCCGGAGGAGGGTCCCACCGAGCGGAGAGTAACACGGGAAGAGTGTTGTCCGAAGTGTATATATGGGGAAAGTAAGTGAACATCGCTCACGTAGTATCTCCTTATTTTTATTTTTCATTTCAATAAGACTTCTTTTATTTGGAGTTGGATCAATGACTTTCTACACTCGGAGAAATCGTGCTGATCCTGGCTACTGTTATGCGGCAACTATTAATTCTTAGTACACATGTGACTGTCTTTATAGTTATATTAACTATTTAGTTGTTATCGTAACTAAATTTTATTATTTACAGCTATAAACTTTTTGACGTAACTAAAAAAAAAAAGACAAGAGCAGTCGAATGGACTGCAAATGAATAGTTATACTTTACTTGGCAGTTGTGTGTTTGATGAGGTAACAGACAACGAAACTCAGGTTTTTTTTTTTGGTGAAAATTAAATTTTTATATCAACAATTTTCGTTATATAGCAATATATATCAATTTGAAGAACAGGCAATTGTAGGAGATTCATTTTCTTCAATATAATTTTTTCAAAATTATATTTTTTATTATTTCAACATGAATTTTCTCCTACAATTTTTTTTTATAATTACACTTGTGTATTTTTTTACATGATCAGAATACCTTAAAAAATATTTAAGAACTTGTTATATTTATAATGCGATAAATAAAATTCGTTTTTTTGCTTAAAGCTCAAAGTTTAAAAAAGCTCAAAGCTTAAAGCTTAAGATGGTTGACCTATCGAAGATCTTCTTTTGTCATTTGGAGGCCATCATTCGTCTTTCTGAAACCCACCAACTATTTTGCATTGGCCGCATGATGCATTCGGATCTTTTGCTCGTTATCCCGGCGGAATTCGTCATCGGAAATTTCTGGAATTGCATGGAGGGCGGCTCCGGGAGGCGCGTTGGCCTCAGCAGCAGCAGCAGCAGCAGCAGCATCAGAAAGCACAGGCGTCCGGTCTATGACTCAGGAATGACCCTCGTTGAACCAAACTCGCTCGTCGCGCGCCTCGCATTCTCTCCTCTCTTTCACTCATCCTCTCGATCCCTCTTTCTCTTTCTCTTTCTCTTCCGCGCACCCCGGGCTCACGCTTTCTCGCAGTCTACCACCTAAGCAACCCAGTGGCAAAGTCGAAAATCCAACGAACTCTCGAGCGGCCGCGCGTGCGATCGTCGATGCATTTTTAGGCGGTACTAAAAATCCCGAAAATACACGCACCATCCGGTTCGCCCGTTCGCACCAACAACTAATTTATTTGTAGTCCATGCAACTATTTATATAGTTACATCAACCGAGTAATAGTTGAAACCATTATTAGTTACGATAACAAAGTAATGGGTAACGTAACTGAAAATAGTCACATGCACTAAAAATGCATAGTTGTCACTTAACAGTAGTCAGGACTACTACATTTTTTTTAGTGTACTACAAGATTTTCTTCTTGTGTTGGAAAAATATTGAGTGTACTTGAGATGCTCGTATGTGTTATTGATGTAGAAAAATCATAAAGTTATTCACTTGGAGAAATCGCGTTAGATCGACCTGAGTATGTTTTAGTGGGTTGTTACTTAATCCTAGATGTACCATTTTTTCTACCTTCTACCTGATGACTGGGGTCGATATCAACCCCACGCGTTTCCCGCACATGAATCTCTTCGTTTTTTTAAATAAGGAAGAGATTTTGCATATGGCAAATTTAATTGTATTAAAGTTTAAGGGGTGAAAATTATACTTAAAGCTCAAAACGTAACGGAAATTGGGAAAAATCGCATTTTTTACGAAAAAAAATTGTAGTTTAAAAAAAAAATGGCCCCATTTTCAAATTTCAAATGCCATTTTACAACAGACATACCAGGCTATTTAGAAAAAAATAGTTGCACTGTATTCCGTTCAAAAAGTCCATTTATTTGGACGTATGAAAAAGGGGCAAAAATCGAAAATTGGTAATACGGAAAAAATCAATGCAAACGCAATAAAAAAATTGGGTTTTAACTAAAAAAAATAAATTCAGAAAAAAATGTAATCAAACCTATAATAATATTTTCTTTGTGCATTATACCGCGAAAAAAAGAAACACGTGTTATGCGAGTTCATGCTATTACAGGTCGTCAAATATATTTAAAAATAAATGGCGACTATAAACGTCCAAATTACATAATAATAAGTGACATCTGATAGTTATGACAAAAAAAAAAGAAAAAGAAGCAGACACTACGTGAGCAATATTCCCTCGCTTTTTCCAGCATATACACTTCGGACAACACTCTCTCCCGTGTTACTCTCCGATGCATTTTTAGGCGGTACTAAAAATCCCGAAAATACACCACACCATCCGGTTTGCCTGTTTCCTTCTTCCTCTTCTCCACCCCCATCTCCTCATCATCTTTCTTATTCTGTATTTCCCTTTGTGAGTGGTATAGTCCATCGTCGAGTAGTCGCAATTCCATGAATGCGAGCTCTGGTGAGCCAATCGAGTTAGATTGGAGCTACGAGATATCGATAAAGCTTGCACAGTTTCCACATACCAAGATAGAACCGATTACAACGGCGCAATATGCACGGGAGCGTGGGCCAAAATAAACCTCTAATAAAAATAAAGTGAATTTTAACAATTTTGAGTCAGTCGAGTAAAAATTTTCGTTTACATTCATTCGCAAGTCCTCGATAAGATTGAATTTTTTTTTTTTACATCAACGAATTTTTTTTATTATTAATTCCTAATAACTTGTGTGTTAAAGGAAATGAAAAAAATGACTTCTGAATTTCTCCAATATAATACCGCGCCCACTTATAGCACTCGTAAATTATTTTCCTTGAATAAATTCAACCGAGTCAAAATACTCGTGTCAATATTATTCATTTATCTCACGCTCCGGAAGCGCATGCTTTTCCTCGACGAAACGCTTTTTTCTGCCACCGTCATGCGAGGAAAATGATTTCGTATACGTTTACACGTCGGGGTGAAATCGATTTTTTTTTCTTTGGAATAATGAATGAGCTTCCGAGGCAAGCTCTGGAATTCAAAAATAGTGACTAATTTTTGTCAGCGACCAAAAATGTTGATGAGATCTTATAAATATGTGATTGTTAAACAGAAATTGACTAATTTTATGAAAGCCATTGCGTTTACACAATGATATTGACACAATCACAGCGCGGAATTCAAGTTTCCGGGTGGACACTAATGGTTGAAAACGCCTTTTTCGACTGTCAGTGTCCGCGCGGAATTCGAGTTTCCGGGCGGACACTAACGGTCTGTGATCGGCTAACTCTAATTGCCAATAACGTGCTCAATTTTGCTCGTAGAAAATTTGTACCGGAGTCTTTTTGTTCAGCGAGATTGCCCCTATTCGAATATATAACTATGATCACCTAGTTGCGAGACACCCTGTATATATGATAACGTGAAAATAAACATGTTGACGAGTTTATCTACAAAGGATAGTCTCGTTGAGCATCCTTAAGGTTTTGCGGATTGGTTTTGTTGAGTAGCTCGCAGGTGTGTGGGCACGCATTGAACGCGAAGTTTGCATGTGTGCAGGCAGATGCGAGAAGGTGAGCCCGGCGAGCTTTATTGGGAGCGTCTGGGACCCGCGCGCGGACTTGCCTGTTTGCCTTCTATCCGGCCGACGTCGTTGCTTTAAGCGTTCGAAGAGAGTTTGGCCGTCCGTGACTACGAGACGACGACGACGGCGACGACGAAGACGACGACGCCCGATGCGCCGCGCTCCATCGAAGGTCCCTGGAACGTTGACCATGCGACTCTCTTAAAGGATTGCGCCTGCCAAGGTCACCTATTGAGTCTCTCTTTCTCACTGTGCGTCGAGACGCCTCTCGGTGTGCCGATCCTTCCACACATGGAAGCACTGCGTGGATATAGTTTCTGAGTAGCTCCCAGTCGGACTGCTCGGTTGCCTCGCTAAATGCTGATGATGGTCGAGCCCTCTCGAGAGTCTCGAGTATTCGCTGCGAAAACAAGGCCTCCTCTTTCACGATAGCCCGACTTGTCGATGGCGACGACCCTTCGACTTCCAAGGGCTCACGCCGCACAGCTTGCCTGCCAACCCTCCGACATTTAAGGTTAAACGCATCAGTTAATGATCTCTTAAGGCCAATTATGAATTTTAATTAACTTGCCATATAAGTTTACTACTGGCAATCAACGATTTATGAACCTAAGCCGCGGAGTAAGGTGTCTTTGTCTCAATGATGGTTTAATCTACTGTTTAAAAAGTATACAAATAATTTTAAAAATACAAAGTTTTAAACTTTTGTACATAATTTGCTCGATTTTCCTCTTTTAAGATATACACAAATTTGTAACTCCAACAATTTTGGGAAAAGAAATCTGAAAAATGCTCAGAAAGTACTGTCAAATAGTAGTTAGGTCTGGCTAATTATGATACATATCTTAAAGGATTAGTAAAACGTTGCTGAATTGACAGAGAATACCTCATAGCTGACATTTCTCAAGATCAAATAGCTCATTACGAGTGAAATCAAACTCTGTAAGGTCTACACTTGGCGTCGACGTACCGCTTTCGAGAAAAACACTCGCCGTTTCGCCATCTGGCGGTGCATTTGCGAACTATCGTATTTCTAGTGAACCCAAATATTTATTTCACAAAACATAATAGTTCGGGAATATCTAATTCCCGTAAATTACTTCACAAACATGAAGTTTTTAACTTCATGTTTGTGAAGCCAATGAGAAACGACAATCTGCACGTGAAAGTTTCTTACCCGTTTTAATCATCGTACAATATAGTTGTCAACAACAACTGTAAGAACACATATATCGATCGAACAATATATATTCACATTATAATTAGCTCGACATATTGTCAGTGTGTAATAATAATTGCGAGTGTAAAATGTGATGCAAGATTAGCGACACATCGAAAAGCATTTGAACTTGTGTATAAGAAGAAGAAGAAGCGAGAAGCAGTGCGGTTCTTTTCGTGGCTGCAGGGTGCAGAGTGCAAGCAGACACAGACGCGTTCCGTCGTCGTGCTAATAGTCGAAGGCCAAGCCAAAAGCGAGTCGATGACTCTTGGCGGAGGCGCCTGCCCGCTTGTGTGTTACTTCTGGCCGCGAGCAGTATGGCAGCGCTATATAATACACGTTGCAATCGAGTTGCAACGATATCCCCAGGGTCGACTCTTTATTTCTTGTCTTTCCTTTTTAGTTTTGTTTTATTCTCTTTATTTTTCTTCTTTTATTATATGTATCTCTCGAACTCCTCGGGTTGAAGGTGCGGTGGAGTGTCCAGGGTCATGCGTCTGTTGGCTCGCCGCATTTTTCCTGATTGTACCGGAAAAATGCATCACCGATGACCATTTATTATTCCCGTTGTCCTTCGTCGTCGTCGTCGTCGTCGTTGTATATCTGCCGCACTCTTGAACATAAAATAAATATTGATTCCGGATAAACGAGTTCCGGGAGGACAAAGAAGGAGATCAATAAAATGTCAAAATACAAATTACTTTATGCGCCAACGTAATACAATTACAGAATTTCTACGTATATCAACAGGATAGACTCGTCGTTGTCTTGACGTCAATCTCTCTCTCACTGATAGTCTCAGATATATTTTATTAGAACGTAGGTACTATAAAAAAAGGACTGGGTAGAATGACGTCGATAGAACGCTGAGCGAATTTAATTATGACATCATGGGTGCTCGAATGCCATCGAGCTAAAAGAGTATGCATGACAAGCATGTAACGAGAGAGCAATGAAAATAAGAAGCATAAGTAGCTGAAGAGGAGGAAGAAGAAGTAGAAGAGAAGAAAGAAGAAAAAGTGTAAAGGGAGTCTCACGACGAGGAATTTTCTTTCTCGTATCAATGAAGGGCGTATTAAAAGGGCTGTTCAGGGATAGGAAACAAAATAATGAGATAAACGATGGAGGTCAGGTTAGTTAACGATGCATTGGAAGAAAAGGAGAAAAATAGAGGCTGCGATTGCTGATACTGGACATTGAAATTGGAGACGAAGGAAAGTGCGCAGGGAACAGGATGTGAAAATTGATAAAATGTATGATCCGATGACATGATGTGCTACAAACGAAATTTCATCATGAAAACGTTTCATTTTATGGGCTTGATAAGTATATATGCAATTATAACACAATCAAAGAATTAATTATTAATAATTCATGCTTGCACTTTTATAAAACGTATGTCCCGATTCCACCTACCCCTGATTTCTTCAAAGGCCCCCCAATTTGGGTCCCTAGCCGACTTCCCCCCTACTGGTTCGCGCTCGCCAGTGGGCACAGGGAAACTACGGAATAACCTGTGCCAATACAGTTGGTCTTGAGTTCGCTTAACGTTGCCGGAGCTAGTACGCGTCGACCTGTATATCTGGAGCTACGTCACGTCTAATGTTTTCACGCCAGCGAGATCTACGGCATCGAGACTCGAACCCGCGACCTACCGGTCCTCTGGTCTAGAGTCGAGTTAACCACTAGACCATCATACCGATTACTAACCACTACTAGTTTATTATTTTTTTGAAAAATAATACAATTAATTTCTTGGTGAGAAGTCACTGTAAGCCACCGTTTAATTGACCCTGTAGGATCATAAGAAAGACGAGTGTGCAACTAAATTAGTCGCTCGCTTATGTGGCTAATCACTGTGCAATTTCGTCTTGTACCGCGAAGACGAAGACAACGGCCATTAGGAGGTGAAGAAAGAAGCAGCGGGGAATGGGACAGAAGGCGAACCAGCAGAGAGAAGGCAATCCACAAGGTGATGACCGTGATCAGGGGCTGAGAAGAAGAAGAAGACGAAGAAGAAGAAGAAGAAGAAGAAGAAGAAGAAGAAGAAGAAGAAGAAGAAGAAGAAGAAGAAGAAGAAGACAACGAAACCGAAGAAGCAAAAGAGAAGGTGGTGGGAGTAAACTGCGAGGATAAAGAGAAGTCTAAGCGAATGAGAAGAAAAGGGGAAAACGAACAAAGAGCCGAGAGGGGAATCAGCGGGAGAAAGAGGAAGGGGCAGAGACGGTGGCGGCGACGATGCAGCAGCAGCAGCAGCAGCAACGATGCAATTAGGCGAGTTATGCAGAATGACGTCACACAGTGAACGCGAGCCGGGGTAACTGTGCTGAGTCAAGGACAGACCGCCCAAGGCCCTACCTACTGCCTCTCCACCACCACCACCACCACCGACATCAACTACTACTGCAGTTAAGATGGCAAAGCGAACTTTGCCATCTCCTGCAGTTAGCAAAGACTTTCATTAGTATTTTCGCACCTTTAACATAATTATCGTCGGCATAACTCATGAATATTAAAGGACTTTTAACATTGACTAAATATATTGCCCAATAATTTTCAATCAAGTTATTTAATTTTTTGTTAATTTCTGCTGCATGCATTTCTTCAATAATAATGCATTTGTAACTGTTAGAGATATGTATTCGGGTCAATTAGGGTTGAGTTTTCATAAATATATTTGTTTATCAATTTGAAGATAATGGTTTATGCATGAAAAAGTATATGGTAAATTGGTACATTAAAATTGATAATTTCTTTCTTCTTTTTTTTTTCATCACTGTTCGACTTGATTACAAAGTGTTGAATAAAGAATTTCGGAATGTTTGTTCGGTTACCAAGCCAAAGAGGCGTGTTTGTATTACATTCGTGTTTTTTTTTTTTTTTTTTTTTTTTCTTTTCCTCGCTATGCTTCCTCTCTCTTGAATATTTTTATTTTTTTCATTATCGCGAGAAGGCATCGAGTATGCTTGCAGATAATATGAGAAACACGTCGCGCACACATCATGCAACGAGTGTACTTCGCACGGTCACCCAATGTAATATCGTTCGTTAACCCGCTGGCCGGCTTAAACGCATCATCAGTCACTCGTTTTTGCGTTGGTTAATATGTATTACTGTCTACATATAGTAACAAAATATTTCTTAAGTATCATCGTGATATTTTTCGTAACTGATAAATCCCTCATGTTTCGATAAGTTACACAAAATATTGTTGAATTAAGTAAATTTTAATTATCAAATTAGTGAGAACGAAAGTTCGTCAAATTTAAATATTTTTTTTTTGTTGTGAAAATGCGAAAAAATGTATTTTTTTTTAGAGCAAGATTTTTTTTTTTCCTCTAAGTGACAAACTTTACTTTGACAATGTTTTTTGTATTCAGCGAATGTTTTAAATTAACTTACCAAAGTGACAAAATTTGTCCAGTGTACAAAAAAAAATCATTAAAATATAAAACAATGAAAAATTTAAGCAAATTTGTTTTTATTTAAAATAACAAAAAAGATTTTGCATAGAAATAAAAGTATTCAACAAATTATTTTTCTACTTCTTATTTAGCAAAAATAGCATTATCATTGGTAGAATTAAAAAAAAAATTTAACAGACCAAAAACTTTTTGTTGAAGCCACAACAATTTCAGTTTCATTTTTATTGTGTGATACACAATCGACATGACTGTTCTCATTTTTTTTATTTCTCGGAAGTAATTATACCTTAATTGCCGAAGGAGGGAGAGAGAGAAAGAAAGAAAGAGGGAGGATATCTGTCGCATAAAGGAATTATGATAGGCTGTGGAGAAAACGCGTTCACTTGAAGGAGACGTAGAGCAAAATGAAAGGAGAGGTGTGCATCGAACGCTCATCTAATCAGCCAAATGTCATGGCCACACGTCTATATATATATATATTATTATTTGTACATACGTGGGTGTCAACGACACTGCACTCGGGTGCTTTTCGCTCTCGCGCGTTCTGGCAATCGACCGATAACTTATCAGAATGTCGTATATGTGCGTATTAGCAGCGAGAGTGTTGAAACGACGACGCAGTATATTAATATCGCTGTCACGGGGCTGCACAAAATTTTGATTGCTCGACGCCGGCATCAGTCGCAGTGGAATTTCACCGAAGTTTTTTTTATTAATCCCAGAACATGTAACATCATTCAGAATCTTTTTTTTTTTTACTTCAACGCTTTTACTTTACCGATCGGCTACAAATATTTCTCTGACAAATCTTTCCTTATATGTCGTTATAACAAAATTAAGGAAAAAGTGTAATAATTTTTTTACAAATGAATCCATTTTTTTGCTTAATGTTTCTTACATTACAATCATTTTATTTAGAGCCGAGACAGCGAAATTTATTCTGTCGATTTTTGAAAAATCATTTTACCTTTTTAGGAAACGATTTTTCTGGGAACTTTTTTTTTTTTTTTAAATAATATTAAACAATAATAATTAAACGTAGTATAAAAATGTAAACGTCAGAAATGCCTGCTATAAGGACATCACCGAATTTAGGGTAGACATGTAAAAAAAAATATATATATATTTGTGTACATTTTTCAGAAACCTCAGTTTGATTTTAAAGATAATAAAAAAGTAGTAAAAATTAATTTAAAATCCTGCAGTTATTATCTTCATTAAAAATGATATTTCCGATAATTCTGATAGTCATGGATTTTACTTATTGTCCCATTTTTATATAAAATAAAAAGTTTAAAAAATTATGTCGATCTTTTTTTCTTGCAGAAAATTGTGCGATCTCTCCAAAGTAAATTATTGCAATTTAAATTATTTCATTCTTTTTGCATACATTTTTGTGTCATGTTTTTTTTTCAGACGGGAGTTGATTAAAAAATTTTCTCATAAAGGAGGCTGTGTCGACGGTTGCCTAAAAAAAATGAGGAAGCAATGCGTAAAGTTCTACTTTGTAGCTTTTTTTTCGTCGTATTCAGTACGAAAAATAGTGCAATAAAAAAGATCACGAGGTACGTCTTTCTGACGTTTCAATAATTTATTTAAAAAATTCTCGCCTTAAAAATGGCAAACAATTGTTTTATAATGCTTGAACAGATGCATCTGAATTTAAGTAGAAAAATGTTACGTTAGAGAAGAACGTGTATATGTATTTATAGAACGTCTGAGTTATTGATGAAAGAGCGTCTAATCGCTGAATGACGCGACCTACCCCTACAGATAGACACTACTATCATTGTTACTACATTAGACTCGTTACAAAAGTGTATGTACACTTGAATGAGACAAGGCCTTAGTAGTTTTCTGTAACACTGTGTATATGCATCTATGATAGTACGTTAAGAAGACAAGTACTCCTTCGTTTATAGCATATGACGTATATATATATGGGGCATACTATTTCAAGTGTACAAATCATGTGAATCTGACTCTTTTCGATTCGGCTCATTTAGTCTAAAAGGCAGCTTCAAATATAATTTTTTTTTTCAAAATAGCCTTTTTTATTGTTTATTTATTTTTCACAAAAACAAAACGCCATTTTTTTTAAATAAAAAAAAAATTGTCACAAAGTTGGCAGATTCTTATTTCCTACATTTTACACGCTTTCAACTTTGGAAAAATAGAAAAAAAAGAAAAAAAATTGTGAAAAGATCTGCCCACTATGGGTGATAGCTTACAATTTTCTACATATAATCACGGATTTTTGGGAATTTTTGTAATATTTCAAACAAATTGGCTATTTTTTTTTTGGTAAAATATTTTTTTTTTAAGAGCTGTTCGGAAAAATCTAAAAAAAAAATTGAAGGTGCTTTCTATAGACTCAATGTAATGATAGAAAAAAAAACAAAAATAATGTGAAAAATTCGAGAGGGTCAGGGTCACGGATTCGTACACTTGAAATGGAATACGCCCTGTGTACGTACAAACAAGATAACTCTAGGCATCTTAATCCGCAATGAACATTCAACGCGAGCACCGAGTCTCGCGCTCGCGGTTATCAGCGTGCACTTTCGAGAAATCGCATGTAAATATACCCCAGAGAATGATAGATGCGCGGGGCTATTCAACTTACTTCTGTATCGTTATCTCCACAACTGTTTTTGCGATGTTGCCGTTAAAAACTCTTGTTTTGTAAGCCCGGCAAGACCGCCGGTTACATGGAGGCATAAAACATTATATTCTTACTCGGCAATGCCATCCATTTTTTTCACAGTCAAACATTTATTTAAAAATGATTTCCGTAGTTATTATTTTGCGACTTTATTGCCTTCGTAATAACGTTTCAATTTCTTAATGGCATAGCAAAAGAATGATTTTTCTTATTGAATGGAAAAATTTACTGCATCGGTAAATAAATGAAGTCCTTAATTTTTTCGGTACAATTTTTTTTGCGAAACGTTATAAAAGATTTTTTTCCACCTATTTCAAAGTTTAAAGATAATTTTATAAGTACTGCAGGTTACTGTTTGAGAATAATAATAACTAAATAAATTATATCAATTGTACATTTCACGAATAATTGCCTCTGCTATTAATTCCAAAGTTTGCTATTAATTATTCGTAAGATCTGGTGAATAACGCTCGCAAATATTTACTTAAATATAGAAAAAAACAATACCTGAATATTAAAAAAAAATTCACATCCTTTAAAATCATATATTTAACTCAAATAATGATAAATAAATAAATAAATATCCAATAAAGTCTATTTATTTTTTTTTTAGTTGAATTAACTCTTTGGACTTCTAAAAATATTTTTATGTTCGGTACGTTTATTTGTTTGAATAAAATATGAATTTGGCGCTCATTACTTAAGACAAAATTCTAATGAAACGAGTTATTGATTTTTTGAGTTGCAATCAAATATTTGTTTAAAGTTATAATTTCTTTTTTTTTTCAATTAGAAGCAAAACCGTATATTTTGATCAGACACTGCGAGACATATTTCTAGAGCTTCAAATAATTAAATATTTTATAAGTTTTTTTCTCCCTCAATGAAAATATTGAGCAAGCTTAAGTTATCGAAACGACGAGAAAATTTATTCTACAGAAATAATAGAATAATAATACACTTTTGAAAAGTTAAAAATATTCTATGTCATGGACCTGGCCTTCGTTCGTACGTATACTAATATCTTTCTAAGCAGCTCCCACATATCTTCGTGTGCGGCCAACCCCTATTATATATCACACTATAGCATATTTATTTACTACGTAATATCGTAGTTGGCCCTGATCCGACCAAGCGAGCTCGCATGCAATGCGATGGACTCTTTTATAATCATACGTGGACGTTATGCAATTGAATTTGCAAGACAGAGAGAGACTAGTCAGGGTATAGAAGAGAAGAGGTGTTTGTTTGTTCATCCATTGCATATTGCAGTCTGACTCCTTATAGGCTAATTCCACGATGCAATAACAGTCGAGGGCAAAACAGCCTGGAGACTATTAAAATTAACGAGAATGAGGAAATTCGTCGGGTTAAACCGTATAATTAAAATTCTTAAGGTTAATACAACTCTTTGAGAAAATAGTCTCAGGGTTTTTCTGAACATTCAGACAGGGTCGTGCAGGATCTTAATTGTCACGTACACAAAAATAAACGTTGCAGTTAATTAGCACTTCATTTGCTATCGATAAAAACAATTAATTAGTTTTAACATATAATTATATAAAATTCTAATGCATGTAATTGTGTATTGACTCATTTCTCATAATTAGCGAGATTTTACTATAGCACTTGATAGTACATTTAAAAAGATGTTTAATATTTTTCCAAACTTTCCTGAAAAGATATTCATTTTTCATATTTTAAAATAAAAGTAAAAGTATAAGTAATGTTGAATTTAAAAGTTTATGAAAAAATATAAATGTTGTTCTATTTTCTTGAGTAGTTGTAATTTTACGAAAATATTCAAACAATGAGTTTAATTTTTTTCTACACACCTGATAGCGTTCGAAAAATTCGAAAATACAAAGGAACCAATCTGCAACGTTCTACTTTGCATAATTTTTGTTATTTTTCTAATTATTAGTTTTCCGCAATTATCATTGTTTCCCTACATTTAACTTTCTTAATACAGCATCGGTAATCGTCGCGAACGCTGACAATATTCGAGCTGACATCATTGGCTACGCTGACAAAATTCGAGCTGACATCATTGGCTACGCTGACAATTGTATCATTAACCCTACAGCGTGTAATCCGATTCTGCTTAAGTCTTGCTGGTATGTGATCGTGATAAACCCGAGTAATATACAGTAAAAAAAAAAGAAAAAAAAAAGAAAAAAAACTGTCGGTTATCTCTGGCGACGTGCACACTCCGTCAGGCAAGGACTCTACGATGTAACCGTTTTGCTTACATTCGTGCACTCTCTGTCGTATGCAGGTGTGCATTCGTCATTCGTTCGTGACGACCCTGACTGCCCCAGGGTAAACAGGTAAGATTGCCCATGCTTCTAAATCACCGGTTAATCGCAGTGTGTATAATAGTATACTATATATACACGCACATTCGTGCATTCTAAAATCGCCACTATATAATATAGTATATTATATATATATATATATCGATGTTGCCATTTGATTGCACGAATAGTCGCAACTCTATTTTCAAATTGTTATTTCATTTCGGTGACGACAAATTCCTCTCGTCATCCTCCTTCTTTCATCCACCAATTTACTTATATATATATATATATATATATATATATATATATATATATATATATAAATATATATCTCCCTCTCTCACTCTTCCTCTGTCTGGCACTATATGGTTCGTTACGCGTTTTCGTTTGCTTCCAATCGCTCGACGAATAAATAGACCAGTTGACGAGTATAGAGTCGAAAATTCACGAGCTTTCGATGTTTACTTTGCGCGTTATGCAATGAGGCTTAACGAGCGAAGCACCTCCGCGTTTTTGTACGTATATAATGTATGCAATTATGCATAAATATATATATATACAAGGTGACAATTTTAAGGTGAACACCCCTCTTTTCTTTGGATTTGTCCGTTATTTTGAGTCTAATTCAGATGCGATTTTTAAAGCATTTTTTTTAATTCCCTTTTTGATGGTTTAAGTGACTTTTTCCCTCCTAAAGAGCGTAGTTCTTGTAGAAAAACTTTTATATCCGAATTTATTCGAAAACAAAATTTCTACTACAAATTCATAAAGATTATTAAATCCTGCAAGCAAACCTATGTTTCTTTTTTCGTTTTACAGTGAAACCTCCCCTGCTGACGTCTTGCAAAGGAGGTTTCAATGCACTAAAAAAAAAAAAAAAAATACGGCATTGTTTGCAGAATTTGATAATCTTTATGAATTTGTAGTAGACATTTTTTTTTTTAGGTAGTATAAATCAAATGGAGACGTCAGCAAGGGAGGTTTCACTATACAGTACGACCTCCTTCACCGGTTCCTCTCATTTTGGGACAGTCTCCACTACGCTGCGCGTATCGATCGGCGTTTGGCCAATCAGCGATCCCGAAATCTGCGCAGAGTTCGCATTAGCGTTCGTGCGCGCGCTACCTCGATCACCGGTAAAGTGATGCGCAAAGCCGGTCCCGTCGCTGTACCGGTGAACGAGGTCGTACTGTACATATCGTCGCGCTTCAGCATCGCGTAGTTTGGCACTGGGCATACTCCCAACCGGAAATACTTTGCGAATCTCTGCTTATTCCACTTACCGGAGGCCCTTGGACTCGTGAACCACACATTTATATTATACCCCGCACAATGTATATACATGAGGAATAGAGAATTCTATCTTGCGACGTGCCGAGGACGCACACGTGCCGATTAACGTCGCACTTTATGCCGATGAGACTGTGTCTCATAGAAAACTTTGTATATATACGTACACGCCATTTCGTTAGAACGGATGGGGAGACAAATGTTCCAATGATCAAAAGTTTAGAATTTACTGATATTTCGAAAGTTCCAAATTGCGAATTTTAAAATAATTGAAAATTGTGTTACTTGAATATTTTATTTTTGACAAATCATCAATTGTTAGCCGAATAACATCGTCAAATGATCTAAATACTTATTTATTCGAAAATACACTTTTAGGTATCGGCTTTATTTTGAGTGATCAAAATATGCATTCGAGAAATGTAAGAAAATTCATCTTTTTCTTCGAAATTAAAAATGTGGTATAGCTATAATATTTTTAATAGCCAATATATAAAAAAAAAATTCGAATTAATGAAGTTTGGAAATTTATTTGTTATAAAAAGAACAAATTGGTCAGATAAAATTAACGGATATTCAAAGATTTATCTCCCACTTACTTGGCCGAACAACTAAACGAATTGACGAAGAATTAGGCTAAGATTATTCAGCAAAAGAAAAAATCGGAACATTTAATTTGACTTTAAAATTTTTTTTTTGATTCACATTATTATTTCCAATTTTTTTCAATCGAGTTTTAAAATGACAAACTATTTTTTTAATATTCGATATACATCTCTCGAATATTGCCAATCCCAGTTTAGGACGATAGAACTAAAAAAATGTCTGCGAATATTTTGAGAAAATATATTGTATTTTAATGAAACGAAAGCTTATAGGCGATTCTTCAGTGAAGAGCAGAAAAACGAGATATTATATTTCAAGATTATACTGCAGAGCGTTTTAATTGGCTAATACACCGTTTTTCTGCTATCTCGAGACAACTTAACTCTCCGTCTACCAACCGTGACAATGTCACTGCTGTCTATTCTGAGACACGAAATAGTTAGGACTTGCGTTTACTAAGCAAAGTCTCGGTCAAGTGTCAAGTTCCTTCGTTCCTGGCTTCGCTCGGTTGTTCTCGTCGATTTTCCATTCCTCCGGCGATTCAATGTCCCACTGGTCCACTCACCGTCTAAATCTACTGTTACATAAATACTCGGACCTATGAGGAAGACATAAAAGGACCTCGTAGCTTTATCTCGCGTGTCCGACTAGCAAGTTGACGAAGTAATCGATGCCCTGAGCGCGTGTTCGCATTCATTGCAAGCCCGATCGGTTATTTCCGAACTCACATTTCGCGTGTACTTTTTGCAAACCTCTCAGAGTTAATTGGTACCATCTGACGCATCGCACGTCCACTTTGAGATTTTTTCCGCCTTTTTTTTAAATTTTTTCTTTCTCGTACTGTTTAATTCTGTCACCGCTGTAATCACACAAAGTTGGAAATAAACATTAAATTTATAATTCTTTAATCGTTGTTTATTTAATGAACAAAAAATCATTTCAATATATTGAAATTATTGTTTTAATACTTTCTAAGAATATTTTTAGATACCTACTTTTTTTATATCACACATTTGTAACATTACAAAATTTATTTTAACAAATACGATATAAAACTTCAGTTTTTTAATGTGAAATAAATTCTCCGATTTAAAAAAACAATTTTCTTAGGCCTGTTTTTAGGAATTTCTTTCGACGATCTTGAAACTTTTTATGTACAATATCGAATTTTTTTTTTAATGGAAACACATACAAAAATTCGCAAATGTTCAAATATTTCTAAAGAAAAAAAGGATAGTTACAAAAGATCTACAAAACTTAGTTTGTCCGAAAAATTGGCGACACAAAAAAGTACATAACCTTTTTTAAAAATAGTTTCAATTATCGATAGTTTGATGTTGTCTTTTTTTTATCAGGAACAAAAATCAATAAAACAATTTCAATATCCATATTTGTGCAATACGATTTCTTCGACAATTGCTTCTATCGAGTTACAAATATTTTAACGAGCATTTCTAAACGCGTAATATATAACAATTGTAGGCGTTTAATGTTCTAATTCGACACTCCAGCTGGCAAAGATTGCGGCTATAACGAGTGATGATTAAGTAGCTTGAGCACGACCGATGATTTGTTAAATAAATAAAAAAAAAATCATCTCTCAAGCTCGCGTTATCGCGATACGTGTGTGATTCATCGTTGCAATTGTGGAGAGTGTATGCCAACGTGTAGCAGAGAGTCGCGGTCACCCGAGAATGAAACAATTAGATTAAACAATTTCGAAGCGATAAAGCGCGCGAGTGTGTCGTAACGAGCTCTCGGTATGACATTACATCCTACGGTGTTTATATAGCTAATACTGCAAAGCGATAGGCCGCACGCGCGCTCTCGCCTTAGTTTATAACTTATAACAAATCCACGTCACTACGTGAGTTATGCTCTGCACTTGGAACGATTAAATTAAATAGTTATAAATGTTTATAGCGATTATATGACCTTGGTGCGTGTTCTCTCTGAAGGCCCTAGTTATAAGTATTCTCGATCCGTATCCAGATGCTGTTAGATATGAGGCAAAAGACGTCGAGTCGGCGACCACAATTTTTTATGTCAACGAAACGTCCTGAAATTTATTCAGGATGTTGGTCTGGTTGTAGAAAAAACGTAGGAATTTTTACAGATTTTTAAATTTTATTTTAATTTTAATTAACAAGATGTGAAAATTTCAACTAAACCGGAAATGCCGTTTCAGAGGGAAAAAAGTGGCAACTTTGTTTAATTGAAAAATAGCGTAAAATGAAATCGGAGAATTTTACAAAAAATATTGTTGGAAAGTACGCTGAAAATTCAAAGTTTGATGTTTTTATGATTTTTTTTTGCGAGTCGTAGTATTGGCGGTCAAAAATGAACAATGATTATTTTCAGCATTTTCAATGGCTGGAATATGCAATCAAAAAATCTGAAAAAAAATCCTACGTTTTTTCTTCAACTACACCAACATTCTGAAGAAATGTGGGGACCTTTTTGTTGACATGAAAAATTGCGGTGGTCGACTTGACGTGTTTTGCCCCATATATGTAATTATTCAAAACATTTGAATTATTCGAATAATTCGAAATATTCGAAACATTTGTATCATTCGAATAATTAAAATATTTCGAATAATTCAAACACACGTATATTGCGGTTTTGAGTGTTCTGCAGTGTTACAGAATTGACGATTATCGGTGTTAGATTTTGGCATGAAATGCTCTATGTGCCACTACTAGTGTAAACGAGAGGTAAGTAGAGAGAGCTCCATAAAAATGCATCGGCGGTGTACGGCCCGTTAGAAAGTTGGTAGAGCTGCAGCGATAGGAGAACACGACGAGATCGAGACCTCTTTCTCTCCCGGTCTTTTCTCCGCGCTGCACTGCCACGGCTAATCACTCGGAAGAGCGCGCTTACTTTGAAATCACTTTGGTACTTGAAATCGCCGCACGGAACATCAAACGCAAACGATCGGAGACGTAAATATGTAATGAAATAAAATTTCGCCAGCTACTAGTGAGTTGTAATAAAGCACTGTTTTACTACTGGACTCTATAGTCACCGTTTCATTTATCGTTAAAGTGAAAGGTTTTTTTTCGACTATTCATAACGTGATTTCTCAGATTAAAGGAAATGCCACTTATTTAATACATTCAAACGTGAATACTTATTCGTAATTCTTTAAACTGACATTTAAAAAGTATTCAAGTAATATTTTTTTTGTCTTCCTAATTTTTTAAATACTTTTTTTTTTCTAAATTACATGCATGTAATTTTTAGATGTTGTTATGTCAACATCATTTTGAGAAAATCATTGTATTATGTAATAAAAAACAAACAACAGCTTTCTAATCATAATATTATTGATTTAAAGGAAGTTTCGCAAAAAAAATATCTAAAAATGACAATGTTTCAAGTTGAAGCATGAAAACACTTTTTTTTTTTAAATCTCAATATTAAAAAAACAAAATTAAATTCTTCGACCATTTCGCGCCAAATTCGATTCCATGCATTGTTAAATGATAGTCAACTTGTGTACCAAATTTTCTACTTTTCTCGGCGTTTCGGATTTTTCTGCGTATCCTGACATGAAAATCTAAAAAAAAATCCGCATATTTAACGAACACAAGGCGTCCTCTACGAGAAAGTAAAAAAAAAATGAGTTAAAAAGAGTGCATTTAGGAAAGCGAGATCTTGCAGAGAGAGGATACTGCACAGCTTAAATAGGATTGCACGATAGATTATAACGACTACCTAATACAAATGCTTCTTCCATCCTCTCTCGTGACCATTAAACAACTTTCTTGCAAGAAACTATAAATGGGAGAAAGGTATTGCGCAAATTACAAGAATTCTGCAGTGTTGTGCACATATAATAATAATCGTTATCCACCTACACAGTTAGCTCGCCTCTTGCGCTATGTATCACTGTTATATGTGCGCTTATATATATACACACACACACACACACATATATATATATATATACATAGTGTAAGTATAACGTGAGGAATACAGCTCTCACCTTGCGCGTTACACGAGCGTTACATCCGGGCAAAGAGTGAAAGAGAACCCGGGAGAGAGACGTTCAAACGTCTGGACTACTACTGTTGCAGATGGGGAACTTCAGCCGCTTGGTTGAGGTAGGTCTCGACCAGTTTTCGCGCAGTGCATCGACGGTGAAAACGGAAACGAGCTAACCGGCGCAAACGGCTACACGCTAGAGCCATGATGATCGTGAAAGCGATGCGAGAGAGAGGTGAAGGTGCGCGGATACGCGGAGGTGGAAGTTGGCGAAGTTGCTGGAGAAAACGTGAAGACGTATAGATGGTACGTAAAGTAACGTCGTGAAGTGGAGTTTCAAGTGTAGGACTATTAGTAGAAAGTACACAAGGCGTTGAAAATCACTGACGTGTAATAATTTTCGGATCCTTTGGGATCGTTCAGCATTTCTCTCTGTTTTCTCGAAGGTGGGGGCTGAATTGGTGTACTCGGAAAGGATGCAGAATGGTACTTTGCAAATTGCTTCCTCATTATTTTTGATTTCTTATAAAGCTTCAGGAAATATATTGATCCAATTTTCGCTTCCTCATAGAGGAATTAGAGATATCAGTAGATTTACTAATTCCGGAAATTAATGTTGGTATTTACATGCATGGGTCTCTTGAAGTTTCAACTTTTCTTAACATTTCCTCTGCTCAGCTGGTGCAGAATGTTGTTGCAAACAAAATGAGACGTTATGGACTCGAATCCTATGAGTGCTTCATTCTGGATCACGCGCAGAGTTGAAAAAGCCTAAAACTGATTTTAATACTGACGAAAAAATAGTTTGTGAAATAATATATTTATGTCACGCGGTGCGAGAAGAGTCCACTTCTCGCATTCGGTTCGTGCTGCAATCTCACTAGACTATAATAAAAATATAAATCTGTGAAAATAATTTTTTTTTTTTACAGACTCTCGTTCCTTTAATAAAGTCAACAAATATGAGATTTCAATTATTATTTTACGGATTACAACTCTCAAAACGAAAAGTGACGAATTAAAAAAAAATAAAACAAATTGATATACTTTTCTTTTTTCATCCACAAAATTCGTATCACGATTTGCGAAAAGTCATAGTTTTCTTTGCATTTATTGGACGCTTTATAGAACGAGAAAAAAGATAATAATATAGATAATAAAAAATTAATATTATAGATATCGTAGTGCAGTTAGGGGGGGGACAAAAAAAAAGAGTGCACGTCAACCTATTTGAGTTTGAGAAGTAGGAATCGACGGGGCGTCGCGTACACGACGGTTGCACTTTCTTTACGACAGCGACAGCGACGCGGTGCCCCACACGGAACGTGTGCAGAGTCGGAGGAGAAGTGCAGCAGCGGCGGTACGCGCGTGCACTTCACCTTTCTCTTTCTCCGCCTCGCCTTGCACTCCCTGAGATTGTCCCTGACAGCTTCCGACAGACAATGTCACGTCAATTAGGGGCACACCGTGACGCGGGCGAGCTCAACGTTCATCCTGTGTGCGAGTTCGGGGGAAACTCCAGACCAGCACGATATATGCTGACGATATGACAGTTGAGATAAAAAGCTCAATTGAGAAAGTGCGTGACTGCGCTGAGGGCGTGAGTCGTAGGGAAAAATTAATATGCGCCAAAAGGGGGCGACCGGGGCCAGATGAGTCACGTCGCTTTTGATTTTTTTTTTCGAAAAATTTACTGGATTAAAATATAGACTGGTTACCAGTAAATGACTAAAGGGCTTTTTTATGGCGTATAAATATTTTGAACTATTTTGACGAATATAGAATGTTAAAATTGCCTATTTATTGAAATGTTCACAGGAAATTTCAGACTTTTGGATTAATTTCTTTTTTTAATTGACTTTTAGAGGTTGTTTGGAGGTTTTTGTTACGGTTGCAACAAAAGGAAAAGCTGCAAAGTAGAACCCTGCAAATTGCTTCCTCATTATTTTGTATCTTTGACAAAGTTTTTTTTTCACAAAGCTTCCTCTATGAAGAATTCAAAATTGATCAACATACTTCCTCATTAGAGGTAGCTTTCTAAAAAAAAAAAAACACATCTTTGTCAAAAACACAAGCAGCTGTTTGTAGACTCGGTCTCCTTAAACATTTTTCTAAGTAACTTTTCTGTTGTTCTTGCCAAAAGCGAGATTTTAATTTTTACGGTATTTTCATCAAGTTCCAAGATTTCATATTCGCAACACAATATTATTTTCATGATTCTCAGGTGAAATTATATAATATTTTTGAAAAATACTTTTGCTTTTAAAAATATTAAACTAGCATGGTAAATATATCTACATAATATTTTCGTGAAATATTGAAATTAAGTCAATTGACTATGGCCTTATTTTTCATAATCACCTTAAGGGAGTTTAAATTAATGAAAGTGATTGAGAATTTATAGCTTCTACACCCTATTACGATGTACTTGCATGTAAAAGTATATATATATATGCTCGAATGTCCGATATAGGATAGACGTCCGCGCGCGCGAGAACGCATCAGGTCGTTATGGCTTATTAGCATCAAAGTCCCTGAGCGTGTATAGTAGATGCAACGATCCACCTGCGGCTCGAGCCACATATTACCTATTAGGTATTATATAGTGGCGTGACCAGAGCCTCTTCTGCTGATCGCTAATAATGTGAGGCGCAGAAAACTGAGAGGCAGCTGCGTTAGTGGAAACGTAAACGTCCTCGAGTTACAACTATAAATTGCAAAAAGAAAAAGAAAAAAAAAAAAAAAAAAGAAATAACAACTTAAAAGAGCGAACGAGTCTCCATCAGTAAACGGGTATATCAACTGCGAGGGAAAACTTGCCGCGGAAGCGACTTCATCAACAGCATTGGATATATTCGATAAAGGGAAACATGTGTCACGTATATAATTAGTTAGAATAGTCTTGAAAAATGAATGCTTTCTTTTATATTGTTCGATTGAAGTATTCCAATAAATGGATAATAACTAAGTGCCACGTCTGATGATAAAATAAACGATACACTAAATTAGGAATAAATTTTAAAAATCGTAATGTTACCTAAATTGGTGGAATGAAAGTTTAGCTTTTCAGTTCGAAAGCATAAACTTTTGCCTTATAATTCAGTTATGGAAATAGTAGAAATGAACTAATTTTTGGGAGACTATGGAGATTTTTTTTTTATCAAAAAATGAATCTTATTTAAGTTTTGCAAAGGTCCAACGCTTTTAAAAAGCTCTTAGCAAATATCTTTGCTGTATGCAGAATAGATTTTTGATGATAATTTAAAAATAAATAGAAATGTTAGGGTTTATTAAATGTAATGATAATAATTATTATATTTAATAACCAAAACCCTAATATTTTTATTTTTTGGATTTCTTTTTTTTATGGTACGGGTTGAAAGTTGGTGCAGACCTTCATAAATATAATATATGCAATTTGTTATTTTTTAAATTATTGTATTAAAAATGGCATCCAGATATTGTTGCCGAAATTGGAGAAATATTTTCGACATATTGGGATGAAACAAATATTTTTCTCGATGAACAATCGAAAATTTGAAAATCACTTTTCACAAAAGCCAATAAAGTTACAATGAAAAAAATATATTTTCAACACCGACGCTTCGAAATTGACAATTTTTTTTTTTCTTCGACAATTACAGAATGAAAATTTAGCTATACAGTGAATTAACATTAGGATTATATGTGCAGTTTGTTGGCGAACTACCTTAAGCTGCATAGCAACTGTCTGTTATGTGAAAAAAAAAAAAAAAGTGTAAAAAGCGGTGTCATGAATGGGAAGGGGAGAAAGAATTAGCTCCGATGCACATGGCTGTATGCCCGTGGGAGAGATTCCGTTCGTTTTTTTTTCTTTCTCTCTTTTTTTCACCGCTGCAAAACCCAGCTCTCGTCGATCCCGGCCAGCAATGGAAAGCTGAAAGTTTTATGAAAGTGCATCGCGTGCAGTTGCTCGTGCGCTCGCGAGTGCATGCCGCTCGTTACGCATTTGCAACGCGAGAGAGAGAGGTATGCAATCGGTAACTGGCGTCACGTTAGCCGTTAGGAATAACGAGAGAGACGGGAAAAAAACGTGTTCGCTTTTCTCGTTATTCTATTATATATATGGGGCATTCCATGAGATCTCGATCAAGATCTGACGATGACATCTCGGATCAGCTCCGTAATTTTGTGGCCAAAAGTACTTGTCGAAAAACACGTACCAAATTTTTTTTAGATTTTTTTTAACACTTTTCACCTGAGATCTAATTTTTCAACATTTTTTGAAAAACTCAATTTTTTTTACTTGAGAAAATGCTGAAAATTCTTTTTACCTGAGATATACTTTTTAGAAATTAAAAAAAATAAATAAAACCAAAGATGCATTCTAATCTTTCATTTTATTTTTCAGATTTATCTTTGGTAGTTATGAAATCTCCATCTTCGCATAGAGCTAAAAAATTTTGTTATATTTTATACGATTTTTAAATAACGTAGGTTTAAAAAAAAAAAAAAAAAAATTGTATGTCAGATAAAAAGTGTTAGAAAAATCTAAAAAAAATTTGGTACCTGTTTTTCGACAAGTACTTTTGTATAAAAAATTACGGAGCCGATCTGAGATGTCATCGCCGGATCTTGTGATCAGATCATATGTCCTGGAATGCCCCATATATATATATATATATATATATATATATATATATACCGCTTGAAAACCAGTGACGACGATATGAATAAGACACTCTTGTACAACGCGTGAAAACGACTCTTTTCTATATATCGTCAACCCTCGTTTCTCGACGAAAGTACGCCTGTTATAATACTTCTTGCGAGCTAAGCACTTCGGTAATCGCTATGAGACAATCGCACGTGCCGCTGAAAGAAGAAGTCTACCGTGAAAATTATAACGAGATTGCCGGAATGAAAATACACGGTACGACGACAAAAAGATTGAAACATTATATCGCTGTGCGATTTAATGGATTTAATCTCGCACAAAAAAAAAACCATCTTTTGTCGTATTTTACGAGTTCATTTTGTTACATGACAAAAATATAAGTTTTGCAGTTTCTTGTGACTGATTAATCGAGGAGATTTAAAAATAAACTGCATATTGAGACATTCCATGTTTGAGAACTAAAAAAAAAATAATAGTTTTTCTCAAAAAAATGTTTAACAATTATGTTATATTAATAATAAAAAAGTACTTAAGCTGACAGATGCTGGATAGTGCCGTCAAATTAATTTTTACAAATTTCAATTTCATATTCACAGGCAAATGAAAATATATGAAAATAATGTTTCTGTTTATTTAATAATTATAAATTGGTTTTTAACATATTTTTTTAAACTTACTTACGAAATCATTAGAATTAAAAAAAATAAAATCTGTTTGCGTTATTTTTCCTCAAAAGATTATTTAATTTTTAAATTGTTTTCTTAAATTTTGATAAACTGTTGGAATGTTAAAAAAAAAATGGGTGCACCCTGCCCTTAAACTTTTTTAAGCCACTTGAAGATAATTAAAGAAATAACACTTTCGAAAAATCTACTTGTTTACTTTGTACACCGAAATAAAAGGTTTGTAAACGAAATAAAGATATAGGATACATTCTTAATAAAATTCCATTTCTGATGAAATTTTTTCCAAGATTTTTCGATAAAATTAAAGAATATGTCTTAAAAAAAATAGTTGTGCAAATTTTAATAAACTCAAAAAAAAAGTCCTTCGGTGTACAAAAAAAAAGGACTTTTTTTTTGTACACCGTACGAATAATTTTTCCTTAAATTACATAAAGACGTATGAATCGTTCTTAACAAAATTGCATTTTTCATTGAATTTTTCCAGAATTTTCAGATAAAAATTGATGAATATCTCTTAAAAAATAGCTATGCCTCCAATTCCAAGCTACGCCAGAAGCTAAAAGGACTTATCGCTTATATATGAAATTCTAACAAACTCAATGTCAGTACTTTACTGCATAACTGCCTGATGTGTGCGTGTTAGTACATAAAAAAAAAAGAAGATTTCCCTGTCGATAGTGCATGGAGTAACGCGTCGTTGCGCGCCTTCATATACTCCAGACGAAAGTGTGCTTTCGAGGGAGAAAGTGGAGCCTCGCGAGCACGACGCGGTACTCTCGTGCAACGCGAGATCTTCGCAGAGCCGCAGATGAGATTTTCATTCGCTATTCCTACACATATGTACATACACGACGATATCCATGAGTACCTGTACTCTCATTGCGGCGAAATTGAGTACGAGCGGTGGTTCGGGAGATCGCGAGAACTCGGTCGAAGGTGCATTCACGCGTTCCCAAATCGATATATATATATATATACTATAAACACAATAAGATATACATGATAGACATAAAAGTGTCAAAGGAGAAAACGCGATATCGAGTAAATTTCCATACATCGTGTCATACATCTCGGTATTACGTAATTTTATACAATAACTCACATTCGCTTATATGACTCGACTATTACAATGGTCACGTACATTACGAATAATAAAGTGAGTGGCAATGAACTCTTTTAACACGGTTGTGGTCACAGACACTTTCGAAATTATAATGTGTCTCTTTCTTTCTATGGCAGTGAGATGTTTGTTACACATTTATATGAGGTATTCCATGCCAATCCATCACCAAATATTTTTTGTACTTTTTCATGTAATTGTGAGTGAGTTGAGTACAATCAATATATTTTTTTCAGATTTTTTACGGTATTTTTGGATGACATGAATTTTTGAAAATTAATTTGGGAAAAAAATTCATAAGTCGTCCAAAAATACTGTAGAAAATCCGAAAAATATGGATCGTACACCCATTAAATCTGACGAATAAATTTTATTTAAATCTTGAAATCCAGACCCTCTTCGATATGCTACAATATTATTTTCAATATTTTTTTATTTGGTTACCTGAATGAATAAAGTATGCTTTATTTAATTTTTTTTAAATTTTCTACGACGTTTTTGGCCAAACGTGAATTTTTCGAATTTTTTTGTCCAGTATTTTCGTTCAGAATTTAATAAAAACTTTTCGAATTTGTACGGGTATTTGAATTTTTTTTTCCAAGCTAATTTTAAAAAATTCATTTTACCCAAAAATGCACTAAAAAATTTGAAAAAAAATTGATTGCACACCATTTAGACTTAGATGAAAATATAAAAAAATAATTTTGTACCTTATAGAAGAGGGTGAGGTTGGAATGGTATTTTGTCAATTTTATCGGAGTATATTAGATATTCCATCTCATATAAATTGACATGGAATACCTAATATACTTTGGTAAAATTGCTATTGGTGACCCTATCGGGTTGTCGTAATTTCCGTGTCCTCGGGGAGGTCACACGTACGAAGAATTTCGAGAGTTCGCCCGCCGGCCAAACTTTCGAAGTCGTTGAACCTCCTCGCGAGTAGGTAACTCGACAGGCGGATTGCCGAAACGAGAGACGAGGCGTTGGACTCGCGGCAGCTGTGTAACACACCGGATTTTTCAGTGTTACTCAAGTTCAGGGCCAATACACTGGGAGACCTGCTTCGCAATCATACCATTAATACATTTTCAGTCACGAATTATCGACGGCCTGTAGCGTCTATGATATTCTTTATTTTTCTTGTTGATTTAATTTATTTATTAAATAAATTCAATATATCCGAACTTTATTTTTTTTTTTAAGGACTAAGCACATTTTTCGAATTTGGAATTGATAAATGTGTTCAGAAACTTGAAACGGATGAAACTATATTTTATTAGGTTATTTTATTTTATTAAATCATTTTTATAAAGTCCAATAATAAATTCAGCTAAAATACAATAATGTCACCAATTTTTTAGAAAAATTAAAAATATTTTTAATTATAGATAATTATAAAATTTTACATCGGTTAATTTAAAAATCGATTTCGATAGAAAATTAATTTCATTTTTCGTAGAAAATATTTTTTATATTAATTTTTGTGAACCTCCAATTCAGATATTTGAAAATTCGTGAACGAGAATTTAATATAAAATCTTTAATATAAAATCTCTAATATAGCTGAGCCAAATTTCCTTGTACAATTTTTGCAAAAAGTAGCAATTAATTTTTTTTTTATTGCTACTACAAAATGGTTGGAAATCAAAATTTTATTTATTATATTTTCGTATAATCCGTTGATTAAAAAATAATTTTTAAAATCGAAAATCAGAATTTTTTAAAAGGTATCTAATATTTCCATAATTTTGTTTGAAAATTAGTAGCATCCTCCAGTGTTATATATTTTTTTTAAGTTTTTCAAATAATTGTTATCAACTCGGTAGAACACAGAGCAAAGTACGTGTAGTTTCATTGGTGAGGAAGCGAAAGAAATGAGATAAAGGAAGACGAGGACATAGTGGGAGGAAGGAAAGGTGAACAGTTGGGCGACGGTGAAAGAGCCTTGCAAAGTATCGGGGTCAAGTGCTCGGGCGAGCTCTGCTCGGCGCGCACACACAGAGGAAGAATATAGTGAGAGAGGCCTACTTAGCTCAGTCGGAGAGTAGAGCGCAAAGCGGCTCGAGACACAGAGAAAGAAAGAGAGGGAGAGAAAAGAGGTAAACTGAAAGAGTAAAGCGAGCAGAAATGCCGGTCTCTCCTTCTCGCAATGTTATCATAATAACGTCGTAGTCGTGCCGGCACGGCGAGGCGCTGCCACAACCTTTCTAATCGTTTGGCCTGTTTTGTATAGTTGTGTCCGAAAGAATTACATTCTTTTCGGATTATAAGGCCCACATCGTTGTCTAAGCGTTACGTGACACCAACGCAACGCTGTTCGTGATTTACATGCTCATAGCAATAAGTTTAAGCTATCACGCCTTAGTGATTATAATCACGATTAGACAGATTTTCTTTTAACTACTCAGCAGTACTTTTTATGAATCTGAAAATTAAAGCTTTTAACAAAAAAAAAAAGAAAAACACTTCTAAAATTTGTTTTCAAAGGGAAGAGGTGCACAAATAAAATACAAGACAAAAATTATATATTTGTGGCACTAAAAAAAAAAAAAAAAAGAGAAGAAAACAATTGAATTACGATTTTATTTAATTCTGGTAAAACCCGAGAATGTAATTTTTAAAACTGCCTAAATATTGGAGGTCAAAGCTGGACATTTTTTTTGTGGATTCCACATCTCTGTGAATTCGGTAAAATTTTATATATCGGAGAAAAAAAAAAAATTCTGAAATTTTTTTTTTTTTAATTTATTCTTAAATAGAAGTAAAAATGTTATTACCGTAATGAGGTAAGTGTTACGTGGTACCAACGTAACGGTATTTACGATTTCCATATTCATAGCCTCTATTACGGGCTAAATGATAAGATGATTAGTGAACGTGACTCTTGTCCGTTGTATAAGGTGTATCTAATTGACCGTAGAGGAGCTCTGACCTCCCTTCCGGTCCACTTGTCCTCGCAATTTTCTCGGTTCTTGTATTAATTTTTCTTTTTTATTAATTTTTTTTGTTATTATTACGTCCTATTCACATTGCGTGCGCCTTGTTGTTAGGAGTCGCTTGTTATACGCTTGATCGCTTGGACTATGCAGAGAGGTATTTATGTTATAGAAGGCTTAATAGCGTTTGCTTCTGTACGAAGCTCTAAGCCATGGGGAACTCCGAGGAAACCCCTGACAGGTCGAGCGGAAGTGAATAACGCTTAGACATACCTGGTAACCATCCAATGACTCACTGCTTACTATATACTTTGTTCGTATAAATATTACGCGTGGTTTCGTCTCAGGTGCTTTACGATAACTGATAATAAGTAATATCGAATTAATAACTAATCACAAATATTAAAATATTTACGATTGATCTATCAAATAACTTGTTGTTTGCCGGATTTTTTTTTTTTTTTCGTTTTTACACTTTGCCCACATTTGAAAGATTAAGCCAAATATTTTCAAATAATTCTCAATTATGTTTGAGATAAACCCTTGCAACATGAGTGTTTTTATTTTTTTCTTTTTTTGCAAAAATTGACAACGTTATAATTTATTTAAGAAAATTGTTGTTTTAACTAAACATTCAAATCTATGCCCTTCCTTCAATTATATTTTAATAATACAATATTTGGTCCACTGGTTCCGTTTCAAAAGTGTGTGGTGGTGTGAAAACGAAAAAAAAACATAAATTATTGTAGGTGACTCGTATTACCTGCGTCATTTTGATACCTGGCCGAAATCTCTTTATTTGATAGGTAAATCGTATAAATTTTCTCAAAGTACGTGTTGCTATTAAATGAGAAGCCTCGGACAGTGTCGTGGAAAAAGTGTTGATAATAATTAAATTTAATGGCGAGAAATAATCACGAATATAATAATATCAAAAAATTGTATCCAAGTTACATTTACTAAAAATGATTGAATGTGCCTTCAGAAGTAATGACTAATTTTCGCACCTCAGAATTCGTTGAACTTTTTCACGACTTATCACAACAACGACTTTATTTTACAATAAAATTTCTTAAATTCCATAACCTAAATAAATGTATGACTCTCACATAGATTTCCATTTGATGAAAAAAAAAAAAGAGGCAGCGAATAACTTGGCGTCCGCAATGAGCCACGCTAGACCAATTTGCAGTCAAAAGAAAAATTGCACGGGGGAAAGTGCACATCCGTTGGAACTGAGAGTAGAAGAAGAAAAGAAAGAGTATTGTCAATTATCCGAATAGTTTGAGAAAGATAGTTTACTGCCGTCGCTGCTTTCTCCGGCACGCGTTCAACGGAGCACCGATAAGTGTAGCTGAAATTACAACGAAAGGTAAAGGATTGAGCGCACGGTATAAGGACATCACCGGGAATTGCAGTGTGTCGAGAGTTGTGAAAGCTATGCCATGAGAGCGAATTATCTAATCCGTGTCGTGTTCTTCACAGACGTCAAACGGAAACAAAGTGTCTCTTGACTGTTAGCTGGAGTGTATATATATGCTATCTAATCGAGCAATTTTGTCTTCTTTGTCGACCGTACATATAGAAATAAAGTAATCCAAGTGGAATAAAACACCGAATGCAAAAGTTATCTGAAACTTTCGAATTTCAGTTAATTATCTGATGTCAAGATATATATCTATATTATAAAAATATCTTGCGGCCGCCGTTCTCGACACTGTGTAGGACAATCGAGGTGGTTGGGGTTAAATGACAGACCATGCACGTATTTTTTTAAGTACCCCATAGGGCCCTTCCAGGGCCTGACTATTCTGTGATCATGAGACCTATTTTTCTAAGTCTCCCATTAGACCCTTCCAGGCACTGATTTTTCTAAGTCTCCCAGATGTACTGACGACCTCAAATTAATTATTATAAAATTCAGATACTATGTCAACTGAAATTTAATCAGAGATTATCTCATCCTTTATAGATTTATTTTTACGTCATAGTTTTCTTTTGTCATAGCTTTTTGCAATTAGGAGTTAAAACAAAAAAAGAAAATTAATTTTTATTGTATAACTGGATATTTCGTGAGATATAATTTTTACATGATTGTTAGAACGTTTGGTGGGTTTAATGAGACAAATTAATACAATCATTAGTACTCTTGTCTCTCTTTGTATTCTATAGAATACTTAACTGGAGTGTGTTAATCACCGGCGCAGGGCGGAGGGGGTGACCGCCAACTGTATCCTTCAACACGTTCTCCGTTCTGCAGTTAGCAGCAGCAGTAGCAGTTGAGGAGAAAGTGCGCTCGCCAAGCTCGCCTGCTGCAACTATGCGACCGCGTACCGGCGAGAGTAGCCAAGAACTTCTAACTTCTGCAACTTCAACCGTGACTCTCTTCCGATCGACCTCGAAACCTGGCTATTACGACTCGACGTGACTCGCAGTTGTAAAACGAGGTGTGTGTAGAAGAAAAACAAATGAAGAGAAGAAAAAAAAAAAAAAAAAAAAAAAAAAAAACAACAATGTAATGGAATTTAATCAATTATGCTAGTGGCGCATTAAGTGCTATTTTACAGACAACGTTCATGGTCGCGATAGAGGTTTTATCAGTAGACAAATAATTATTCCTGTTAACTTAGAGAATATATATATATATTTATGTATGTATGTTTTACGATGTGTGGTGGTATTACTTTTGTAGTTTAATAAGTGGTTCGAAGGCGGTATATTATAGCCTCATCGGATTTTTATTACTATACATAGTCACTGGGATAGTAGAGGATAACGTAATAATGCCAAGGTTCTGAGGCCTGAGATAACGGAGCAGGGAGTAGCGAGTTCGTTACGATATCGGAGCACACGTGCCTTGTATACTACAAGAACATGCCAGTATGCTATTCGACTATGCGTACATCCTTCAATAGCGCACACATATGCTTGGGCATTGTTTCGTCACGATTTGTAACGTGGGACACACGAGCTCGTAATATCTAGCACGATGATATCGCATTTCACAATAATGTAATACAAACGTTCGGATAACGGTACAGTGATTCACTCTTTAAGAAACGTTTTTTTTTTTTTCTTCTTTTATTTTTCGATACCATATGACTGTTGAGTCAGTATTTTAGCAATATGATTCTAAACAGTGTAAGTCATTTTCGAATAATATACAACATATTGTATGAACGAAAAAGAGAGATTAAACGATTATATTGTTTTTGCTGATAGAGCAGTTGTGATAAATTATTTTTTGTAACTTAGGCAGAAACAACTTTTTTCTATTTTATTTGTGTTACGAATTTTACGAGAAATTGGGTTGAATTTGTCAGTGGCTTGGATTTTAGAGGACTTTGAATTAAAGAATGAAAAATTACTAAAAAAGAAAAAACTTTGGTTAGCAGTCAAATTTTTGACGTAGAAATTAATATTCAGTGGTTGGAAAGTGGTTTAGAAAAAAATTCTAATTTTACAAAACTTCCTCTACGAGGAAGCCAAAAGTGATCAACATACTTCATCATCGAGGTAGCTTTGTAAAAAGAAGCTTTGCCAACGATAGAAAATTGTGAGGAAGCAATATGCGAGGTTCTACTTTGCAGGCTCTTTTTTAAAACCGGAGATGCGAAGTAGAATCTGGTCCATTACTTCCTCACTGTTTTCCACATTGTACAAAGTTTCATTAAATGTTAAGATTGTGTAGAATTGCTGGTGTGTAGAGTCGAGCATTCTAAAGAGTTGCTTTTGCGTAGAGTTGGTTGAGTAGTCTCGACGATGTCTAGGATTTGGATTCTGTACAAGCGACGCCTCGAAAAACTCAGAGTATTAGGTCACAAAATGTCCCATACTCGTTATTTGCAACAATGCAATAATACCCGACAAAACTGTCCCGGTTGTCCCGATAAGTTTGAACTTGGCTAGAGTGACATAATTTAATTCTCCTTCTCCAGCGATGAGTTTGTGGGTCACCAGGCGAAGTCTCGCTCAGTGAGCCTGATCGTCATCGTCTCGGTTGCCGGTGGTTGTCCCGCTATACTCTAGTCACCGGAGCTCATCGTGGGTGTCGCGGTCTCGGAGTTGTTGCGCAGCACAGACAGCGAAAAGAGAGGCGGATGAGTGGCGGGATAGCCCCATTGGTACACTACTGTTCCGCTATCTCTATATATCCTCACCGGGTATGTTAGCATCGAACACTGTACGGTATAGAATGGTATATAGAGAACGGTGAAGCCAGAGGCGCTCGGGGAGCGCACGTGGTAAGTAACGGACCAGCGGCGCAGCGGGTAAGGGCGAGGGTAATGTAGGTCAGTAAACGCTCCCGCTCCTCTCGCTACAGAGTCGTCCACCACTTTCTCCAGCAGGCGAACCGTTCGAAAACAGGCTTTGCCTTGGCCGTCGCAACGCCCGCGACGTAAGACGCAAGTATAAGAAGTCACCGTATATAATCTTCGTCTCTTTTCCACCTTCGTACTTTGCCTCCGATGTGTATAGAGACTCTCGTAGTTCGTAACATCGTTAATACCACGCTTCGTACGTGGATCCAATTCCGAACCGTGGAAAGAATCTCTTGATCTCTCTCTCTCTCTCTTTCTCTCTCCCACTCTGTTTTTTTTCTCTCTGTCTCGCACTCAGTGATGATGGTAACGGGACGCGATTGCGAAGATCGAACGGGATCTCGTCGTATAGTTGTAATAGCTACTATGTATATAGTTAGCGAGTGTTGTGCGGCTGCGTATGACTTGTGAGGATAGATGACGCGAGGACGATGAATGATGATCCCAGAGATAGAGAGAGAGAGAGAGAGAGAGAGAGAGAGATAGAGATAGAGATAGAGAGAGACTTGCTGACGATAATCAGTGGTGGGAATCAAGGTCAGCTTTTACGAGATTCAGGAAAGACTTGGGAGGATGTGAAAGATGCAACTGTGATGCAGTAATGAGATACGGTGAATGTGTACATACTTGACGTGTTTGCTGTTATCTCATGCCTGGCACACAGAACAATTTCGTGGAATGCAGGACAAAAAGTGTGTTATTCGTGAATGCACTGGTAAGGATTGTAAGAAAGAAAGGGCCTAGATGTATTACAATGCTTTTCAATATTTAAAAACAAATAGCTAAGTAGAGTATAAAGCAAAGCAATTTTTTTTTTAGTTATTCTTAATCTGTCTTTAGATTCTGATTTCATAATCTGAATTTATCTGTCAGCGTATAATTATTGGATATATATTCTTCTGCGTATGGAACCAAAATGCATTTAAAAATAGCTAGATAAATGAGTTTTTAACCTCAATTCGAATTCTCTTCCTAGGACATGTGAACAAGTATGCTGAACGAGGAGCTTCGCAGACGGTGGATAATTAGACAATTAAGGCCAATCTCTCGTTCGAAATTTATAGAAATTCGCCAGCGTCATATGTACAATTTATAATTAAGCATTAAATCGATGCACTGAGTTGCAAAAGTTTTATTTACAATTAATGTCCCGAATACTTCACGCTGGGATCATTAAAATATATCTTGGGCTTAATAAAAAAGAAATTTTAATTGATAATCTGCAGCATATTTTCGTTTGGTAATTTATTCATATTCCATATATACATTTGTGCTTAAATTCTACACGAAGCATGAAAAGCCAGTTTCAAAATATCAGAATAAAAAAAAAAATCAACATTTTTCTGAGACCAATGTAGAGGTGTCCGGGATATGTAAAAATTATTTCAGATTTTTAAAAATCTGTTTATCTTTTATTTTTGAATTCTAAATGTTTTTCTAGATTTTTCAATCGTCAAATTCCCGAATCATTGAATTACGGACATTTAATAATCCCACATTGTTCCGTTCAACAATGGCAGATTATTAAATTTTCGCAATTTGACGACTCGATCATATCACGATCGGCATTCAATTTGATGAATGATTTCTCGACAAGACGATGTAGACCCGAGCAAGCTGGAAGCCAATATTATTCCCATGTGGCTGGAAAACTGCAACTGAAAAATTGTTGCTATGCTGTTAGTCTAGGATTGCGTGATAAACGCGCAACGAGACGGCACAATAGCCGTAAAATGCATATAAATATATGTATATATATATATATATATATATATATATATATATATACCACTACCATAGCTATACAGTCTTGAACGTCTTCATCTTCTTCTTCTTCGTCACGGCAAACCGCTAGACGTTTCAGTTATGAAACGGGGTATGTGTTACGAAACGCGCGAGGACGTAATATCGCGGCGGCTGCGGCAGAGCGACGGCGACGATGTAGGCGAGCCGCCTTATGCCTACCACCGCGCGCTCCCTCTGTGTACCGTTAGATTTTCTCTCGGCGCTGTTATAGCGGCGGGGATACTCCGCACACGATAACCGCGCGCACCAGAACCAGAGAGCCCCAGCGCCGCAACTCACCGCGCGGCAACTTGCACGCTTCGTTGGCTCGGTGTCACACTTCTTGCTGGAGCGCTGAACGAAGCTGAACAGCGTGATCGCAAACGGCAATGGCCCTGGTGAGGTTCCGCACTCGCGAGCGCTACTACTCCACATCGTAATCCGGACGCTCCGTAATATCCTGAAACATAAAACGCCTCGTCGTACGAGATGCGATAAATTAAACAGCATTTGCTGTCTTCTCTCTATGGAAAAAGAAATTTAATTGAAGTCAGACGAATTAAATGCAACGCAATGAAATTGAATAAGAAATGTTGTTTTATTATCCGGTTAATGAGAGAATTTATTAACCTTTTACGTCTGATGATGACAATATATATATATGAGGCAAAACACGTAAAGTCGACCACCCCAATTTTTCATGTCAACAAAACGTCCTCAAATTTATTGAGGATGTTGGTCTGGATGAAGAAAAAACGTAGGAATTTTTTTAGATTTTTTATTGTATATTCCGGGTATTAAAATTTTTTGAAAATAATCATTGTTTATTTTTTAACGGCAATACCACGGCTCGCACAAAAAAATCATAGAAACATCAAATTTTGGGTTTTCAGCGTACTTTCTAACAACATTTTTTGCAAAATTCTCCGATTTTATTTTACACTATTTTTCAATTAAATAAAGTTGCCACTTTTTTCTCTCCGAAACGGCATTTCCGATTTAGATCAAATTTTCACATTTTGTTCATTGAAATATCGTGAATCTTAGAAAAAAATTGGCGAGATGGGCGGCGAACACAAACGAAAAATGTACTGTTTAAAAAAATAGGAACTACAACAAATTTTTATATTCACATCTGAGAATTGTTTTACATAATCAAAACACCGTTATATTGTCCGAAGTCAGTGAAGCTTAAGATTACATATTTTAAATTCTCAATTATTGCACTATTATTAGTCAACATTGAAAAAAAAAAAAAAAAAAAAACAATCCCCAAGTCCGAGCATAACAAATTGCAAACAAATTTCCATTTTTTTTTTCGACGTCATGTATCAATATTTTTAATTAAAAAAAAAATAAATACCTGCAAGTTTTCATATTCAGACTTGGGCATTTTTTTAGATGCTCAAAAAACTTATTAATTTCATTACGATTATCGATAATTGCGAACATTCCAGTGGTAACTTTCTGTTGTTTCGTTTCCCAACAATTGTACGTCTTCTCGAATATAACATCTTCCGGCAAGAGAATTAAAGTGAACTGATGCACTACAAAACCCAGTAAAGAATAGAAGAGACCGAGACAAGTATCAAGACAATGTAATCTTGAGACGATTTTATTTTTTTTTTATCGTTGCCTGGTAAATCTAGATGCGTGGCAAGTTCAATGCGAGGAAGTTTCATCTGGGTCGAGTATATTCGGCGCGTGCTTTGCCATGTCGCTTCTCCTCTGCCGGTATATCTTCTTCCTTATCCTCAAGCAATCAGCATAATATCGCTCAGGGAGGGCAACTTTCACATTACGAGCTGTCTCACTCGCTCGCTCGTACGGCCGCGTAAGAAAGTGCACATGTAACACTTACATTACATATAGAGTGAGGGGAGCAAACGTAACCCAAGAGCTCGAGCGAGTGTGAGTTCGCGTCTCGCGATTCGGTTCGCGCTCTTTCAAGCTTTTGGCTGATGCGCTGACTGTGAATGCGAACGAGCGGTGGGGCAGCATCAGGCAAACCTAAAAAGAGAAAGAAACGCTGGTGAGCCCGCGAATTGCTGCAGCAACTGTGAGTCTCTGCCTTCGTCATTTCGTCAATGTCAATGTCCACGGCAGCTCTCAACCCACAGGCGTAATGTACTCTAAAAAAAAACGTTTCGTAATTCTATAAAAGAGTCATTTTTCAAACGGTGGCCCATTTTTTTTTACTAGGATCGAATTATTGGACGTAAGTCTCAGATCAAGCTTAGAATGTCTCATTTAACTAATTTTGAGAGGAGCTGTGGATTTTTTTCTTACTGATTTTTAATTACATGCAAAATGTAAAAAATGCGAAAAGAAATGCCCAAAAATTAATGCGAAGCAATACTAAAATTAGACTATTAATAAGAATGAATCTGAAGTGATTGCGAGAAATAAAAAGTATTTTTAAAAAAGTGTAATCATCTCTTTAACAGTTAGTGTGAAAATAATTTGTAATTGCTTTGATAATTAATTGATTAATCGACATTCGTTTTACAGAGTCTATATGGTCGTGTCATAAAGCTGCAGACGAATTTACCGTTGACCTTTAAAGTACTGAAGCATCGAATCACCGTCGAGTGGGTTGAGGGAGGGAAGCGAACAAGAACTAGGAAGTGACGACAATCCCATTGTCTTCTGACGTAACGTAGGCGCGAGCAAGGAAACGCACGAGCGACACGAAGCGGCGTTGGCCTAAAATCCCAATTCTAGAATCGTTACGCTTGCGCTCTACTCCTCGATCCGGAATACAGGGTACCGTTACGAGTTTCACGTGCGCGCTCGATCCTTACGACGAGCCTCTTTCGCCTACGTCCTTTCTCTCCAAGGATTCTCTTTTTCAATTTCGTGTATTCTCGATCGTCGTCATTAATTTTATTTTACTTTTATTTCGTCTTGAAACAATTATTATTTTATATCTTTGACACAGCCCCCTCTATGAGGAAGAATGCTGATGAATTTGTCTTTCCTCATAGAGCAAGCAAAAGCTTTATGTGTGAAATAATGAGGACGTAATTTGTACCAAATCTATGAACTCAAACATTTATATTCGTCCATAGACTCTTTAAATAATTAAATCATTTTATTTTTATATAGAAACTCAGAAACAGTGTGTGATCTTGATCTTAAGGGATCTCCAAAGGGCGAAGTATTCTAATTAAATCATGAGTGAATTTAAATAAATTCGAACCTGAATACTTTTAAATAACAATTAAAAATCAATCGTCCGTCCAAATTATTTGTTCACCATACGAAGATTATTAAAAATGATAATTTTCAATGATATTTCTTGTATCAGCTTACACGAGACTTTAATGTGACGATACAAAACTTGCACGATGTATCTTACACCGGGATACTTTAGTTACATCGACTTCAGCTTCACACATCTACAAAGACAAAGAGTCACTTTTATAGTATGTGTTTGTACTTAAAGCGACATGAACGACGAAGACGATGATCCGGTCTGGAGAGCACTGCGTCGATGGGTAATTGGGTGGGGCGAGGGAGGGGATTACTCGCAGCTGTTCTACTTTTATATTTTTAACGCTCGCGCGAACCTCCTTCCTCTCTTTATTCTCTTTTTTCTCGCTCTGCGCCGCTCCGCCACCTTCCTTCGGTCTACTTTACGTTCTTCACCGTCGAGAACCACGGCGCAGTGTCCCGGTACTGCCGCATGACCTCCTGTAAATATTTACAGTTAAAATCTCGTTGCATAATAAGTGTAGCCGAAAAAAAAAGCGAGGGGGCCGCGCAAGAATGATTCTTATGTGTCTTGTTGTTGGAGAGGTGGGAAAGTTTCAACGCGATAACGGATTGTTACGTGCCACCGGCCGGTCCTACCGTTCATTTGGCACGAGCCTCAATCATTCGCTTCGAGCGTTCTTTATTTGCAAAAAGAATACTCGTATTGCTTCGACATGTAGGAAGCTTTGTTTTCATAGAAACATTTTTTTTCGAGATTTTCATGGATATTCAGAATGGCCCAAAAACATTGAGAAAAGTGCAAAAAATGTCCGTATGTGTGTGTGTGTGTGTGTGTGCCTGCGTGATTGAGCTGAAATTTGGCAGAATTTTGATGAGTCTCCCTTTTTCGCTAACCGATTTTAGCAGAAATCCCTTCGATGTCTGCAAGATGATATCTTGTGCTCTGTGGCAGTATCTCTAACCATGCTTTCGCCAATTGTCTTCTGCTCATAGCTGATGCCGTGTTTACGTAGTAGAGGTGTTTGAGTAGCTTTTCTCCAGGTGTTTACGTATTTTCTCTTCGCTTAGTGATAGATCATCGACATCACTTCTGGCATTTTTTTGGGAGTCTCTCTCTCTCTCTTTGGTCGTCGATTTTTAGCTGGTTGAAAGTCTCATTCTCACTCTCTTTTGCTCCATCTGCGACGTGTCACTCATTATGTAGTGCACTTGATAGCTTGATTGTCAAACCGTATTATTAGCACTGTGATTAAATATTGACGGAGCAACCTCTGAAACACGGCTATCTCGCACCGTGGCTCAACAGAGACTAATTCACTGTATCAATATCGTTAAATTTGGAATTTATTGTTGAAATTATTATTAGTACTTTAACACGGTGGGTCTTAAACAAGGGCTTTAGTTAGTTGAGTATAAATGATGCGTCATTTTACGTTGTCCCTGACTGGCCCAAGAAAAGCGAAGGCTCCGCTTGATTCAGAAAATGTACTTGTCGCTCATTCTGATTGATTGCAAAGATTTGTATCTATTAAGATTCGCATTATGACAAGTACACGGATGCTGGATCACGTTTCCGGTCGCGGAAAAGCACGTGCGGCGCTTCGTAAGAACGACTATTCATCGTGGAAGCTTCATTTCCAAGTCACCAGTGTCCTAATATAGGTATATCTCTCGACGATGTATACAATATAATATAAATATACGATATATGTATGTATATATATTTGCACACAAACGCATATATATCTACGTACACCTCTAGAGTTTTTCATTGTACAACGAGCGTGCACATAGCTGCGTATATATCCGTAATTCCTGCTGCATCAAGTTACGTATTTTACAACAAATAGATAGCGACACATCGGCCTTGCTCATGCGAATTTATCGCCTTTGCGTTCGTCTCGTGATGCTCACGGTTACTTTTTATCCTCGGAGCTACGAATGAGTAAGTCCAGGCCTCTTGCTGAATGAGGAAGGCCGTAAAATGTATTACTGCCGTCAACGTTCACGCACACAGTTGGATATATTCTATTTAAAATTGGTTGGAATAAAATGTAGCTTAATATATAAAAAAAAAAAGAATGAATGAATTTTACAAATTCAAGAATTATTTTAGCTCATATTTTTGTGGAATGCATGATGTTAAGCTGTACAAATTACACGCTCGGAATCAGTTATATGTACGGTATGAAAATAATTTTATTGAAAAGTATATGGTAAGTCCAAGTTCTTAACAAAATTTAATGCACACATTAAAAAAATAATAATTAATCTAAAGACGGTTTTATTTAATATTAGAAATGCAAAAATAAAGGTTAACAAAGTGAATAAAGATAGTGAAGCTTTAGAGAAAAGCTGGGACTTTAGATAAAGATGTTTTGACAGTTTGAAACACGTAAAATGCAGAAAGGTATTTTTATAATCATTATTATTAGATCGATTTCATTTTTTAACGATTAATCCTATTAAACCTGTCGAAGTTAGGAATTTGTCATCGTGTCAATTTTTTTGAACTCTATATGCATAATAACAAAAAATATTGTGAATTTTCGAGCAAAATCAAGTCTCAGCAACAACAAAAAGTTCATTTTATTCCACTCAAAAATGTATAAAAATTTTCTACGCAGCTATGAACATATTTCAATGGACTACTTCAAAGGCCTACGTTTTATGTTAAAATATTTTTGTAATTACGAAGAACCGTTGAATTTGGAATATAACGTAAAAATATATTCGTGCTAGTCAAGATACTCTCAAGGCTAAAAACGGAATAGGTTCCGATTACGGGGGGGCTTATAAATTATACAAGCGAGCGCGGTATCCGGGCATTGAATTTTGACTAAGAACAAAGAACTTAAGGATCTGGCGTTGAAGTCCAAGTGCGAGGGAATAATTAGGTTCGTTGATTTCTTTCAAGGATCTCGCCGTTGGACAGTTGACAAAATGTACGTGCGGCTGTGAGTTTTGCGCCACAGCTCACGATTGCGTTTGGCCGACTCACGGGTTCGCACTCGGTCGCTCATGTTCCGGAATATAAATGTATAATGTTAACAACTTATATTTACACGGAGCTGCGGGGATCACTTGCGCAATACAGGAAGGCGACCGAGAGAAGGCCCTGAGAGTCGCTGTATATGGAAATTACGACCGTGAAACTCCGTATATTCATTTGTCTCCTTGCTGTTTGCTCTGAGCGCAACGCACTCTCTATTCTTTTTTTTTTTCAGTTTTATGACCCTCGCACCTTTTGATTCACAATTTTTTTTTAAATTGACAAATGATTAAAAGAAGTGTTAGTGTAATTAATAGTATAAAAAAAGAAATATCTACACCGGGAAAAAAGAATTTTGAGAAATTAAACCAATTTCAATAACATTATATTAGAGCTTCCCGTTAATGTTGAAAAAATAGACATTCTTGGAATCCATAAAGTACTTTTTTTTATTATACTGGATAAGTGATCAAATAAATAATTTATAAGACTGAAATATAAAAATTTTTAACAATTTATTTTTATGAATTAAAAAGCAGATTGTATATGTTTGTGGATAAAATAATTGACTGCAAAAAATGTTTGTGTCGGTTTTACTGTTGGGTTGAAAATCAATATGAGGGGAAATTTTGTCACTATTTACCCAAATGTCATTTTTTTCTTAGTGTACTGAATTGCAAGTAATTATTTCTACATTCAATGAAAAAAAAAAAAAAATGAAAAGCATTAGTAATAATTAAACCAATTTCCATAATATTATATTGCTTTTCATTTATGGTGAAAAAAAATACAAATTTTAGAAAAATAGTTTTGTAAAGCCGGACTGTTACTTTTCGTAACAAATTATATTCCTATATTAGTAGCTGTACCTATTCCTTAATTTCACAAAAAATAGTTTCTATTTTATGTATTTAAAAAAAAAAGTTATATGGGTGACAAAAAAAATGTGTAAGTTTGGCGGATTTATAATTTTTTTTTCACTAATTTTACTTTCGTTCTGTATTGTTTTGTTGAGATTCGATTGAACTAAATTGTAAATGAAATGAAATATCCTCAACGAGCGAACAGTGAGCAAAACCCAAGTGATAAATATCAATATCGACCTGCCAATATATCCGCACAGTTACATACGTATAGAATTTGCAACGTCGAAGGCTAATGGACCGTAAGTGGAGCAACGCGCAAAGAGATCGTCGTCGAGACACGCGAACCTGGGCTCGTAGCACAAATAGCATTTGCGAGTTCCGGATACACATTTAACTATCGCCGGAATATCCCAGTTATTCAATGAATTTCTGAGTGATTCTCTCGTTCGCCGTTCAGCCGCACCGTGTTCTGCCGCAATAGCGTAAATTCGCGAAACAAGCTCTCTTTCTCTCCATTACAAGATGTATTGAAAACAAAAATATAAAGTGATAAATATGGAGGTCGAGTGCTTAAAATAAAGCTTGACACGACGCGGTCATAGCGGGTAAGAGAGAGAAAAAAACAGAGAGAGAGAGAGAGAGAGGGAGAGAGAGGGAGAGAGATAAAATGAGAGCGAGAAGAAGAAAAATGCTTGCAGGAATAACGAAGCATAGTTGCGTGCGCTGGTACCGCTGCCTTCTCTCCGCTATCTGGGGCATTAGGTCACACGAGTGAGTTTCCCGTTTGACCCCGCGGCCCGCGACCGACTCAGTGCCTCCTCTTCTCTCTCTCTCTCTCTCTCTCTCTTTTTTTCTCCTTCTTTACAACTTCTCCGTCTTCATGTGAGCACGCGAGCTCGCCGTTTGTCACAATCACCTCCCCCTTCCACCCTCTCGCTCACCTTAAATACTTGTACATTACATTGAAAAAAAAAGTCTGGCATTGGTTGACTATAAATAAAATAATATTTTATTAAAAAGGAGGAGTCACTTAGAACTGTTTGCGAATAAATATAATGTTACAATTTATTTTGTTTATTCTATTTTCAATTCCTCCTTTTTATTTTGCCAACACTTCTTTTCTCTTTAAGAAATTTTTGAATATTTCGTTGAATAATTGTATTTAATCAATTTTCACAACCTCGTAGGGTGAAACTTTGTGGACCATTTGATCGTCATATACTTTTGTAAAAAAGCAATCTTTTCAGATAGTATTGGAAATTCGATGATCCTTTTTTGATCGACATGCAAAGTGTCAGGTTCGAATGTATGGGAATATGTTAAATTTACAAAAAAAAAATTTTTAAATCTAACATATTCGAAAATATGAACTATCTGTTGGATTATCATTCAATTCAGTTTTGAGATAAGTCTATTAAAATTTTATGCAAAATTTCAGATCAGCTGCTTGAATTATTCTCAAGTTGTAGAGCATCTGGACAAAGTTATTAAAATACGAATTTCTATTATTAAAATACGAATATCTATTTCTTTACCTGAATTCACCCAGTTAATAGTGAAAAAAGTAAAATATAACTATAAAAATAGTCGCATGAATTAACGACTTATAGTTGTGAATTATTTTTTTGCCCTGCCACGATTTTGCTAATTCTATATAGACGACACTTTGTGCTCGTTGGTGGTTTCCTATTTTTTTTTTTATTTTTCTCACCTTCGCACATATTTGACCTCCCTGTACCCACAATTAGGTATAAGGACTCGAAGATCTCAAGGAGATGAGTGCAATCGCGTGGCTGGTATGACTTGTCGCTGGTGCTCAGTCTCTGTTCAAAGCACGCAGCTCGGTTTCATGTCGATGCAATGAACGAGGATACCTCAGTCCGGGAGGTGATGAACAGACGATGTGGCGCAAGCGAGTTGTAACGGTACGACGACAACGACGATGTTAAGAGACAACAAGCAAAGCAGCATGGAGAACCGAGAGAGTGTAGAAATTGAGTAACCAGAAGACGATGAGCTTCCATCCACTTCTCGGCAATCCTACACTCTTTGTGCAGTGGTGCACTGAGATCGCTTTGCTGGAATACCAGACACATGGATCCGTGTCGAGAAAATGCATAATGTCATTGGCGCAATTCACGAATCTTTGTGCGCAGTCTCGTGAGGTTTAGATGCGATTGCGGTGGCAATGTGCAATTATGAACTGTCGGTGTAATTACGGTGCGATAAAACGTCGAACAGAATAAGTTTGATAACATGCCTTGAACTTTGAGATGCAAAAACATGCGCAGCTAAGACAGGATTAGAATATGCTGATTAATGTACACTGCGAATTTTATATTGGTATCAACAAAGCTATCATTACGAAGAAGTACGTTGATCAATTTTGATTTTCTCATGGAGGAAGTGTCGTAAAACAAAAAATTAAAAATTCTCTGAATTATGTTACTCTATGTTAGATGCTCACTAAATTCAGTATCAAACAAGAATACGTTCTATTCAAGAGTTATTGAAAATTTTGGATCAGCTGCTTGAACTGTTCTCGAGTTCTAATATTTTCGAGAACTTAAGAATTCATCGGGTACATTGTAAGGTATGTGTTTAGAGAAAAAAAATAGAAGTAAAATAAATAAAATATATTTCCCTAAAATACCCTAAAACGAATGTGCAAAAGTTCGGTGACTACTTGACAAATCACAAAACTCTCCTGTTAATAATTGTCAGGACTGCCACTATTTCTTTGACCATTTATATTTATGTCCTCTAAATTATTCACGAATCTAATATTACCACAAGCTCCGTTACATATCAGCATTGGTGCGGCACCCACGAATCCGTTTTCTCATTTATAAACATGCGATTCAAGTAACTACATCATATACACGACTATAAAATCTCTATGACTATCTGAGCGCATACCTAACACCGACTCTCAATGATTTACGGCTAGGCGTTGCACAGCCGCACGCACCGGCAATTCTCGGGTGACAGAAAAAGTAATTGAATATATCCACGTGGCTTCGAGGAATTCACCATTTAATCATGTTACATTGTCACATACATATTGATCAGCAATAACTTTTGTTATGCCCTCTGTTACATTAAACGACGTATATAGACACATTTTACTCGCTAGTTTGTTACGTAGAATGTCTACATAATGGTATATCGCGATTCACAAGGCCCGAAGCAGTTAGTGGCTGCCACGGCCCGCGCATTAAAATTAATGCAGTGTGCCCCGGATACGCTCGATGGCGTTCCACATCTTGCACCGGCGAGCCGTGCAATCTGGAGCAAAGGTGAGACCCCGCTTTCAGCGATAGAAAGAAAAGGATGGAGTTTTCGTTACAGCAAACTCAGGGCGCACAACGACTACGATCTAACCGAGAGAACGCAATAGGATAAAACGTCGTCCGTGGTCGTCTCTCTCCTCGTTTGCGTTACGTCGTTTACTGCAGACTAATTCTCTTCAGCTGTATAAGCTATAAGTGGCACGGTTGTTAGCCACTATTCTAGTGATTGGCGTTCTCTTGATTGGCAAAGTTTAACGATAAACATCATTTTTTTTTTTTTTTTCGTATAAAAGTGTAAACTTTATATCTTTACTAGATATTTTTGATTGACCTCACTTGTTTCTCCACTTGCACGATTAAACATTTTTTTTAAGGGACATACATTTTCACACAATTCTCTAGATTTGACTCTCGACAAGCTCGGTACTGCACTAATTCGATTCATCATCTACTCCACAAATCCTTTATGCCACAAAATCCGATACTCCCCAAATTCTTTACAGCACTATCTCGATTGTCCGCGCAGTGTTCTTCCTTACCTACGTGAGATATACAATCGAGATACTGTCGAAATGAATTTGTGTACTATCAGGATGAGGCACAAAGAGATTGTCCAGTGTCAGGCTGTGGTGTAAAGAGAGATGGTGAATTATTGGGATATTACGTCAAGATTTTGTGGAGTATCGATATGTTATGAAAAGAGTCTGTGGAGCTTCGAGATGTGGTGCAAAGAGGTTTTGTGTAGTATCAGACTGTGGAGTAAAGGGGTGATTGTGGATTATCTCGGATGTGGTGTAAAGAGTTTGTGGAGTATCGATATGTGGCGTAAAGAGTATGTGGAGTATCGATATGTGGCGTAAAGAGTTTGTGGAGTATCAATATATGGCGTAAAGAGTTTGTGGGGTATCGATATGTGGTGTAAAGAGTTTGTGGAGTATCGAGTTGCGGTTTAAAGAGTTTGTGGAGTATCGGGATGTGGGGAACGGAAATTTCGTGAACCGAAAATGTGCGCTCTATCTAAAATGTGTTGTAATGTATCGAGTCGTCGAATGTACAGAATTGAAAATGGCATAAGCGCGCCAATAACTGTGCTTGTCGTTTGGTAAAGTAGCCGATTACGGCAGTGTTTAGCCTATCGTGATAATGTGATGGTGTTGCGAAAGTTCCTGTCCAAGGCAGCGAACTGCATCTGGCACCAGCAGTATTATGTTATGTACTCGGGCATTTAAGTGTTCAGAGATAGTCTGTCCTAGGCAGACGGTGAATTACCGTAAAAATGCGCAACTCGAAGCTGTAAGCTGGTGCACTGATAGCTACTGGTTCTCCTGAAAACCTGCATCAACGCGGTTTCGAGTGGAACTATATGGTCCGGAATTGCGTTACCGTGGGCCCGCCGCTAGATGCCGTTATACTCGTGATGCGTCCAAGGAATTCGATCTTTCGCGGTTTACCATCTGTTACTGCACTGGATGCTGAGAGAGAGAGAGAGAGAGAGGGAATATTCAGTACATTGTTTCGATTATCTTTGATATAGTTCTTCGTCTCAATAAACAATACGTGACTTCAATAAAGTTACGACATTCCCTTACCGATACAACAGCAGAATTAGTACCGCCACATTACTATAAACTGTCTCAAAAATAAATTTTCCTGGAATATTAAAAATTTGTGTTTCAATAACGATTTTTTTTTTTTTAATAATGCGAATCAAAAAAATGGTATTGATAAAAAAAAACTCAAAGAGCAAAGAAAAAGGTCAAAATTTCAAGAAATATTATTTTCAGGATATAGTCTATATCAATGAGGCAGTATCAACTTTTTATTTTAGACAAAAGAATGCGTTTTTGAAGCACCCCAAGCAATTGACCATTGATTAATGATAGTGCAAACTTCAGAATAAAAAAAAAATAAAAATGTACGATTATTTTTTTGGCAAGATATAAATCTAAGAGCTGTTTACGTGGATGACAAGAATTGTACCAATTTGGACGGGCTGGGTGTTCGTGCTCTTGCGCTTGCACGAACATAACGGCCGTCCACTTACCGTTACAAATGACGTCTCGATACGATTCAGCATCGATCTCTCAGAGTCGTTCCTCTTTTTCTCCCTCCCTATTCTACGTTCGATCCGATTCTGCCCACTCGATTCGGTCCTCGCTGCTCTAGCGGCGATATCGTTCCGTCTCTTTATTTCCAACTTCCTATCTTTCTTCAGGTATAGCCCCCGTTGTGCTCTCGCGTAAATATATACACACACATATATACATAACTATACATACGGTATCCTCCCGATAAATAGGAGGCTTCTGCTGCTTGGTGGCCAGTGTTCTTTTCTCTCTCTCTCTCTCTCTCTCTTTCTCTCTCTTGAATTCCGTTAGTCACGGCTGTCTCTCTGCCGCAACTGCAACAGCCTATCTCTGTCTCTCGATGATACAACGACCAAGTACAAAGTCGATTACCATACGCTAATGGCCAGCGTGGCTCGTCGCACCGCTTGCCGATCTATCGTTTTCCTTTACCGTTAGATAGCTCCATTATTTTATTATGCAATCGAATAGCAGAGTTACCTTTTACACTCTTATACACACACAAGACACACACAGATATATATTCTATAATATTTTTATACAGCGAGCTCTGCGCTGTGATCGTACTCTCGCCATTGTCTTTCTATATCTTCTGTTATCGCATTTATCATTATACCGTAACATACTCTCGCAGGTGTGGAACGTTTCATTTTTTGGTTGAGCTGCGATCGTTGGAATTCTTAATTCTTATCGTACAAGCACGTTTACGGTAAAGGGTCTACATTAAAAAAGTATCGTTTTTCCTCGTTTTTAAAAGCAGATAAAAGTTTCTTCATGCATATGCTGTTTATGAGGGAACTAATGTTTATGCGAAATCTCAAGTAAATGCCATCATAATTGATTTTTATTGCTTCCTCATGGAGAAAACTTTGTTTTTGTAAAAACATTTCGGTTTTTCGAGATTCTCGTGTCAATATTATACTCCGAATGGTGTGAAGCGTCGAAAAAAGTGGATTAGAAAAACGCCCGTGCTTGTGCGTGTGCGTGTACGTGTCATTGGTAAAAAAAATAAAATTTTCTATAACTTGAGAATAGGTTGGACAATTTGGCTGAAATTTAGCATGCTACAAAAGAGCCTTTGTGGCATCAATCAATGTTGCATTGCATCTTTTTTCAAAATGCAAAAATTGGCTCGTCAGACTTACATTTCTTTTAAATTTGCCCCCTTTGTACAAGCTGTTTTTTTTGTGACAAGAAACAAAGTCTGCATGAGAAGCTAAAAAAACTTTTTTTCCTTTTTAAACCGCTTACTTATGCCACGATATTTTATATCTCTTTTATAGTTTAATCAAGTTAAGCCGAAAAAAAAACTTTCATAACTCCTGTAAGCGATAACTGTAGTCAAAAATTGTTGCGGTTACCCGAGGCTACTTCGCTTGCACTGTTTTTGTTCCAAGAGAGAGAGAGATGAGAAAAAAAATGAAGTGAAAGAAGAGCGTGCTCGACCGAGCGAGTTTAACCGTTAAAAATAATTTCACGAGACTCTCTTTCGCGTACATCATTAACCGGCGCTCTTGGGACGAAAATAAATTGCCTCACGCGAGAGAGAGAGAGAGAGAGAGAAAGAGAGAAGGAAAAAAGAGGAAAGACAGAAGAGTGTCTTATAGAGAGTTCGACGACAAAGAGTATCCAAAAAGTCGACAAAGAAGTCCCTCGCGCGAAGACGAAGAAGAAGAAGAAGAAGAAGAAATAGAGTATATAGCTGCTGGCAGACTTTAAATCCGAAGAGGGTTTAGAGGTGTACGCGTCACGCAGAACCAACAGACGGATGGACGGACGGATAAATCACGGTTGCCTCGTATACCAAAACTAAAGCTTTGCTCACCCTTCCAGAAGCAGCTCTTCGCCAGACAAAAATCGTACAAAAATTACCAAGTCGCGAACGCCCACGGAGGCTCTCGTTGCTTTTGGCTATTGAGTCTGACGAGGAAAAGGAAGAAAAAAAGAAACTACGAAAGAAACATCGTGTGTCGTCGCCTTGCTCGAAAAAAAAAAATAAAACAAAGAAAAAGAATCGAGCCTCTTTGTTCGTTAGACACGAGATACACGTAAATTAAATGGTGCTCCAGGCAAAGGGGCGACAGAATTATATTATCACGAGCTCTTCAATGTTTTTGTAACCTACTTCGATGCAGCCTTCTGCATTTGATGCTTATATATCTACTACAAATGTATTAATAATTGCACTGATAATAAAACCGATTAATAATATTGGTGTGGGACAAAACGATTTTTATCTTTTATGATTAAGAGAAAAAAAACACATTTATTTAAACCATTAAATAAATGTGTTTCTTCAATTTAAAGGCCCAATAAAATTTCTTTAATTTAACTATATTTTAATTGATTGAAATACATTTTCTTTGATTTAAATAAATATTTATTCGATTGAAATAAACGCAATTATAAGTTTTACATTAATAAAATATTAAATAAAATTTCGTATTTGACACATCATATTTATTCCTAACTTTTGGAGTCTTCGTAGTACTTGGTTGATAAATTCAAATAACGGCTTGCAAGAAATGAATGATAGGGAATATATGACTGTTGGCTTCCATATTCGAATGCCATGCTTGGAGGGGGCGTTGCGTAATAGTGGAGATAAATTAGACAATGCGAGAAGAGATTCTATCCCGTAGTAACGGAAACTGGGAGGCAAGATTCAGTCCCTCGTGCCTGCACAGTTGGAGTCTGATATAGTGCTGCTGCGTAATAAATCCATTCTTCTTATACTGTCTCGTCCCTGCACTCTTCACTCATTTCTTTTAATCGCTCTTGGCGCTTGCATTGACTGCTTGGGGTCAAATGGCAATGCGGCGCAAAGGCCGCGTGCTCTCGTCGAGATATACGAAAAGGTGAGCTCGGTGCTTCGTCTCCCGTGTGGAACGCTCTCTGCCAATCTATTACCATGGGATCTGTGTCGCACGAACACTGTGTCGAATACTCCACCGCGCTGAGGGGGTCGTGTAACTCTTGAAATTATGGCATGGAGTCGTGAATTACAGAGTCATAAATTAGAAAGTTGAAGATTAATCCTTCTGCTTGGACTTGATCCTGGATTCTTTAAATTCGTAATACCTATTCAGTTTTCTTAACATTTATGACACGATATTAATATATAAATAAAAAAAATTTCAAACTGAAACTGAGAACAAAAAAGAACATTGCTTCATCATTATTATTGAATTTTTACAAAACTACCTCTACGAGGAAAGTATATATGTTCATCAATTTTGACTTCCTCGTTCACTTGGTGTGAAATGTTAAGAATTCTTTTCGCCTAGGGCGAAGATTACTCAGCAAATTACTTTTTTACCCTTCCGGGTAAAAAAAAATGATCAAGTAATAGTAGGTAGGTCATTAAAATAATTGAACAGAGAACAAAGTTTAACAAAAAATTTGGGGCGAAAGGAGGTACATAATAGAAAGGATAAAATTAAAGAAGAAAAAAATTATAATGTTGTTGAAAAAAAAAAATCCGACTCAAAATTATTAATCTACGAAAATAATAAAATAGTTTTAGTTGGGAAAACGTTGGATTTATCTATTTGCGTTTTCCAACTGCAGCGAATACTCTTTCCTGGTTCGGAAAATTAATTTAATTATTTTTGTTGATTGAGATTATTTTTCAGCCGGGATTTTTTGTTACTTTTCCTTTTTTTTTACAATATTAGAAACCTGTTTCATTTCAGAGTCGATTTCCATAAGTGTCTTATCGAGTAAGCCATGCAATGTTGTAACAGAGATTTAAGTATTACAGTCGACTATTAGCGACTGCAACGATTCGTTACGAAGTCATTCAGCAAAAGAGCTGTAAATTGCATGCACCACCAGTGAAACTGTATGCTGCACACGCAGTTTTGCGATAAGTGCAGGGCAGAGCGGCGTCGCTGCAGAGTGAAAGCCAACAACCTTGATTTAATAATAAAGGTTGCTGCAGCCCCTACGGTCGTGGCGTGTGGGCGAGAGATCTTAAAAATAGAGTCGCGAGCAACCGCGCCGAGAGCCACGTTTTATTCTCGCGTGAGCGTTATGTTACCATATGCATATGTTCCATCCAATCCACTTCCACTTTTTCGCGTAAGCCTTTCTTCATCCCTCTCGTTTCGTGCGTGCATCATTCACATATGTAGACCTCTCGCGAGGAGTACTAGTTGGATTGTGCTAATTTCGACGGCGACCACCACAAACGCGAGGCTCAAGCAGTTTTCGCCGCACTCTCAAAGGCAAAAATTACAGCGGCATCCGAGTAGCTAGTGTTCAAGAATAAATGATGATGGGATTATACTATAGGATTCACTGCAGAGTGGAAACCGCATGCGGGTCAGGGTTGAACAAATTTGCAAACTCATTTCAATAGTCGACTGGTTATTCCAGTTTACAAAGATGATGCTTTTATTCTTTTTCGCCGTATGATTTACTGAAAATTTGATGTTTTTCTTGTACGTCCTCATAGAGGAAGCTTTGGCTTCGTGAAAAAAAAAAATTCTTTTTGAGATTTTCATGTCAGGACATTCAGAATGGTCCAAAATGTCGAGAACAGTGGTTTAGAAAACAAGTCTGCAAAGTAGAAACCTGCAAATTGTGTCATTATTTTGTATCTTTGAAAAAGCTTTTCTTTTTTTTTTTAAAAAAAGCTTTGTCAATGACACAAAATAAGGCTTGTTTCTTAGGTCTCGAGGAGTATAATCTCTTCTTCTTTTTTTTTTTAATCTCAATTTCGACCAAGAGACAAGAGGATCTATCGATTATACCGTCACAATTATGTTCCCTCTTGTATCTCGTAATTCTATAATCGTCGTGATAAAAAGACTCACGCGCAAGTGGATGCTCACAAACAGCGCTGAGCCGCATGTGCATAACGTTGTGTAACGCTCACGTTTTTCCACGAATGGAGGCTCACGTGCCTTTCTTAGCTATAGAACACATGAACAGGGAAAAATGAGTTTTAGATGAATAAAACTGAAAGAGCTATTATAATTGTTCCACTGACAACTCTTTAAAGTGTTTCGTTTTTTCCTTTTTTTTTTTACAGTAGACCTATCTTTGTACATACTTATTCCCAGAATTACTTTCTGCGTTGTGTAAGATAAAAAAAATAGTTGCTAAAGCTAAGAGTGTTGTACAATAAAAATGAATTGTCATTGCAATCCTAAAAAAAACAACGTCCTTGCTCAAAAAAATATTTAAAAATCTGTTTTTGTATTTACCGCCAATTTTGTAGTGGCACTCCGATTTTGCCTTACCTTACCGCGTAAATCGGAAAATTGAAATAATAAAAAAATGTAATTTGAGACGGAAAAACTGGCAATAACGGAAAATTTTGCGTCAGGCAGAAAATTGGTGTAATGGAAAATGTTGCTTCAGGCGAAAAATTGAAACAATGGAAAACTTCGCGTTAAGTGGAAAATTAAAATATTTTTAATTATACCAAATTTTAATTATATAATTTAAAAAAAGTTTTACCAGAATCTCAATTTACTATACATTTCTGTGAATTTTTATCAGATTCATATTTAATCATAGTTATATATAGGTATATAAATATAATCCATATGTTAACAGGTACTCGCATCGATCTCCATGTGATTTCCATTTCATATTTTAATCCAATATATATTTAACGCTTAGAATTAAAATCCAGATGTGTATTTATTTTGAGTTGTCTGTATTCACGACAACGACGAGGTCATCATCATTCTTTGGGACTTCGATGTGGCTTGGCACATCAGTTTACGTTGGTGTGGATATTCCTTAAAAGGAGTATTTGCAAGAGTGTTTGCAAATATAAATTTGCGAATAGACGAGCGTCAAGTCGGCGGCAAAAGGAGGGGTAGGGCGGCAGGTTTTATAACGGTTTATATATATCTTTACGCGAGAACACGGATCTTGTACCTAGTCGTGTGAACGTGACCATTAGAAGTAAGTCCACCGGGGCCGAAGAGCACGTGGCGTATATTATACGGTAAATCGTTGTCGAGTAGACGTTCGCCAGTTTCGAGGGATCTGTCGGTCCGAAGATTTAGGAATAGAGCAGACCGGGGCTGGTTGGGTCACTTGCTTTTTCGATTATCTTTAAAAAAAAGGTTGCACAAAAATTGTTTCCTCATTATTTTGTATATTTGATAAAGCTTTTTTTTTTACGAAAGACACCTCTACGAGGAAGTATGTTGATCAATTTTGAGCTCTTCATAGAGGAAGTTTTGTGAAAAAAAAAACTTTGTCAAAGATACAAAATAATGAAGAAGCAATTTGTAAGGTTCTGTTTTGAAACGTTTTTTGTTTCTTTTCTTTAGAATTTCAATAAGACATCAATTTATTTGTGGCCAAATGATAGATTCGACTAGAAATCCAATCATTTGTAAAAACTGTTAAACGGAACTATTTATTATGATAAATAAATAATTTCTGTTTTATTAGTCAGCTGACAAAAAAAGTCCATTTTTTTACCCATCTAACCCCGGTCTTTCTTACCTCATTATGGTGTCACAGGCGATTCAAAGTAAGACTATCATAGGCAAATCATAGGAATTTGTGATCAGGCATCGGATACATAAATTTCGTCATAGACCCAGTCTAGTTTGTACAGTCAATCTTTAGAAGAAGGAGTATTCGATCACTCGCGCAACACTAATCTCTGATTCCAATCTTTGGATTGAATTCGCCGTTAGAAGTGTTGACCTCACGTTGACCCAATAAACCGTGTCGACGGCACTCAATCAGGAAACTCGTCCCCTATCGAGACCGCTTCGAGTTTCTTTTACGGTAGCCGACGTTCTGCCGATTTTTGAGCGGTGGTAAAAAATCGGCAGAATGTTAATAAGGACTATACTGATTCTACTACACGAATCAGCAAATTAAAATTTTGAAATTAGACACTACCTAATTTAGAAAGAAACTACTATATCCATAACCGGTGTCAATGGACGATGTTCAACAGCTGGTGTCAATGTGCTTTCTAACGTCAAAATTATCAACGCATTTTGCTTATAAATAGGCCGATGAAATTCAATAATATTTTAAGATTTTATTCGTGCCATAATTCTAAATTCAATACAAAAGTGTTGAGTATATATTTTGAGGTGGGAGCCGAATTATTTTAACGCATTTGCTTCGGTGAATTGCACAATGTAAAATTACTATTACCATTAATTGGATTTACACTGATCTAAAGTCCACGTCAATCGCCTTTAGCACTCGGGATTTTTAACAGATTAAACATTTTAATTTTACCAGGTATTATAATTCATATTATTTCATCCTTCTTGGAAATATTTTTGTTTCATAGTTTTTTATAGTCGGGAGATTTTTTTATTTATTTTTTAAAATTTATGTTACTGTATCACTCTAGTTTCGACAATGTCTCGATCGTAGTAGGAAAATAAGAAACTCCTGTTTTACGTTTCTGAACATAACTCCCGAATCGGAGTCATGTTCAGAAATGTATATTTTATCTAATGATTGCCCCGAAATAATTATTACAAATATAAATAAAATCAATCTTTCGTTCGGTAATAATTCATTTGCCAATATGCAAAATATGAAATATTTAGAAATTTTCAAAAAAAAATTACAAATTCAATAGACCCCTTAAAAAATGTCCTACTGTTAAATTGTTCCACAGATTTACGGTTTGACGGCGCAGCTGCTGATCAGTTCTCATTGTGTCCAAGAGAAATGAAGGCCGTTGTATTCACGCTGTAAAAAGTCGAATGATTAACTCCATTTACAACATCGACTGTCCATGCAGAGTTACGACAAGGTGGGCCCCAAACAGAGACCTTGCCTGTCCTTGCTTGTGCCGCCGTCACCGATACGATACGTTCGATCGCAAACTCTTAATTCGGTCCGAATATCTGACCCAGTTTCGTTTTCTGAAAATGTTTCGTAAGATCGAGATACGAGGGCACCGGTAAGAAAAAAAGAAAGAAAAAAAGAAAAAAGACAGAGAACCGGAGGCCCCCTGACGGGACAGCACAAAATCGAGGTTGAAAAAGATATATTCCAGCAGCAGCAAAGCGTCACATTGACGACCACGTTGCGGTTATTGCCGATAGGCAGACATTACTCCGGAAAGAGAGAAAAGAAAAGAATCTTTCGTTACGTAACAAGAATCTTAAGTAGTCGAACTATGCGCATGACATGGTGACTCAGAGCTCAATGATCTCATGATTATTCGTTAGACTCATAAAAATCGTTCCAATCACATTTTGTAGACAATTTAATTGCAAGCGTAATTTGATATTTACTATAATTCAGTCGAGTACCAAGATTTCGATCGAAAACAAAAAATTTTAGATCACCATCTTTTATTTGTTAATTTTAACATTGATAACAATTTGTATTTTTAATTTACATAACATTTTGTTTTCTTTGTTTCAAAGTAATATTGTAAGTTTGACAATTATTAGAAATTTTCTTTTATTGTTTTAATTTTTCTCTAATTTTTCAAACTCTCATTATAAAATTAAAAAAAATATATCCTACGCCCAATTTTTTGTCCCAAAATGGGACAATTTTTTAATATTTATTAATGCCACTACTAATTCATCAAGAAATTCTTAAAATAAATTAACAATACTTAAGTAACAAAATTATTTTGTACGAAAATCAGAACTGTTATTTTAGAATATGATATTTTACTATGCATTCTGATGCAAAGTCTGGCGAATACATCTACATCAACATGATCCACGTGTGTTTGTATGGATCTGTGTGTGTGTGTTTGTGAGTGTGCAGTTATACTTCCGAAATATTCTGGCGACAAAATAACTCGACAAAAATATCTCAAAACTAAAATACCTTGAGCCAAAATAACTCGAACCACTGAATGACAATAAATTTATTGATATAATGGTTGCAGAAGATATGAATCATAATAAAGTTATTTTAGCTAGATATTTTTCTCAGGATATTTCTTCGTAACATAAAAAAAAGTAATTAAATATGAGGAATGGCTTTGGCTTAGAATTTTATTAACAAACTTAGTAGAATATTTTTCTAATATAAATATGCATATGCTATCGATAAATTCGCCAATTAGAAACGCAGTTTTGTTCTTCGCAAAATGAAGTGACTCCTCAAGATAATATGGCCAGAAAACTTTATTTAAAAAACGATCGCTTAATAAAAATTACATCTACGTATTTCATATTTTTCACATTGTCGAAAAACATGATTTTCCAAATGCACATAAATTCGACTCAATAATATAAACATCTGTTTTAACACTTTTTAAACGTCTTTATGTTCACTTCAAGTTCCGACAGTATTCTTTTTTTAGTTACGATATTTTAATGATTCTTTTTTTTAATGTGTGAAAAAATATATAAAAATATAAAACTGTTTGTTTAGTTACAACTTCTCAGCATTCACGTCAGAAAAATTATATTACTTTAAATAATTTTATAACTAATAACGAAATAATTAATCAATTGATTATTAACGACATTGCAGCTGTAAATAATTAATCGATACGAAAAAAAATCTATATTGTTCATATTAATGGGGCCTTAAGTGTTGTATTACTATTACTTTTCTGTGAAAAGAAATTTTACAATATTATTTAACAATTTTTCCAAAATTAGGGTTCAAACTGCAAAAATAAATAAATTTATATCAGTAGTCATACAGATGAAATATTTCTCAATGATTATCCCCAATTTTAAACAGACTCCTTCTCAAGGTGTCACCGTAAAAACTTTGTTGAGAGGCATAAAAATCTTTCTAGTTTTATCAACTATTAGTGAACTTTCGACCCAATATCATTTCCGTCGCTTCCTAATTTATTTCGAGTGTCAAATACGGATAGTCGATATACGAACAGTCGCTTATCGTCCAACTACTATTACTATGTAACATCTGGCTATTAGTGCTATCATCGATGTTCTATTTTAATTCATGCCTCTTGCCACTGTCAAACATATAATACAAATCTCTCATCTTTCTATCAACTAATATAGGATTTTTACAAAGCTCGAGGTAGCTTTGGAAAAATTCAAAAATAATATAGAAGCAATGTTGCAAAGTTTTACATTGCATCCATTTTTTGTAATACTTTTTTTTACACTCGACTGGAAAATCACGTTCCAATAATTCAAAGCAATTGGTGTCATCGATTCTATTGAAGGTAAGAAAAAAAAGAATAAACGCTGGCGAGATAGAGACACACACACATGAAGAGGATTATCACGTCGATGCCGTAACGAAAGCGCATATGCGGTAAGGAAAAACTAGTTGATTGTTTTCTGTTATGCAACGGTCTGTGCACTATCATTATATATATATATATATATGCTCCAATCAGCCCGGGACCAACAATTGTCCTCGTTTCATGGCATTTCTAAACGTATGGCGTCGATAACTGGAAGCTTAACTTTCAAACCACAAGTACTTATATCAGCTCGGAATTTGTCGTGTAGTGAAAAAAATGATCTGATGAGTGCGGGAATAATAAATGTTCACGTTTATATATATATATATATATATATATATATGTATACGACACGTCGCGTATACTGATGGGAAGAGGCATTTGACGAACATTTCACTGGAGCAAGGGTGTCACGTTTCGCCGCGATAAGGACAAATAAACGGAAAGCGTTAAGTATAATGCTACTGTTGTGACCAACTTGACGTATATACACGTGACGCCCCGGTCTCGTGCGATTCTGCGTCAAGGTATCTCGTTATCCAGCGACTTGTCACGCGCATCAGTCGCATCACTGTACCAATCGCGTCACAAATGATTCTAATTTTGGATTGTAGATCTTGTCGATTTTTTTAAATTTCAACAATAACGTCACGAGTATATCTATACTTTTCATGTATATATGCGTGAACCCATCGAGTTGTTGAAGGATGATTTTTTATTAAAATATATATTTATATAGATTATATTATGTATTAAAGTTTCCCGTACCATTTTTGTAAACGGTAAAAACGTTTCTATCTGTCGGCGGACGTTGATTGCTTTGTGAGTTGGTGACAGTGTAGAATCGGGAATGTGTTGAATCAGGACTGTCGTGAATTTTGCTTGTGTAGAGTTTCGCTGTGGAGACTTTTACTGTATTGAATTTGTGTTTGTGTAGAATTGCAGTTGTACAGAGTCGAGCATTGCGTATAGAATTGCTGCTGTGTATATAGAGCCGAGCACTGTGTAGAGTTGCTGTTGTGTAGAGTCGAGCATTATGTAGCGTTGCTGTTGTGTACAGTCGAATATTGTGCAGACTTGCTGTTTTTTAGACTCGAGCATTGTGTGGAGTTGCTGTTGTGTAGAGTTGCTGTTATATAAAGTCGAGCATTATGTAGAATTGCTGCTGTGTAGAGTCGAGCAATTGCGTAGAGTTGTTGTTGTGTAGAGTCGAGCATTGCGTAGAATTGTTGTTGTGTAGAGTCGAATATTCTCCAGACTTGCTGTTTTGTAGAGTCGAGCATTGTGTGGAGTTGCTCTTGCGTGCAGTCGAGCATTGTGTAGAATTGCTGTTGTGTTGAGTCGAGCATTGTAGATTCGACCATTGTGTAGAGTCGGTGATGTGTAGAGTCAGATTCTGGAGAATCGTCGCTCTGTCGTTCGCTGAGTACATACAGACAGAGCGGTATGATAATCGCGCCAGCGCAGAGCGCGTTGGACCATATCCACATTGTGAGAGTGAACGCGACGAGCGACGTGGCGGTATGGAAAGAGGAGAGCGGGCAGAAGCGCGCGAGGTGCGCGTCTCTCTTGCATCACGCCCGACGACCTTGTCGAGTGCAGCGGCCGTCGAACTCCCTCGTATTCAGGGTCAAAAAATACGTGACGCGACTTCGGTCGCACGCTTCCGACGCGCCGAACCCGGCACCGCCCCTCCGCGCCGCCATATCACCCACACAGCCTCACAACGAAGACGTTCACGACTGCCATTCGCGAATTTGCTTTCGTCGAGTATATATATATATATATATATGCATATATACACGACCATCCGCGCTCACAATCAGTTGCATATCGCTTTTTCCTATCTACATGTAAAAGTTACACACATGTATTGCAAACAAAAAAAAAAAAAAATGCGCTCGGTAACGTCGTAGATACGCGACAGAAAGATCGCTGAGTTGCACAACGACCGCTGTGTTTGCGCAGGCAAAACTCGTTCGACACAGACTTCTTGCTCGAATGATTCGGTTTATTCTGCACAGGAACGAGATTTCGTTACTTTTTTTTTCTTCTTCCGTCTCTCCTTACGTAATAACATTATATTTTTGGAATTATGACGACGATTGCGAAATTCGCAAAAACATTGAGTAATGAAAATTGTACAGTCGCGGGTATGAAAGGTTGGTTTTAAAAATTTACAAGGTAGAAACTTACACATTGCTTTTTCTACATGTACGTTGCTTCGTATATTTTCTATGAGAATGTATATGTTTTGCTCTATTTTGGATTCCTCAAAAAAACAAGCTCTTGTGCATGAGGAAGGAATGTGCAAGTTTCTAGTTTGCAACTTTATTTTTCAAGTTTTCAATGCAGTGATTATTATATTTTTTACGATTTTGAGTTTAAAGTATTGAAAAATTCGGTGCTAAATCTTGGTACACAATTTTACGAAAATTCGGATAATCCAATAAGTCATGAATTTTTCATCAATATTGATACCAAACATTCCTGTATGTTATGTTTAATAAAAATATCCCTATGTTTTTTATTATTAATATGAAAACAATTGAGATACATCTAAAAGGAAGCAAAACGTAAATCTGAATTTAACGAGAAAAGCATATTTTCCTTATAATTACAGCGTTAAATGAAAACAAATTAGCGCAATATTTTTCCTCGTCTGCTATCGTAATTGTGCTAACACTTTTATATTATCCTAGTTGCACAAGCCTTAAATTGGTATTGGTCACTTAATTATCAACAGTTCTCTCATTACTTCTGAGGCACTTTCAATAAACTACAGTTGTAATGTGTAAGGTACAGCCTATATATATATATCTGTCCACGTTATATATGACGAAATGTTTAATCATTTTTTTATTCAAATCAATTAAATTGTATTTAAATTTCGGACAAATAGATATTTATTTTAAGCTTCAATAGATATTTAGTTCATTAAAATATCTTTGAACTATCCGATGGGTCATACTTTAAAATAATCGACACTGGATTTGTGGACTTTGTATCCAATAGAATTATTGCTACAGGTGTTAGTATAGATATTATCCTGAGTGATATCTGTGTGTGTGTGTCTTTTTGTAGATTTCTAAACCAGATTTTATGCTATTTGCAAAGAGGTCAACAATACTTGTGATACACGCAAAATAAAAATAAATGCTTTTTTTAAATAAATAAAACAAATAAAATAAATGTGTGAGTTCTCGAAAGAGTTCTTCAGGAATCTCTTATCATTAAAGAGTAGGAGTAAATTTACGCCGATTCGAAAATCAGTAGCTTATTTTTTTATTGATAACTATAAAAATGAATGAAATGTTGTCACAAAGTCGTGACAATATTTTCATCGTAATAGATGGAAAAATTTCTTAATAAACTAAAAAAAAAAAAACCATTTCTTCAAGAGATCTACGACGCAATCTAAACAGTCTAGAACATTTAGATTGCTTTATATATACATTACTACGTGTCAGATGTTGCTCAGTAGCCAGTAGTGAAAATCGAATAAGCATTGCGTTAGTTAGAGACGTTTTAGCCACGTTTTATGCTATAGATATTTATACACGTGGCTACACGAGAGCATATACCACACGTGGCTTATCTATATGACAAATCAAGCGCAAAAACATGAAATTTCCAAAATATACATATACGTAGATGCAACGAGTTTTCTATATTTAAACAATTTGTTTTAACTGCGAATATTCGATGATGACGACGTTGACTCTCGTCGAGGCTAACTCGCATTTTGTTGTTGGTTACGGTGCAGCGAGGGCGTAAACAATTATTGCACAATGTGACGCAACGAGGCGTTATCAGGTCTGAGAGACGCTCTCGCCAATGAGAGAACGGCGCCGGTGCTACTTGTTATAAAACGCGTATACTATTATGCATATACATATACTAATGCATCCTAGTGGATGGCAAGTCCGATTGGAGAAGGCGTTCAAAGTCGCTCGCACACCCCGATTGCAGATATTTCATCGGGCTCGTACACACGCGTGCGATATACACATTTACAACGTTGATATACCGCAATTCATCAGCTATAAACGCGGTATATGATATACTTAATCGTGCATACTTCAAGCAACGACGGCGAGTTCAACGTCCGTACTTTTCGAACGTGGCTATCGACTGCATTCAATACATGACACGTTAGCTATTGCTTCTAAAAGTAATTTTTTTTTCCATCTTTTGATACCTTATAATGGAAGCTTTGTTTTAAAAAAAACACACAAATTTTGATTCCTCATAGAGGAAGGTTTGTTTTTGTGAAAGAAAATTCGAAACATTCATTTCAGGATACTCAAAATGTTCCAAAATATCGAAAACTGGTCTACCGATCGAACTGAAATTTTGCACGTACGTGAAGAAAATAGCAATGTTCAACAATCTTTATTCCATTTTATAGCGTTTTTTGGATGTTGAGTGAAAATAATGGATGTGTGTAACGAAGAACTTTCTGCTAAACGTGCAGAAAAAAGAAGTTTTGTTTTTACTGTTTTTTTTCTTCGTGCAGTCGAACTCGATCCGCTTACAGTTGGCATTACGTGCAGCAAAGAGGACTCCGTTTATAAGGCTGATGCGACAGGTCACGATGAAACGTTTGTCAATAGTACCGTGTGAAAGAATGCAATTTTAAAGTTCGTGAAGGCATTATTATTCAAAATCTGTAGTTGGCAATATTGTAAAAACTTTGCAGATGGGCGTACATATTATCTAAAATTGTACAGCTTACAACGAAGAAAAAAAAACCATAATATATAACTCTAATCTCAATTTCAGCATTTTTTTAAAAATTGATTTCTATTCCAGGAAGCAACGCAATAAAAAATTCTTTTTCAAGTGTTTTCATAATGCAAGAAAAGTACCCAATTTTTCGGGGGATTAAAAAAAAAGACATATTAGGAATTTGTATTACCGTTGAAATTTCAGTGTCTGAGGACATTTAAAATGATATAAAATTTATAGAAAAATGGTTCGGAATAACCATTAACTATGAAACGTAAATATAGTAATAATAATACGTGCACTTGCCGGGTGTGTGATTTTCATCTCAACTCTTTGCAGCTGCGTTGAATTAATTAACAGGTTTTATTCGAAAATAATGTAACGCAAACTTATAATAATAAATATGTTAAGTGAATCACAGTTACCCGTTTATAGTTTCTCGTTACACTATATTTGCTATATAGTAATACTCAACAATCAACGATTCCGTAATAAATAAATAAAATGCTTCGGCTAAGCGGCAATTACGTAAATCAGAATATACTGTGAATCATTAACATGTACAAACTAACACTACTAACAGCGATGCCTAACCCATTCACTAGTCAATGACTATTATTACGTCTCTTTTACGTCAACTTGATCGTTTTGCTACCTCTATTTTTTGTCCTCGTGGAAGAAGATTTCTTTTTGTGAGAAAATTATTTTTTTTTTTCGAGATTCTCATTTTCGTATACTTCAAACAAAGTAGAACTTTGCATATTGGTAACTCATTATTTAAAAAAAAATTTCAATGCTACCTCTACGAGGAAGTATGTTGATCAATTTAGGCTTTCTGTTAGAAGAAACTTTGAAAAAAAAAAAAAATTAAGGTTCTCTGAATTAGGAAGTCTTTGTTGGATACTCACCAAATTCAGTATCAAACAACGACACATTTTATTCAAGTTTTCTGCAAAATTTTAGATCAGTCATTTGAACCATTTTCGAGATACTACATTTTCAAAAACAGTAGGAAAATCTCAAAACTCCATAAAATCCTAACCGATTTATGGAGTCCGATTTCTGCCAAATTCAATACCAAACAACATTAAATATACTTACACTTACGAAGAACTGTCTAGCAAAATATAGTAAATTTTACGAAAGTTAGAGCGATCGTGGCCTTTTTTTGAAAAATTCTAAATTTTATAAATTCAAAATGCCTGCATATATTTTGTTAAAAATCACAATAGTCAAAGCGAGACAACTACTTCACTTGTGTGCCAAATTTCAGCTCAGTCGCTTCAACGGTTATTTACTTACAGATTATTGAATTTTTTTTAAGTGCACAGAGACGCACAAAATATATATGGACTTTTTTCTAAACCACTTGTTTCCACGTTGGACCATTCTGAGTGTCCTGACATGAAAATCTCGAAAAAAAAAAATTCCATTTCCTATATATTTTGTTAATTTTCGGCCCTAGGGCTATTTTTCTCCATAATCTGAACACGATTATGAATAACGAGCATGGAATTTTCGTACAACTTTGTTTTTTACGGATAAGGATATTAAACACGTATTTTCGTCTAAAATGGGTGTTTAGTTCAGTGTAAAATCCCTCCCAGCAGTGTGTAAAATATTTTCGCTTCTACATCGTCGACCCTTCGACATTTACAATCTCAAAAAATCAATAAACTGCACGAACCCTTCGACCGTAACTATAAATAAATCTTGCGGGCAGTGGCAAAATCGTTCTGCAGAGCGTGCAACTCCAAGCCTTCGTTATCGACGTCAATCCTTCCCTTTACCTCTCCCTCTCTCTTTACAGCTGCTAGGGCAATTTAAAAAAGTCCAAACTGATGGTTCGAGAACCTTACGCATAGAACCACGATTCATTTTCCTCTGTCTGTTTACGTAACTAAATACTGTTGTTGACATGAATCAATGTTCAGGTGATATATGTCGAAGACAGGACAGCTGATCCACGGAGAGAAGAAAATGGGGATAATTTCGGTGTTTAAAGAAACAGTTATGTTAAAATATTATAATATTATATTTAAAAATCCGTGTTTATAAATTGTAGGTAAGGGTTTAGAGTAAATTTCTTTTATTCTGAAAGAGAATTAAAAAGATAATTCGAAATTTAAATGACCAAGTCTGCAAAGCAGAATTTTGGAAATTGCTTCCTCATCAGTACACAATTTTTTGACAAAGTCATTTCTATGAGAAAGTATGTTGATCAATTTGAAGGATACCTCATACAGGAAACTTCATTAAATTTATTAAATAATGAGGAAGCAATTTGCAAAGTTCAACTTTGCAGGCTTATATTGAATGTGAATATTCTTAATAAACAGTACATAAAATGCATTGAAATTTTCAATGACTTCAAATGACATAACACGTGCAAATGATAGTCTAAAAATAATGTGCGTAAGTTTGGCGGAATATGCTAAACAACGGTATAACGTTCAAAAGTCATTCCTAATTCGGGAGATCACCAGCGACAGCAAAACACTTTTTCCTCATAACAGAAACTTCGCACTTCATCCAACTTCCCATAATTGCAGACACGACACAATTTTACATATTCATATGAAAGTCCCAGAGTTGAACTTTTGCACTTTGCCTTTGTGTTCCGAATTTTTACACGTTTTATAAAATAAACGAAATTACGTACGAAAATACATAAGAATCATCGATTCATCCATCAACCGCAAACTATTATGTAGTCAAGTATAACATATCAATTTCTTTTTTTCCACCAAGGATTATTAAGGAACCGATAATTGAGCTTTGAAAAAAAAAAAAAAAACATATTGTCGGCGTTTTTAAGCAACTTTGACAAACAAAACTAATGATAAACTATGACAAGCCCGTGTTTCATGACCTACGACAAAATTAATTTAACGAGTATATCCACTGTTTTTTTTTTTACACTTGGACCGCCCACTATTAGTTTTTTATAAACACAAGTCGTCGCACTGAAACGAGGGATAAAAGAGATGTAATGCAAAAAAGAAAAAAAAAGGAAAGAAAAAGTGAGTCTCGAGCCTACCCCAATAAGCTATTCGTTATTTCTGTTTCAGCCTCGAAGTTCTCCGCAGAATTTTTGCTTTGTTCTCGATAACGATCCTCTTGATTATAACAACAATAATGCATAACCTCCAGGCGTGAAAATATATATATATATAATGCTCAGTCGCAAATACTGTCGAGGAAATAATATCGTGTCTGAAGGATAATTCGAAGTCATTCGCCTCCGCAATAACACGACGATCAAAGAGTTATCATGTAACATGGACAAAAAAAAAGGAAAAAAGAAAGAAGATCAAAAATATTAGCGCATATGCGACGAGAAAAACAAGTTGACAAGAGACGACGTTTATGAGATATTTGTTCAATTCTTTTTTTGCTGACGTTATGAAAGCGACTTGAGTAAAGAGAACCGCTCATGAAGTCGATCTCTTTGTATCAGTAATGATGAATTTATATAATTGCGTCTCTTCTTTGACATTTTTATTCGTTGATTTAATTACTATTGAAAATATGATTACACTAAATTTATCATTTCGTGAGAGAAGTTTTTATTTCGTTTTTTCTTTATTTATTTATTTATTTTTTATTCCTTAGATCGATTGACCCACTCGACTTTTCGTTGGATTTTGAAGACTGACCTGGCTTAACAATGAGATAAGATCGAATTGGACTTTTGGACTTTGACTTTGTACTGCTTCTTGCATATCCGTCATTTTTTATTTATTATTTCACGGTATAGAGTGACGATGCTTCTTCAGAAAGAATGGTGAAGGTGACTGAGTAACCTCTGCTGCACGACGGAATAATAAATAATTGATATATATTTTTTTTACAGATGTAGAAACAGTCATCCGAATGTTTTCAATCACTTCTCTGTCGTCATAATAATTTCTCAAATATTAGTGGTTGTTAACATTTTAATTAACCCTTCTCGTTAAGCGCGTGGATTCCTAAAAAGACTAATTTTCAATCCGGATTTCCGGACAACAGAACTCTGCATATATAAAATTTTGATTTATTATATTTTGATTATTTTCTGAGGTACAGATGTGTTCAGTTTAAAGTTAAAAAATATGCGACCAGATCGAAGGGGTGAATTTCGATTGTCGATATTCTGTATGATTCGTGTTTATGTTTCATTTTTCAAATAAGCTTCCTCTATGAAGAAGCAAAAAATAATAAAATCCTTAGTTTATTTTTTTTTTATTTTTACTTTTTACAGAAGTAATTTCATTATGGAAACCTTCGAATGTACAGACAAGAGTTTTGAGAATATTATAAAAATCGATAATTATGCGGTGTGCGGCGTGTTGCCTTCGTCTCGTTCTAAATTCGTAGCCCTGACCTAGCCCAACTTCGTACTCCGCATTCAGCCGGGATGACGCAATGCTCACGGGAGTGCACGATGCGCGCGTGTCTGTGTGTGTGTGTGTGAATTTTTTTTTGTCTCTTCCCCCTGTCTTCGATAATGACGCATTCCACGCTCGGATACTCGACCCAGGTTGTCTGCTTCATAGAAATAGATATAGACAGATGAGTCGAGAAGTGACGGCGGGGGTAAAAGAGAAGAGGGAAAAGAAAAAGAAAGAACGTTCTAGAACACCTGATGGTTCTATCTCAGAAAAGATTCTTAAAAACAAATAGAGAATTCGTTATACATAGAGTTGAGGATCTGGTTAGAATTACACTCATATCAAGAGTCGCAGTAACGACTTATTATTAATCTCCCGTTTTATTTTTTTTTAAATTTGTCGAAAAGTTTGTTCAAGCTGTATTTCTTCTTCCTAATTTCGTTCTTTTGTAAGCGATTTTTTTTATAAAGCAAATTTTTTTGGAAAAGATTTTATTTTGCGACTACATTTTTTTTGTAAAAGATTTCTTTGCAAGCAATTTTTTTCGTAAGGATTTTTTGAAATTTGTTAATAGATTTTTAAATATTTCCATGCGATATCGTTTGGTTTAATATTTAATTTTAGGATTTGTAAATAAATATACTAATTCTTAAGCTCATTTCGTAGCGATCAAAAGTTCAGTAGCTTTAAAATTGATAAAGTTAGGCACGATTAAAGAAATGTCTCATCGTATTTAAATGGAAAAGAGAAATGTGCTGGAGTCTCTTAATATTTAAGCTGAATTTATATTCCAAGTTTATCTAGCTATAATGTATCCATGTCTCTCTGAAATCAGGTACGTGCCACATTAGTTCCTATCAAATGTTGCTTGGCAATTATTACACCGGATTACCTTTTCGTTTTCCTTGTACGAAATGCGATAATTTTATTTGCGTTGCGATATTGCCTCTGTAACGATAGGATTACGTAATCTCAGCATGCACATATTTTCATGGTTCGTGTTCTAATAATAAGTATGAAAAATATTCCGCTGAAGATTCGATCGATTTCCTACTTCTCGATACTGCTCGAAACATGTTTTTTTGTTTTTTTTTTCTTTTTTTTTTTCGATCTTTAACATTTGTTTATCGGTTAGGAGGAAAGGGGATTGCAGTGTTGAAAATCGAAAACAGGATGATGATGTCGGTGTAACTCGTATATCACAACTCTCTGGATGACCTCGCTGGCGGTCGAATTACTGCGGAGTTACGCACATCATCATCATCAGAGCGGGAACAACAGCAGTAAAAGTGGCAGCAGCAGAAGGGGCCGATGATCGAATGACGAAAAAGCTGAAACACTGTCGAGACGCTTTTGCAGGTGTTTCAGGCAAAGACTATTGATAATGATGCTATATTCCCAGACTTAGGCAAACATTGCGTCGACAACAAATTTTACTTTTTTTTTTTTTCATGCCATTGATCAATAAGTATGCAGTCATATGCAAAATTGGTGGTGAAAAAAAGTTGGAGAATTTTTATGAATATTTCCAATGAATTTTAAAAGCAGAAATATCCATTGAGTATACATTTGAATAAATGTCCACACAGTGATGATGGAATCTGTGCTTAGTGTTACAATTTTTGTACTGAATTTTGTCGGCAAACAATATTTTTATTAAAAAAAGGATGAAAAGTAAAACTTTGCACATTGCTTTCTCAATTATTTCGGAAATTTCAAAAAATAATATAATCGGTAATATATATCTGTACGTATCTGTGTTCTGGCATGAAAATCTCGAATTTTTTTTTCATAGAAACAAATCTTCAGGAGGCAAAAAACTAAAGATTACCATAAGAAAGTATTTTATTATTTAAATATCTATTTTGAACACGACCTGTCAATAAATAATTCATTTGTCCTCTTATTTGACCCTCTCGCTCGTCTTCCATCGAAAGATATAACCGAAATAACATAAAAATTCAATTTCATTAATTCAGAGTATTGATTATGTTAAGAGTTCCATGACGTCGTTATTAACGAAGCAGTTAAATAGCAGAATTTAAACAAATAATTCGATGAAATTGGGTCAACAATAATAGCATATGTAGGAATAATTGCATTTCCATTTTCCTGCTATTGATGGAGTTTTACTGCATCTTTAATGCACACCTCAAAACGCAATTTGATCATCAGCAGATAAAAGTTAATATTGGTGGATGGGATATTGATAAAATATCGTTCTCCAATTCGTAGAGGCATATTTAATTTTCTTCATTTCATTTTTCTTTCCTGTCTGTCATACTTCTGATAACTGCAATTAATAGATTACAGCCTCTTGCGTATACAGAATCGAGTATTCGTTATGTACACACCTGTATACCATTCCCTCGTTAACACGTCTTACGGGATGACGTAACTCAAGTACGTGAACATTTGTTGCATCGTACCAAGTTATGTATGTAAGTTATATATAAAAGACACAACTTACCCAGCAGTACAGGTTCTGTGCTAATCAGTAAATGCTGTCCAAGTTCACCGACATAACAGAAATTCATAATGATGCATTTTGAATTTCAGTCATCAATGATCAACGAAATATTGTACAACTACTCTTTTAGGCTTAGGATTATTTTTGGACTTCGTTTAGATCTTAAGATCAATCTGGAGATCGAACTAAGGATCAATTTGAAGCTGCAACTTGTTGGATCTAATCTTAAAATCAAACTTAAGAACGAGCGTGACATCGTGCTTGTGTTTGATTTTAAATTCGAACTTAGTCCTGAACCATTCTTAGTTCAGACCATTTATAGATCTGCCGCGAAACAAGGGAAGTTACTTTTTTGACTTCGCACAGAGGAAGCTTTGATTTCTTGAAAATCTTGGTTTTTTTCGTAATTTTTATGCTGGGATGCTGAGAAAGGTCCGAAACGTCGAGAAAATTGGTTTGGAAAAAAATGTTTGTATGCTCTAATTTCGTTGTCAGCTTTCATCGGGTTTTGACAAACTTATAAAATTATGAGGTAACAATTTGTAAGCTTCAAATTTGCAGGTTTGATTGAAATAAAAAATAAAAATATTGGAAATAAAATAAATGCGTATAATAAATTATAATGAATGCCCATAAAGCAATAGCAATTAAGTAAGTTATATAGACCATTAAAGTTATGTAGTGTACACTAGTTTTGTGTGGCGCGAACTGATAATAATGCGTAATGACATCTCGGCTCTCGTGCGGCACTTTACTGCGACCTCGAAACAACTCACGACTAATCATTCGCGTTGCAAGTTATACAATCCTTCCCCCCCCCCATCCCTCTTCCATGCACACATTGTAGGCACAGAACACATTATACAAGAATTTTCTCTGTTACACCGAGATTCGAATCGCGCAGTAAGTGCACGTGATTCCTGCTGATTATAATTAGAGAGTCACGTGTGGTGTCCGACTGACATCTACGCGATTGTTGTCTGTAATTTATAACTGTATGAATTGATAAAAGTCATTCTGTCAATTGTTTCTTATTTAACGAACAATTTACAGATGAATACAGAGCTCATCTGTATTTCTTTCGTTCATTTTTCGTAATTTCCTTTTATCTGACAAATTGTCTATTAAATTTATCGATTTACCTTTACAAAAACTTCACTTTAATCACTCCAACGAGAGGTTTTTTTTCTCTTAGTTCAATAATTGGCAAGATCAATTTTTTTTTCGGTTTATTACGAATTATTTAAATTCTTGCTCAGGCTTAAAAAATAAAGTTACTTAAATTTCATTTGTTATTTTTGAGTCACACAAACATGGTATCAAGAGTTAGAAAAAAAACTAATAAAGCATACACCGACGTAAAAAAAAGACGAAGAATTGAAAAAAAATAAAACTTATATCGTAGATGATGTAAACATTTGAAATATTTTACTAAGAAAATATAACAAATGTAATAAATATAAAAAAATAAATAATAAACTTTCAGAACGCTCTAAAGTCTGAGGTAAATAAATAAAAAATAATTCATATATAAATATTAATGAAAAATACATTTTTGTACAAACTGACTAACCGAAAAAAGAAAAAAAAAATAATGAAGCTAAAAATGAATACACAGAATGTACACAATCTGGAGATGTAAATACTTTTTTTTTTAAACTACGAATGATATGATCTTGCGGGTCCCGAAAATGTAATTTTATATCGCGTACTCGCGATTATACATCCGCGGTGCTCCCAGAGATGTAGCTGTCGCTGCTTTTATGGTGACATACGGTGGACAACGGCGAGACTGCGGGCCGCGCAGGAAAACGGAGTACTTGGACACAAGCTGTACCGTTTTGTGTACCACATTGGTTTCAGGTTCGCGTACACATGCGTCGAGCGAGACGATGAATTCACGTCCGCTTCGAGATACGGAAAGAGGAGATATGCATGGTCCAAAAGTAACGGTACAGATCTCGTCGTACCCCTTGTGATCCCTTTCCAAAAAGACAAAAAGCTTCTTTTTTTCTCCTGTGCCGAGTACCAAGAATAAAAAACAAAATTCAAAAATTGTGCAAATTCGTTAAGCTACAAAAATATTTAAATAATTTAGCAAACTATCAATTTATCACGGTAAATTTATCAAATCGAATCCCCCGAATTTTTTATTTTTCCTTTTGATTCGATATTATATTATTCGATACACAAAATTACAAAATTCTTTTTCTTTTTTGGCTCTGAAAAAATGTCAAATTATTTCTTTCGCCAAATAAGGACAATCAGGGGATGCTAAACAAAAAATAAAAAAAAAATAATTGGGAGTCAATCCGATTAAACTCTTAATGTGATAAATGTGATAATTTGTTAATGTGATAAAATTTCCAGTTGATTCTTTCTTCGAAACAAAGACACTGAGGGGATGCCGAACGAAAAGAAAAAAAATTTCGTATTTTTGAGAGACCAACCTACTAGAGAGCGTTCGTTTGTAATATATACTTTGACCCGCATTACCCGCAACATTTTCATCCAACATATCTTATAATCCGTGCAACAGTTACGATCTTTTTCCAGCGACGCGTAACTCGCGCGTACACATCCTGACGTAATAGCGGGACTCAATAGCCCAGAAACTTGAAACGTCCGCGAGGCCGCGGAAACGCGTGTGCGCCCCCCCCCCCCCCCCCCCGCACCTCCCCACAGAACGCAAGAAGATCGAGGAGCGCTCGGGTCGCGAGAGTTTAAGTAGGTTTCTGGAGCAGCACGCGGGTACTTCGAGGCCCAATCGACTGAATACGTGTATACACGTATGTACAGTACACTATTATGTATATGGTGTATATAGCGTGTAAAACGTGCTGTACGGTAAGTTGTAAACCGAGGAGAAGTCACGGAGTCTGAGAGGACGTGTATATAAGTATATATATATATATATGTATGTCCGATGTTCGAAGGCCTCTCATTGCGAGCGCGTCTTTAAATCTCCTCGCTCACTGGCTTTGCTGTGTATTTTCTATAGCGATACTGCAGATAAAGGAACACACAAAAAAATAGGGAACGTTGGGTTACGCAGAGCCGGAATAGAGTTTTGAGAGATAAGTTGTTTGCAGAGAATTCGTGGTGGCACTGTTGCGCTCGTGCTCGCCGCATTCAATGTATATATAACGTGCGTCAGCTACATGAGATAACTTCTGGCGAGCGCGTGAGTGAGAGATGCACAGCAAGGGCGAAATTACGCGATTGTCTGCGAGACTCTATAAGTGGGCCAAGAGAGCGAGGATATACCACTCTCGAGACATCAAGCTCTCTTGTGTCCCTCGATTATCGTTATCACTATATCGAGCGGGAATTTAATGCTTGCAATGATATATTGCATGTGCGTTTCAGTGCGATAACTTTTGAGCGCATTAATACGTACATATTATGTTACAAGGGTGAGCGAAGTGCCGGGTTTTCGCCGAGTGTGAGGTTTGCGTGTATAGAAGAATACCAAAACTACGTTTAATTCATAGAAGATGTGCAGTTATTTCTATTGGAGTCTGCAGTTTCATTCAAAAGTTATTGCGATTTCGGACGGCACAGACAGACAGACAGGAAAACAGAAATGGGCGAATGTATTTTTTGACACTCAAAACGTCTATTTCCATAGACATGGAGGAAGGAGGCGAAATTGATGATTTTTAACCAATTACGAGTACACATCGTGCATAGCACTATTTTCATTACTCCCGCTGGACAGAAACGAAACGTTTTCCTCCCTAGGGAGTATTGAAACCAAAAGTGCTGAATTTCAGCTCGATTGATAAAGCCAATCTTGAGGATATGAAGGCTTACACACGCACGCACATATCCAGACATTTTTTTTTTCAAAACAGCTTTTCTCAATGTTTTCGACCATTTAGAGTGTCCTGACATGAAAAGCTTGAGAAAAAAGAATTGACAAAAACAAAGGTTCCTCTATGAGGAAGCAAAAAGGATGCATTACGTGACAATGCTGTGTTAAAGATGGCGAATAATAAGGCCGATAGGGTGTTGCGAGGTAAGGGGTAGCGGTAAATCGGCTTACGTCATGTTTGAAGGCCGAGCAACCACGAGACCGTATTGGACGGCCGTGCTGATGATCACGTAAGTGGTAGCAGGTAATCGTGGCGGCATGGTTATCGTGAGAAGAAGAAGAAGAGGAACGAATAAGTTCGAAGCTTGGTTGTCGTGCGATAGAACACACCAAGCTGCAAATATGACGCTCGTTCTGTCGCTGATGATGCTCATCAACGCGATGTTCATTGATCCTTCTCATTACATAGCATGTATAGAGTCTTAGTATATATAAGCCATTGCGAATTACTCGTACTTAATACGCTTGGGATATTTGCTTAATCGACCCCGAACCTGTCGTAAACAAACATGGACCGTTAAGGTGGTTAGAGCGCGTCACAACATACATGAAATTTTAATGTGAATGTACATATTCAGGAATTATTAATGGCCAGCAAATGTTTTCTAAATCTATCGCTATTAATTTTTTTCTGGGTTAATAACGAATAATAATTTTTATAATATTTTTTATAATATAGACAACTGTCTATATTATTGAAAAAAAAAAATTGCTGCCATCACCGTGACAAAATCGGACAATATGCTAGGCCAGAATTATATGCTTAAGGACTTGAACAGCTTAAAGTTCACGGAGTGGCTAAATTCACGGGTTGGCTGACGTCACGGAGTTGCCAAAAATGCACGTAGATTCGGAAAATTTGTTTTGTTTGCATTCTCTGGTATTCCGTAAAAAAAAATATATATAAACGAGTTATTGTCGAAAGACGTCAACGACTCTACTACCTACACTAGTTACATAATAAATTATAATAATAAATAAAATTCATAATAATTTATGAATATAATAAGCGCATAATACATAGAAATGTAAATCGACATTTCCTGCGAACAATTTGCAGTTTTTATTACCATATATTACATATGTTAATTTCGTTTTACTTAACTTTTTTTTCTTTTCTTCTTATAACAGAGAAGGCCTCGTTTGATTATCAAAGAACGAAGATTATATGTATCCAAGGTTTCGAAGTCCATTGAATACGAAGTCCGTAATTATTCCCGGTGAATTACGCGAATTGCTGAGGGATTGATTGTGATCGTCGATTGCGCGACGAAAGCACTCTATTACGGGTACACACATTGACACGGTGCAGCAACGAGCAGAGAGCTCCGGTCCCACTCGCGTGCCATAAATACTACGTGCGCAAGAGACTCTTGTTAAAAAAAAAAAACCCGGTTGCAGCCGTCGCGTCGATGGGAAAAGGCAACTAGTTTCTAATTAAGGAGAGACTTTTGATCATAAAAGTATGTTTTTTTTTGCTAAATCTTCCTTACCATATACCAGATTTGTGTGCAAAGACCGAGAATCCCGTTTTTCCTTCAGAATTTTGAAACAATTTTTTTGTGTTATGTAAATATATATATGGCATTCCACGGCTAATCGACCCTAATTTTAATTTCCTTTTTGGATTTCGCAGAGTAATATCAATAAGCACTCTAGATTTCTTCCAATTTCCAGAATGTTTGATTTTATAATCACCCAAAATTTGACTTCACAAAAACTACGTCACCGACTTGTTTGACATTGTTACAGTAAATTCGTTGTTGAAAACAAAGATTCACTTGAAAATATTACCATTACTAATATACAAAAAAAAAATTAGACAAGACAATTTTTTAGTGGTAACTCAAAACAAAAATATTATAATTGGTTGATCATACACCGGCCAATTTTTGTCGGAAACCAATCATTTGTGCAGAAAATATTTTTCATTTTTATTTACGATTCTCACTGTACTACTAAATATTACTATTAATAAAATTATCAAAATTCGCTGTTCATACAGACCAATTACGTCTTCACAAATGGATTGCAATTACGGAAAGTACGAGAGATATCGGCAAAAAAAGAAAAGAAATCTGTGATTCCCAACGAGACAGTTTGTCTATTCGTGGAAAGCATTGAGCACGGGAAACAATAAGCGAGAGAATTGTTGCCGATAAGATTATAGTCAACAGCAGCTGAGTAAGAAGGTGACGTTGTATCGGTGAGGGAAAGAATTATGGCGTGTGGGAGGGAGGACGGGGGGAGGGGGGGGGGGGGCATAAAACGTATTGCGTACATTGGGGCTTTACACACTTTATTAGCGCGAGCCTCAACGTAGGCTAGAGCACACCGCGCTGTATACGTAAGCGGTGGCTATTATGTCACAACGGGCGCGAACACTCACCTAGTTGTGCCGTAGCAAGCTAGACTCGGCAGAGTTGTATATATCGTATATTATAGTAGCAGGCCGTGAACCCAAAGAACAACCGGCGGCAGCCGCACGTTGCACACGCGCACGTGACTAGCTCACTGACTCTATGCATAATCTCTGGCGCATTCTGCAGTAGATAATATAGCGTATACCACGACTACTATAGTTCGTTGCATATAGTGTCACAGTTATTGGCCATCCGACAACTATCGGCAGTCTTTACAGTCACATAATCTCGAATCAAATGTCAATAACAACTTTAACGCTGAGTTAGTAATGAATAATAAGAATAATAAAAATTCTAATATTATGTTGGCGGTACAATTCCTTCGCAGTGATCAGTACTGGAATGATTTTAAAAAAAGCTTTTTTTTCGGAGCGCTAAGTTTAAACAGATTGGATTTAGTACAGAGCCAAGCGAACGTCGATTAATGGTTAATATCGATATCTCCAATATTTTCAAACAAATTTTTTTGCACCTGCGTGTCCTGGAAGGATTAATTGACAACTGTCAATTTTTAGTCCTTGCGACTATGTTTAATATCTTCAAAAATCGTCATTTGAATCGTAAATCTCAATTAGCTTTGTTATTTTTGTTTTTATTCACATAAAAACTGTTGTTTGGACTATCAATTAATGTTTATGATTTAGTAGTTGCTCAGACTGCCACGATTTCTCCGTCTTTTCGCTTTTAATGTCGTGGGAAAAACTTGGTCTCCTAATTCACAATCGTAAATCCGGTTTAAACGCACTTGTTGAAGCAAAAAAGCGACATTAAGATCGTGAAAAATCATCCATAAGTCAATCAAAGCATGGGAGCAAGATTTATAGTCCGATAATTGAAGCAAATGTGTAAATAACATTTAAATGCAAATATTATGCAATTATGTGTGCTGGTGATGCTGCTCTTTTTCATCTTCTTACTTGTCTTCTCGGAAGCAACGAGTTACGTAAAACCTGTTACACAAACGTAGAACGTGATATATCTCGTGAGTGAGATCAATACTGCTATGTATCTAGTTGAGCATGTACCGTAGGATATTAATCGATTTGCCCAGCTCGATTGACACGAGTCATGTATAAAATCACGTTGGCCACTTCTTAATGATTTGCACTTTTTATAGTGAATCCTGTACCGAAGTCTATTTGTTTATTTAATCTCCTTAATTTAATATCCTAACGTATTGAAAAATCTGTAAAGATTTATTTTTAATCTTCACTAAGAACCCTCCCCTCCATTTATCTTATTAGAAAAATGTATCAAAATTCTGCATTGAAAAGATTTCTGATCGGTCTATGCCTGGAAGAAATTTTAAAATTTTCGAGAAAAAAAAATGTTCTGATCGGTCTATGCCTCGAGGGACTTTGAAATTTTGCAGAGAAAAAAGATTTCTAGGGAGAAAAAAAGAAATTTTCCCTAGAAAAATGTTCATCAGGAAAAATTGCCTAGAAATCATTGGCGGTGTACAGTTTTGTCCTGGATTATTTTACCTGTGTAGAGTACTGTCTGTGTACTATTTTTCCGTCGAGAGTTCTGTCTGTGTAGAATTTTTGCCGTCAAGAGTTTCGCCTGTGTTGAGTTTTGCCTTAGAAACTTTTGCTGTGTTGAATTTGTGGTTGCGTAGAAATGGGATTGTGTAGAATTGGCCCATACGTGCAGAGTTGGACGACGTATGGAATTTCTGTTGTGTAGAGTCGAGCATAGTGTAGAGTTGGTGGCGTAGAATCGGATACTTTAAAGCCGCTGTATTGTCCAGTGAATTCTATTTATATGCGTTAAGTAGTATGCGTAGTGGGCAGTGAGCGAACGAATAAACGGATCTCCATGAGGATTATAATCTTGAATTGTTAAATATCTGCTTGGTTATATGTAATTCTTACCAGAAGAAGTCGCAGATGGTGCAAGGCATTTAATCTACTCATTTGCACTAGTTATAGCGATGTTGTTACTGTGTTAATCCAATAGGATGGTTAAAAAAAGACAGCTATTGGCGCAAGCAAGCTACTCATTTAGACATTTTTTGTAATGTTAACAATAAAAGTATTACCCTTCTCAATATTTTTTTTTGCCACGTGACAATTTTTTTCTCACTTTTAATTTTTTATAAAAATCTTTGTAAAACCTCTTTGATACTTTTCAAATTTAACAGAAAAATCCGTGAGACACAAAAATAAACTGTCAATTTGACAAAACCGAATTTGTCACATCGAAAACTGTATTCCTATTGCGTAGAAAAAAACGTTTATCATGGTTGAATTTTTGTTGGCAAAAGAAATGAACGTTATAAACATATCTCTTCGTGTGTATGCTTACATTTGACATTCCCGTCCAGTTTGACAAAATAAAAATTCATGCATTGAAATACAAACTATGTTCAAAATCACCGTGCCTCGTGACTAACTTTTCTACCCATATGCTCAACAAAATTTCGCATAACGAAGTTTAAAGAAAAAATAAATAAATCTACGAAAAAATTCCCAAAGTCAAAATTGTCACGAAAAAAAAATAAAACAAAACCAGAACCCTAAATAATCCTAAAAGAACTATTTTTCCCCAGCTTTTTTTCTTTTCTGATTCCTAAAAAGAAAAAACATCGTTCCTATATATTATTAAGTCAAACACGTGAAAATTAACACGACTACTGAGAGTATGACTGAAATCAATCTGTGATCGACATTTGGCCGGATGACGTTTGTCAATATATCTCATTTCTCGATTGTCCGTCGAAATCTTACGAAGAAGAGGTATGAGAGAGGCGCCAAAACGGGCTTTTTCCCACTAGTGTTACGAGTTGTTGGTTCGCAGACTGGTTATACGGGAATTCACGTCGTTCTTGGAACATAAGGCCGACTGTCCATGAACTCGCGAGTCGTTTGCATGCTCTTCTGCTGCATTTTGCTGTTGCGCCGATGATGCGCCTGCTATGCTGGTATTATAATGCTGTGTGTATGTGCAGACTCGAGAGAATCGTGTTCTTTGCTCTACCTCAACCTAACCCAACGAGAGTCATTACGCGTCCATCACGAGGTTTATGAGCCGAGCGCGACGAGTCGTGTGGGCGTTTTGCTGTGCACCTTCATCTGTATTTACCTATATGTATTGGTAATCGAGCACTGAGCCTATTGGTGTGAGCACTCTGTTTCGTCTTCTCGCAAACTCACCTCGCGGTTATATTGTTGGGTAAGGCACCGGTTCGAAGACATCACTGATGTCGATGTCAACAGGCATCTTGTCGTGATTTATAGTACTCATTTACATGTATGAGGCAACGCAGCTCAGTTTTGAGAACGTACTCACTACTTTTCATTCCATTGAAACTTTGTTCAAATTTTCGCATTCTTTTTTAGCTCTGTCTTTTTTTTTGAGCTCTTTTGTAACAGATGTACATCTACGATTTTTTTGTAATTTATCAAATCGTGCTTATTTTTGTTTAATAATTATTGTCCGGGTTAGTAAATAAATGAATATTTAAAAAGCATTGGGTGTTAGGTTTTGTGACTCTGATGGAAAATACGAAAATACATAAAGTTTTTATTAGAATCAAAAAAAAAAACATAAAGAAATTTATGCGAAAACTAGTTCTCCTTTTTTTTATAATATGTTTATGCCATTTTTCAAAAAATATCATAACATATTTAAAAATAAAAATTAATGTGAAAATATTTATGAGATTAATAAACAAGTAGAGAGATTTCAAAAGCAATTGCTAAGATGCAACTCTGATGGAAACGACGAATGCATATACATAAGTAGTTTGTTAAAAAGAATTTAAAAAAAGAAACTGGTCATATAATATCATTCTTAGTTTCATTTTCTTTAAAAATAAGGCTTCCTCTACGAGGAAACACAAAATCCAGATTCCAAAATGAAAGCTATTTTTTATATGTACAATTAAAAAAAAAAATACTCTGCATCAGTACGAATTTTTTGAGCCATGTTTCTCGAAGATTAACAATTTTCATTATGTATATAATAAATAGTGAGGACAGATGATTTCTGCACTAATCAGGGCTGCCTGAAACACAGTCATAAATTAGCAAATTATTCTATCGAAACACAATTAAAATATTTCATCACTTTATTTACATACCATTACAATATTGAAAAAATTGGAAATTGGACAGAGACACACACACACACACACATACACTCAAATCAGATGACGAGTTTTACGTAACTATATGCATAATATAAAATGTACGACGCAACACGAATGATAAATAGTAAATGTTTATATAATGCAAACAGTGATTAAAGAGTACAATGATTTATTAAGATAATTTTTATGTAATGAAATGCATTAGGGGTGGGAAAAATAAATTATAAAGGAATATACAATATATATCGCGGTTGGCTCACTCGCCTGCTGGTTCACCAGACCGTAGGTAATATCATAAATAAATAATTTTTCAATAATATATAATCATAAAACATAGAATAATTAATAGAAAAAGTTATTGAGAGCACTGCTCACGTGAATTTTTTATGTTCGGGCTTTTCTGCCAGGCTTCTTTGGGACGCAATCGTAACAATCGTCGCTAGTCTCGCAAGATGAATTATCGCAGGAGGATTTGAATTCTGGAATTATGCGAGAGAAAATATTAACTGAATGTGTGAATTTTTTACACGCAGAAAATTGTTACACTGAAAGAAAATATCGTGGCAATAATGGCTACTATTAAAAGTGGTATCTGTTAATTGCAACCAATTTTATGGATTAACTGCTGATAATGTAAACGTAACTGATGCTAACTGACTGCAACTATCGACTTCATATAAGTCGTACAAAAAAAACTAATATTAATATTTTTATTATTTATCGACTCCATCAATTTAATTTACAACAAGTCTGACGATTATTAACACTGAGCAAACGAGAAATGTAATTTATTAAGCAAACACAATTATTTAATCATTTTACGAACTGGCATTTATTAACATTTATCGATTGGTAGAATAGTTGAAGTTCAGAAATTAAAAAAAAAAAAATTAAAATCGGTGAGTTTTATTTTTTAGCGTTACAAAATATTCGTTTTAAAAATGCCTTGCTTTGCATTTTTCAAATGAAGTTGCATTTTTTTTTAAGTAGAGAACATAAAAAATGTGATATTAAAAAAAAACGAAGCTTCCATAATTTCGACCGTAGGTTTTAATGAATATTTAAAAAATTATTTTCTTAAATAATTATAACATTATCAATTTTAACAAAAAAAAAAAAAAAATCTACACACATGCCACAAGATTTTAGCTTAATCTTAACCGAGAATTTTCTTTTCAGAAAAAAAACCGCGAATAATTAAAATTTATAAATAAACAAAATCTTTAAAATAAGCGTGTTTTACTTTTTTTTTATACGTAGAAAAAAATTGCCTAAGAAAATGCCATAAGATTGATTGTTCGTTACCTTGTATTGACAATTTGCAAAAAAAATTTCAAATCAAAATAAAACAAAATTGCAGGAGCTCCACTTTTTTTCTTTTCTTTTAAATTGAAATTATATAGAAAAAAAAACTTACTGCCACGACGTGCGGCCGGCTTCTTTTTTCCCTTGTGTGCCGCTTTTGTATACGCAACATTTCCTTTGGATTTCTTTCCCCCGCGTTTTTTCGATTTTACCTCGCACTCCCAGCAATCGGAGCAATCGCTGTCGGAGCAATCGCAGCTATCCGTGCAGCTATCTGTTTCGGACGATGTTTCGCTGGACTCCGATGACGAATCGTAGCTCGATGAAGACGAACTGCTTGTTCCGCAGCAATCATTGCTACGTCTCTTCTTACTTTTCGTTGTTTTTGAGGTCTTCTTCGAAGGTTTCTTCTTCGCCGGTGCCATGACTTCTTCAATAGAAAAATAAACACTACAATGTATTTGTCTCTCAGCGGACACAGCTTTTGTTTTCAAAATATTTGACTATCAGCATCGACGGTTTGTGCCAGTAGAAAAAAAAAATGGTCAGGTCAGAACCGTTGAAGACGATCGCGACGATGTGAACTAAATGTAAAATTGGAACAATTTTAACAAGACACTTTTACGTTGATCAGATATTCAACTAAATATATTACGAACAGAATAAAATAGACTGGCGAATATCGAAATCGTTAAATTTGTGATGTAGAATTTTCAAAAGTTTCTTCTTCGGTTTATATAAATTCGGAACCATTTTTTTCTTCTCAGTGGCAAATATACGATAATAAAATTATTATATAAAAATAATAATTAAAGTAGCTTGATTTTTCGTATGTCTTTTCTGATTTTTTGTTTTAAGTTGGTCCAATGAAATTGTATAAAAATGTAAAAAAGATATCATCAGGTCAGAATATTTAAAATTGTAAGAAGTGCTCCATTTTTGAGAAATAGAAAAGATTTATTAACTCGAACTAAAAATAATAATAAAATAATTTATTAACTAAAATCAAAATACAAAGCCTACAATTTGTGATATTTATCATTTACATGATTAGAATATTAGTTGAGAATCGAAAAATGATTTCGATTCTCAACTAAATATAAAACGGGAACAGTTTATAAATCAAAAGTTTACGTCAATCGAATATTCCTTGAAGAATAAAATGACTGGTGAATCGAAATCGTTAAATTTGTCATGTAAAATTTTCACAATTTTCTTCTTCTCTTAAAATAAATTCGCTATCATTTTTCGTGACAAATATACGGTTAATGAAAAATTAATAAGACACATTACTCATTCGACACATTAATCGAATAGACGTTCGAAATGTATTACCAATAGAATAAAATAGACTTTGCCAAATTGAAATCGTTAAATTCGTTATGTAAAATACTGAAATTTGGACTTTTTACTGAATATAAATTCAGAATAATCTCCTCATGACAAATATAAGTTAATAAAAAAGTAGTTCGATTTTTCATATCCCTTATCTGTTTTTTTTTCGTTGGTACAATATTTTGAAAAATAAAAAATATTCAAAATTTCAAACTAAAAAAAAATTCAACGTCTATAATTTCCTCTATTCGACTCTGATTTTTTTCACACGATCTGAATACCATTACAAACAAAAATCGTATTACAATGACTTGAGTTAGTTTACTGACAAAGAAAAAAAAATTCAATCTCAAGTAAATATAAAACTGGAACAGTCTCTGCAAGTCAAATTTACGTAAATCGAATTTTCGTTGAAATTTATTACAAACAGGATAAAATAGCCTAAACCGAAATCATTAATTTGGTTGCGTGCCATTTTTGACAACTTTATACTTCATTTAATATAAATACATCATTTTAAAATGATTAATTAAAGTAGTTCGATTTTTCATACCTCTTCTCTGTACTGCGACTCACTTTGTACAAATTCTCTACTATGGAGGACGAGTTCTTCGGCAGCTTGACCCGATAAATTATTCTCGATAATCCCGATATTATCCGAAGCGCTATTATCAGCAGAATGATTGAAATTCGATATTCCCGTGAATTAATAAATTATTGACGAATGTTTAATGGACAGAAGAATCAAGAATAATCGCGAGGTGACAAGAAGCATACAGGCGAAGCAATAATTTTGTTAAGAAATGTTTCCGTCGTTACGACACCTCCTTGTCCCTTTGGAAGCTTCGTTTCGAATACCAAATTTATACTAAGCTCATCTGTCTCACCTCTGCTACGATTTAACAGTCGCCGCAAATGGCGCTCTCGTAACGATCAGTGGCGCTTCTCACCTCAACATTAAAACGCACATTATTGGACATATTATTTGGCGGGTTTATACAAACGCGAAAATTCTAACCATTCGTGTTTTCCATAAATTTCCAAATCAATATGGGATTATTTGCATACGAGGCATTGAACGCTAGTTCAAACACCCAAATTACAAGAAAACCAAATGGATTTTCTTCATTTTTCTATCGACGATATCTGGACAACTATTAATTGCAAAATCGATTTAAAGAACACAAAATTTATGTTTCTTTTTACAAATAATTCTTTCAAAAAAAGTGTATGTACTTGTTTTGGTTTTTAAAATAAGATATATTTTTTACTTTATTTTCATCACATTTTTTATTAAACGTCATTCGATATTTGACACATTTTTTTACATTTGTGAAAAATACAACAAACTTTTTTTTTCCTCAGGTTTTGATCTGTCAAGCATTGAGAGTGAATGGTTTGAAAATCAGTTTACGGATTAAAATTTAGAAAAGTACGAATCATTTCTGTTTCTTCAAAAAAAAAAACGATAAAATTTTGTTTTTCCTATATAAGCTCCCTTAAGCCGACATAGGTCGATCAGGCAATCAAATGCAAATACGATATTGCACAATTTTCGTCAGCTGGTGCACAAATGCGCCAGTATCACTCCCAGCTCTTTTGTAACATGTATAATCGTTCATTGATCCCACGTATCGGTGACCCCGTTGAATTAAATTTTGCAATGAGCGCGGAATAGAGAATATGGGCGTGAACAAGTACACACCAATCGACGGCAATGGTGGCGGCAGCGGCAAAGTTGTGCCACATTACGTTGAATCGAGCTCTTAAAGTTGTGTATTACCGAGCGCCGAGTCTAACGCTCCAACACATACATATGTAATACAGCAAACGTCCATTATGCAACAGTGAACATTCACGCAATTCAGATGCAATCGACACAAACGAGGCTAACCTATGCTGGGAAATCCGGAATAACATGCAACCCTATATCCATCTCCTATGTATGATGGAGATGCGCTAGTGTAATGTATCTTCCTAATGTTATGTCAAATTCACTCTCGTTTATTTGACCAATTAGTTGTTCATCGGATTTACACAGATCGAGCAGAAATGTATTGCAGGCATTTGAAATATTGGATTTTTTGTATCCCACGAATTCTTAACTTGACGATATTTGTTTCAAATTCATAATTAAAAAAAAAAAGAAAATTATGCAGTACTTGGTATTTACAGATAAATTGCTGTTGAGCGATTTGACAATATAGAAAACCCATAATAATACTCTCGTAATGAATCCACGACCCATTCTTTTTTATTGTATTTATAAATTTCATTTCATTCGGCATTTCGTAGTCGGTATATTTTGCTTATCGGTGTAACCATCATAAGAACCTGGCACTGCAATTTGGTTATTTTGCTGTTTTTAAAAAGAATGAAAATATGTTTAGTGAGATTTTTTTCTTTGTAAGGATATTTTTCTTCACCGGGTCATTTTTTTGTCTTTTCTTTTCTGAGGGCTTTTTTTTCCAAGGATATTCTTACGTAGAATCGCGACTCTTAAAAAGCAAATTAAATTTTCAAATAGGTGCTGTATTGTTGATCTTATTTTTTGTTTATTTTCCCGAATCTTTTCGTTATTCAGACGTACAGTTATTAATCAATCATTTGTCACTTGCCAGTACGTAAGAGTGAATCAATCAATATACAACAAAGATACATGCAGTGTATTGCGCATACTGCGCACGCGGACATGCATTGTCGATTATGCACGTGCGGGGCGATGAATAATGCTTCGCACCCGCGACTTCGACGTGATATCGCCCTCGATGCGCGACGCGACTTACGTAAAGTCATATATTAAATGCACATACACGGAGGCTCGAGACGATCGTGAGCGCGCGAGTGCACAAATCATTTTGCCCTGCTCATCGAAGACAAATAAAGAGGGAGAGACAGGGAGAGGGAAAGGGGGAACAGGTGATAATAATAAATAAAATTTGATCACTGATAAAATTCATCAGATAAAGTAACGTCGATGAACGAGCACTATGAACTTATTACCATCCATATCTGTTGTAACAGCGTTCCGATAGTTATGCATTATAATCGAAGGCCACAATCACGCAGTGATTACACGGCTCTGTTTGTCTGAGATTCATCAAACGGCAATAATATTATATAAAGCGTTTGCTTTGTTTATCCGTTTGGCCGTCAATATTGATGTCAGCGAAAGTTATCGAACATTCTGGATCAATTATCACAAATACTTTTGTAATTGACGATTATATCTTGTCGTTTTAGTGGGGCTCTTCAGGGTAAAACAGGACCCACATTTTTTTTTGTATGCGGTGTAAAAAAAATTCTGCGAATCAATTTTGTATTTTTTTTAAATTACTGGTCAATTATTAATAATAAACTAAAACTTCGATATCGATTTGTAAATTCTGAGATATGCGGCTGCAATTTTTCACGTGATTCGACGTCTATTGGTTATCAATGATGACTGCAGTGAAAAGAACGGTCACTAATATGTTAGTAAATTTCGATATTTCTAGATAAAAAAGAAAAAAATTGCTATCATGAAAAAAAGAAATTGCAATTTTTTTGCAGATTTATCTCGAGTTTGGTTCACATATGGACTATCATGGAACAGGTTTTAATTAAAATTTGACGCAGGTCGGTCGAGCAGTTCAAATTTCATTTTTTTATTTTAATGTCCTTCGAGCTTAAACAAGCCTGCAAAGTAAAACCTTGCAAATTGCTTCCTCATTATTTTGTGTCTTTAACAAAGCTTTCTTTTTTTTTACAAAGCTTCCTCTATGAGAAAGCCAAAATTGATCAACATACTTCATCGCAGAAATAGCTTTGTAAAAAAAAATCAATTTGCAAGGTTCTACTTTCCAGGCTTATATTCTTTTTTACTTCCTATTTAGAGGTTTCTTCGGATCAATTAGGGTTGCTGAATATATAATCGAGAGTTTAGTGACTTCCTTTCCCACTTTTCCCCACTTTTAACCCAACAAAAAAACTCAAATTTACGACGCGATTGGACCGCTCTTCTGCGCGATCCGGATGTGGGAAGCGAATATACGATTGAAGGCGCTGCAAAGGGCAAACACCGTATAGGCGAGACGCTCTGGTTAAAACGTGGGCGTAAATAATGCGAGCGTGAATATGCGTGCATTGTGAACGGAGGTTTATGGGACCCTGTAGAGTTTGGTGAGCGCCGAGTAGAGCGAAAATATAAGGCATAAAGGGGAGAAAGATATGACGTTGGCTCTCAGCATAGCTGTGTGCCATACAGTAATGGACGAGCGTGCCACAGTCTCGATGACGCAATAACGAGCCGTGGGCTCGTTGGTCTGGTCGAAGGGCGAAGGCGCAAAGCCAAGCTAAGGGGTTGGTAGATTTAGCCCGAATTCTCGCGCAACAAGAACGAACCCTTGCTTAAGCAGCTAGGACACGGAAAGGGGAATATTTGGAAGGACACCAAATCAACCTGCTGGTACCACCGCGTCAGGGCTAATGCAAATCACATGTAGATATTCGCTCTGATGTCGATTTTCCGAGCCACGAAAAATCACGAAGTCACGAGATTTCGTTTATATTACGAGCAAGAATAATTTTTAAGACGAACAAAAAATTGATCGGGCAACGAAATTATGCTTTTATGGATTAAGATCCATTCCTTCCATTCCAACCTTCCATTGGATTGTGAAGTTGAAGAAGGTGCCTTAGACTGGAAAAAAAAGACATTTGATAAAATAAAAAATTAGTTTAATTATTAAAGAAATGATAATCTAGTGATATTTACTATTGTAAAGCTGTTCGGTGCATATGTTGTACAATCCTAGGAGGATACAATTTTTTGAAGAAAAAAAATGTAAATTCTTTATCTTGCATTTTTCAAAATGTAAAGAATTTTTAAAAAATTGCACCTCGTAAATTGTACAGAATGTAGTGTAGTAAAATTTGACTCAGAAAATTATCTAAGAAATTCAGTATAAAATTACTAAATTTTTTATATTTACAATCTGCTCTATATTTCGTGTATCAGTATTATCAGCGTAAGTCTCGTTCACGATATTGCGTGACGTTGTCATGGTGTAGACGGACCCACTTGTGCAGCAGATATCTGCTGCAACCCGTTAGATATGTAGGAACTGCACACGTAGAGCAATATAGTATAGCAACGTGGGACGAGGTAGAAGGCTTTGAGCACACAACAGTATATTCGTATACACGTATGTCTGGAATTCTTCGTGCTGTTGCTGCTACAAACGCGATAAAATCTACCACTCGAGAGCCTTCGTTTAATTAGTAGTGACAAGATCATTTCGTGACCAAACTTACGTAATATCTGCTATGCCATTGCTATATCTCGTATATAAGATCCAAGAGCCTGAGGGGGCTCTTGCTGTAATCGGCTGTCTGCCTCCTCTCTCGATAACGTGCAGATATTGCATTTGATGCATATGAATCTCTCGACGAATTTCAAATCATTGCATCTTGAAAGAAAAAAAAAAAAAAAAAAAAAAAAAACTATAAATTATGAACTCTTCACGGTTGAATAAATCTTAATTCATAATTTATGACCTTATTAGGAGACTTACCGAAGAATATCTCTTTTTAAATATTATTCTCTTGATGTTTTCTGAGAAAAATATAGCGAGTTGGCAGAACTCACTCCGGCGACAAAAAACGAAAAGTCGTTTGGGACAATTAATTTATTTGTTGAATCCAACCAATATATTTATATCGCCCAACAAACTTGTTGGTTTTTTTTTTCTTTCTTTTTTCAAATAATATCGTTCTGCTGGTGCCCAAGTTCTTTCTGGCAACTCATTAATTTTCTCCGTGTGTGGTATACGAAAAATTGAATAGAGTTTAGCTTGGGGGATATTAATTTGAAACGTATAATGATGTTGAGGACACGTTTCGTAATTTCACTATATTTGCCGATATTTCGTCACGCCTTTTGAGTTCACTTTGGTCCATTTCCCCTCATCTTCAGAAAGACCATAACATTTTTTAACCCCTGACTGAAAGAGGAGGAGCGAAATTCTCTGAATTATGAACTCTTTGTTGGACGCTCCCATTCAGTATAAAACAAATGACACATTCTATTCAATGAAACGCAAACATAAGTTTGCGTTTCATTTTGCCACTTAAAGGATTTCGAGCGTAGCTCTTAATTAAGTCCTTTAGTGATACGTAACTATCTCAAAGCTTGTACAAGAGGAAATGTAAATACGACAAAATCGTTGTATAGATCGTGTACATATTGTTACAATGAAAGCAAGCATATATTGTTTGTGTAGCACGTGTACATATTGTTACAATGAAAGCAAGCAAAACGTGTCCTCTTCGCAATCGTGTCAACCAACCGCTCCGGTTATTTTCATTTCGTGCAATTATGTTTCTAAACTCGTGTCGCTGAAAAACGAGCGTTCATATCTCACCGATCCACGTGCCGTGTTTTGACATATATCTATATATATACATACATTCATATGGCAGAGTCTCCTGTCGACATACTGCATCATCGTTGAGTATCGAGACGATCCTCTTGGGCAATACGTCATTTCTACAGAATACGACTCTACACATCACGAACTCTACACAATGCTCGACTGTAGACAACAGTGACTCTACACGTGCCCCAACTCTACAACAATACCATCTCTACATAAGCACAAATTCAACATAAAGTTACCAAAGAAAAATTCTCCACAGGAAATATACTCTACACAATGCAATGCTCTACACAGGCAAAGCTTTCCACGGCAAAACTGTACACCGAAAAAATTCACCACCATTCATCAACTCACAAACCAATCAACGCGCGCCAATAGAAAGAAATGTTTGATGGGTGTTGATTTATTTGAATTTTGCCAGTGTACAGTTTTGACTGTGTTTGAGTATTGTCCGTGTAAAGTCCTGCCTGTGTAGAGCTCTCTGCCTGTGCAGAGTTTTACCTGCGTAGGGTAGTATCTGTGTAGAGTATCATCTGTGTTGATGAGTTTTGCCTTGGAGACTTTTGCTGTGTTGAATTTGTGGCTGTGTAGAGTTGCTGTTGAGTAGAGTCGAGCATTGTGTAGCGTTGCTGTTGTGTAGAGTTGGTGAAACTATATGGTCGGATTCTGTAAAAACGACGTGTTGCCTCCTCTTGCACAGGCTAACAGTGTTTAAGGTGATTTCATCGCTACAATTACATTTTTTCTCTCTTTTATTGTCTCGTCCTGGATAAACATTTTGTAATGAAAAAAGTGCCTAAATTCGTGAGGTTAATTATATCGATGCTGTCTATAATTGTACAATCATTCACGGCACCTTGGCAATGATGTGTCGGCCGAGGTCAATAGCAGGACAATGCGAGCTTTGTTACTCAGTCATCGGCTTTAAATAGACCCGCTCGATTCGAAACAACTCCCGACCTCTCGAGTCCGAAGCACCATACCACTTCAACCGCGGAATACTCTGTCGGTGTAATAACTTTTAACGAAATTCTAGATAACATGGTGGCGCCATCTGTTTTACTCTACGTAGCTACGTTTCAGAGTCTTGAATATGATAAACTTATAATTATCGAATCGATCTTAATAATTATTAAAAATTTATTTTTTAATTTCGATTTATGACTTACGACAATTTATTCAAATTTGTGTTATTATTTGTAATTACAAAAATGAATTAAATAGTTGACGATTACAACTTTCGATTAATCTGAATTGAATTATTAATTTTTAAAATGTCCTTCATCGCAATGATTGAGAGTGTCACGTTCATAAGATTCGCTGTAATGTGAATTAGAAATAATGCACCAGTATTGATTAGATAGGCATTGGAATACAGCTTGTTTATTCATTTATTTTTTACATACACTTTCTAATTCTGATTTCGGGTGCCACAAATGATAATAAGAGAGACACATCGTTATTTCGAGCAATATCGAAGCGATGTTTAATAATAAATAAAAACTGAATTTTTCTGTACCAATATTATGGTTTATTAAATTCGTTAAATTTAGGTTTCATGAATTGAGTAAATAATATTTGTTTTTATGACAAAAAATGTTTTAAAATAGTTTCCGATTGTTTGTGTGTGTAGGTATGTGTGATGGAGGGGTTAAAATTAATACTGTCATAGCTCTTGAACTATGCAGCCGAATAAACTGAAACTTTTGTGCCCTATACGGTACAGTCCAATTTTTCTTTGGTATAAATTTTATAAAAATCGGTTGAATCATTTTGATTCAGTAGGATTTTAAAGATTTAAAAACAATTTCCCAGCTAATGGACTGAAACTTGACCTAAAACTTTGTCGCAGTGATGCAATATTTTTGGTATTGAACTTGGACGGAATTGATAAAGTAATTCAGGTTCTATAAAAATTCTCATTTTCGTACTTTTTTTTTTTAATCATACAACACTTGAACGGTTTAAGCAACTGATCTAAAATGCGTTGCATAAGACATAAAAAGGGTAGGTAGGGTCAATGTTTAATATTAAATGTAGGCGAAATCGATAAAGTAGTTAAGATTTTAAGGAATTTTTTTTTTCGTAATTTTTTTGAAAATTCTGTAACTTGAGAACGGTTCAAGCAATTGATCCAGAATTTTGTTCCAAAACTTGAATAGAATATTTCGTCATTTCATACAGAATTTGGTGAACATCCAATAAAGGGTTCATAATTCAGAGAATATATATATATTTTATTTTGTTTATAAAGCTTCCTCCATCAGAAAACTAAAATTGGTCTAATTAATGATGAAGCAATGTGCAAAGATTTTATAATTCCCATATCCCAGTATTGAATGAAAATCTTTATATTTTTGATTTGAATATCACATAGGTAGTTATAGATTATAACAACAGAAAGCCCTTTCGTTACTTCAATTATTGTACCTATTTTCTTTGCTTCGTTCGTCGACTTCTCTTATCTAACAATTATCTGACCAAATGTACGTATATATATATATATATATATACTACCATATATAGCACAGTCGCATGTACTATACGTACAAAAAATGTCCTGTTCCCAGAAAAACCTCACCTGTACGACAGCAGTGAGCGATACACTCGCCTATTTATTTATTGGATTGGATGTACCGGTCTGAAGACAGGGGTGGAAACAACCCCCAGGTGAAAACGCGTGCGTTCACTCGAGCGCGCAGCCGCACTGACCGCTGACCACTTGGATAGCTTAGCCGGACTTTGCATCCTATACCGTCGCCTTAATACTAAAACTCACCACTAATACTTTAGCCGCCAATGAAATTACACCTTTCATCAATGTATTCCACTCTCTGTTCTTAACAAAAAAAAAAAAAAAAAAAAAAAAAACGTACTTAATTTTTTTCGAATAGAACGTAGTGCGAATTTTATAATTTGTTGTATTTTTTATAAGTAGACAAAAAAGTGAAACTGTAATACACGAAAAGGTACGTTTAACAGAAAATATTAAAATAACATCAATCAATGTGAATAATAAATTAAAAACAAAGTTTCATGTCTATTTTTCATGTATATCAGTGTAAAAATAAATATAGTAAGTTTGGAGTAAAAGTTCATAAAACGGCGAGCTGATATAAATAACAAAAAAGTTGGGGGTTGGGGGTTGTCTATGTCAATCTGACTCTGAACTTTTATCGTGTCTTCGTCAGACAAGCATGGCCTCGAGAACCATCAGGTGGGCTGGATGATTGTATAGTTAAAAGTTGCGCGCTCACATCAAACTAGATACTTGACTTTGAATCGGCACCGGTGGTGCTACTTTTATTATTTAATGTGTAACAAATCAATGAATCGTTTCCGGAGTTTACACGCCTTTGTACAAAGACTTACCAGTCGAGCCTCATTGCATACTCGCGATGGCCATAAACTTAATCGCGAGTGATCTGCAACGTTGTTTTTAATTTCTTTTTTTTTTTATTCGCAAATAATATTTTTGAATTAATTTAGAAAAATTAGGGCCGGGGGGGAGGGATGGAAAAAATATGTACGGCCGTTTGAAAAATGTGTTTTCCTGCACTCCAGTGTGTGGAAATTTTAAACCACGAGGACGAGACATGGAGAAACCAGAGTCTTCAATGGGGGCTGATAGCGCTATCGATCTCGAGGATCGAGATCCCAACAATTTAAATCAACATTTACAGGTTTGTCTGGATACAAGAAGGCTGATTCTGAAATAAAATTAGCGGCTCGCTAATTTTATTTCACAATCAAAATTTTTTTTTTTTAATTATATTTTGATGATTTATACGTTCATAAAAAGCATTGGATAAATTTATCGTTTTGTATTAGGTGATGTGGGATGATGTTATTGGCGAACCCGAAGGAATTCGAAGTCCCGAGTGTGCATGGCGATTGAGTGGACACTGCTTTCGATTATCCCGAGGATGTTGCTATATATTTCTCTCGGTACTCGTTGCACCGATCGTAGCTTTGATTCTTGGCTGCAGCTTTGCTTGTCTTTCGTTTCAGGTAAGACGAATTACGAATTAAGCTTGTCACTATTAACAATTACTTCTTTTTTTTTAATTAGCAATTTATGTTCATATACGTCCAGAATATTAACTATTCGAACTCGCTCTACTTGTTTATTTATTTGATTAAGAAAATTGATGTATTTAAATTTCTGTTAAAAATTAATCTTCGAGGATATTGGATATTGAATTTGGACAAAATTTGCAAAGAAGCTCAATGGGACTTTTGTGTTTCAGAAAAATGAGAAAAATTTAACTTTGTCTTGAATTTTTCTTAAAAAAATAACGTAATGTTCAGCGACGCTCGACGTTGAGATTGAACAATTTCTAAAGGGATTTGACTTTTAGAACTTTTAAAACAAATCAAAAAGAAGATATATTTAATCTTGATTTTTTATTATATTCATTTTATTTTATTTTACAAAAAAGAATATATCGAATTATTTGTGGAGTAAATGAAGAAGTAGATCGAGCTCGAAAGTAATGGCGTGTTTACAAATCTGATTATCTGTTAAGTAATAAATACTATTTTCCTAAATTTGCGTTACGTTAACTTATTAATGACAATAATCTCGAAATTATAGCACATATGGTGCCTCGCGCCTTGTCTCCGAGTCTGGAAAATCACTTGCGCCGCAACGAGAACTTTTTTCACAGCTTGCACACATGCATTTGTGCGACCGTGTACGGAGTCTCTAGGATACTTATTTTACAATGTTCGGGTCTTCAATCAACGACTGCCCGACGGTCCTGACCAAAAGGACGACGCGCTAATAGTATGAACGATAATTCGCATAAATGTACTTAGTTTTATCTGCATTATTTAAAAAAAAAAGTATTTTCGACTTTTTTTGTTAATTATGAATATATGAGATAAAAATGAATAAATGAAAAAAAGGTATTGTTTTTATGTTTTAATGAAATTTTGTTTAAATTATTTGTTATTTCATTGCAATGAGAGTTTCATGATACCCGTTCTTACGATACTTTTTCCTTCGTGTATATAGCGAATAGAAAAAAAAAAAATAAACAAATAAGAAAATTCATTCTGGGTGGAATATAAGATTTTCAAAAATCTGAAATAATTTTTACATATTCTAGACAGTCTTTAATTATTTTTTCGCCAATTATTTGTGTATTATATTATTTATAAATACTATACATAAATTTATTAAATTGAATTAAAGATGTCGCATTGAAAGAAAAAAAAAAATATATATATACCATTTTTTTCGCTGAAAATAGTCGTTTTTGATGGCATCAAAAATATAACATATATTACGTTCAATAGTTGATGGAAAAACATACAATTCTTGTTTTTACATTTTTTTTCGACTGGATCGAAATTGCCGACCATCTCGCCAATTTTTTCTAAAATTCTAGGCACTTCAACGAACAAAATGTGAAAATTTCAATTAAACCGGAAATGCCATTTCGGAGGGGAAAAAAGTGGAAACTTTATTTAATTGAAAATAAGCATTTTACAAAAAAATGTTGTTGGAATGTTCGCTTAAAATCCAAAATTTGATGTTCTTATGAATTTTTTTTTTTTCGAGCCGTAGTATCGGCGTTAAAAAATAAAAAATGATTATTTTCAGCGATTTTCAATGGCTGGAATAAGCGATAAAAAAATTTGAAAAAATTCCTACGTTTTTTCTTCGACTAGACCAACATTCTGAAGAAATGTGAGGACGTTTTGTGGACCTGAAAAATTGGGGTGTCCGATTTGACGTGTTTTGCCCCATACATAGTACTACTATATAGCCAACTATGGAACATATCTCAGAGGGTAAAAAAAAAGTGGTCGAGTTGGTTGAGGACGCCTCTTATACAAGCAGTACATGCGTCCTCACCGAGGACGATAATGATTCTAGCTCAGATTATACAATTTATGCTATATGCGTGGAGCAAAGAAAAATACTGTAGAATTCCGGCGTGGTCAGTACTCTCCTATGCGCCTAAAGAAACGTTGGTCAATTTTCCTCGTGCTTTGTAAACTCGCGGGGGTAGGATCGATAATGGAGAATGCGCAGTCGACACACGCACTTGGCGCGCACACGATCCAAACTATATACCTGCGGTTTCTTCGGCATTATTGTCGGTGATAATTTGAGCATTTTAAAAAAATTTAACTATTACAGTATTACTGGAATTTTTTGTATAAAAATGTTTTATTTTATAGTTTACAATTAAAATAAGTACAACCAAAAAGACACTTGCTTCTTTGTGATTTTTTTTTTTTTCGCTTTTAAGAACTGTCGACGGACCGAAGTATAGCGGTCGATACAAAATTACCTCATTTCCTAAAGCATGTATACAACAAATGCATTTTAATTAACGATGCTATCGTAAAGAACGTGCATTATCTCAGATACATCAGAATCCTGTAGTGTTTCATAATCTGTTCCAATGGGTTTATTTTGTATTGTTAAAAGTATTGTTGGAAAAAAAAAATAGAAACTTTTTATGCAAATATATTAATTATCATTTTAAAAAAATAACGCTTTAACAGGGTGGTATGATAGATCGTATGCGTAGATATACAATCAATTTACGAAAATTCCCAATGTACGAAAATTCCAAAAAAGTGGCGCTGATAACTTCACAAACGGAATAAACAGTTCAGTAATCGCTCCTAATTTACCATCGTAAAGAGCGTCGACAAGTTCCCCAACAAAATCAACATGTGGACGTATATATTTGACTACAAACTTCACAATCGACTGTAAATAACTTGCTACGTCGGTAAAGAAGATATCTTCGTTGTACAAGATTCGCAGGTGGTTCGCAGTTTAAAAGTCACTCGTAGAGAAAAAGCCTATGAATTACTTAAGAACATATAATGAGACGAATATTGATATTCAATGTAAACGGTACATTTGAAATAAATAATTTTTTGTCCTTTAATTTTGTATTATGTTGGCAATACGTATTTATTCTAAAGCTGAGATTTTTTGACATAAGAATGTATATATTTTTTCCTATATTTGTTTAGGTACTAGAATCAACTTTCAAACAATGGGATGTATAGAAAATGGCTTTAATCGTATTGATATTATTTTTTTGTTCGTATTAATGAGATTTTTAACTATGATTTTGGTTTACAAGATAATTTTGAATCCACTATGTCGATTAAAGTTTTAGTCCGATAGCTTGAAATTTCTGCTCAAATACCCATATTTACGTCCTTTTTCATAAAAGAAGAAATATCAAACTTCAACAAAAATGTTAACGGTATAAAGAATTCCAATAAAATTTACAGCGATGGAAGGGTAGCAAAGGCTCCTTTAGCGTGCCAAATTTGAGGAATATTGCCCAAACCGTTCTCAAGTTATACGAGATTGAAATATTTTAAATAATATAGCATACACACACTTTTTTCGACGTTTTCGATCATTTGGAAGGTCCTGACATGATAATCTCGAAAAAAAAATGAAAACAATTTTGACGAGAACAACGCTTCCTCTATGAGGAAGGAAAAATTAAATTAAGTCGATTAATCAATGCAATTCTATTCTATTTTTTTAGACACATTCATCTCAGATATTAAAACGTATTTTAGTTATGTTTTATTTTTCCTCTTCAAAAAAATTCCTGGTCTATATAACTCGCATTTTCATTATATGTTTCGTTGTCGTATATATGTACTACCTAATGTATACATCTTATATGTATATATTGATCTAAAGCTCACGATGTTTGATTGGCAGCGTGTTATTTTAATTTGACAGCTCTGTTGATATGAAGGCGAGTGTTGGTTGAAAGGTTGGTTAAGGTTATTTCATGAAGAAATGTATCAAATATTAAGTTCAATAAAAATGTATATAGTGTCACGCCATTGATCTCTAGCTCCAGTGTACATCTGCAGAGATGAAAGGGGCTGAAAAGCGAAGTTCGCAGAGAGCCAAAGTCGGAGGCAGAAGCACTGAAAGTGTATTTAAGGCCGCCATAAAAAATTCAAAGCTCCGTCTCTCAAGAACGGCTTCATCAATCTATTGTAGCTGAAATTTGGCACACATATGGGGCAGGTACCTTTGTTTGTGATTATATATTTTTTTTAATATAAATGTTTTTTTTTTATTGATATTCAATTTTGGATTTAAAAAAAAAGAATATCTAGATGCGTCAAGGATGAGTCTATATTCGAGTGTGTAAAAAAGAAAAAGTTTTTTTTTTTTAAATGCTTTTAATACACTTGCAAAAGTGTTTCTCTTGACCTCAATATGCGCCAATTTACATAGAATCCGCCTGTGAAATTTTTCGAAATTTGTCTTTACATAGATTCGTTTTTTTAAATGTTGCATTGAATTTTTCGAATAATTTACCTTTTGCTCCAACTGACGTCAAATCTCACCGAATAAACTGACATTTTCTTCAGTCGAAAAATAATGTTCAGCGCTGCTACATACAAAAAATTTGTTGAACATCGAAAAAGGATTTTGTAGTATTTTGATTTTTTTTTTTTAAATCAACGTTTTCTTCTAACTGAGTTCAACTGACGTTCAAAAATAATGAGGAAGCAATTGTGCAAAGCTCTAGTTTGAGAATCATTTATTTTATTATTAGTCAAGTGTATTAAAGAAAAAAGTCTGGAGTTTGAAAGAAACCCGCGAAAATGTCATGTGTCTTTTAACCAATTATATGAGATCGTCCCTCTTAAAACTCGTCACAGAATTTATCTCGAACGCGAGAATGTATATTGCAGCCAGATGTAACTTTTTGTAACATCGACCGATAAAGGTCCGACGTCCAGTAAAGTAAGAGTAACAGTTGCGCTTCAGAACGGTGTGACGTCAGAGGAGTTTCGTCATTTAAATATTCTTTAATACTTGCTGGCGTCGAGACGCTACTGTCTGTCTGTTGATACTCGTGTTTACTATACCACTGGATTTGCTGACATAAAATAACACAATGCGTGGGTTCGATAGGGTCATGTGATAAGATTGTACGAATGGTATGTAAACGTAGAGTTGGTGGAGCCGGCTCAGTTTCTCCACGAGCGTCGCCACGTCGAGTATCAACGTCTTACTAAAATTTACACATCTGTATTACATTAAAAATGGCATTACGTACTCGATCACTGTTGTTCAAATTCGGGAAAAAATGCCGACTGGAAACTACGCGACGTATCCTTTTCATAATAATTAAGTGAATTTTGTGTAATAGATTTAAAAGCCGGGAAACGAATACTTAACGTATTTAAAAAATAAATAACTTTAATCTATGTATATCGACTGTTGTACTAAATGTGTAAAAGATCGACGATGTTTTTAATAAATCATGAAACATCGTAGCAAAAGTAGATTTTCTCTTATATCTCTCCTTCGGTTAATCAGCAATCTCAGTTTCGACGTCGCTGAAAAGCAAAAGTAAGTGACATATATTTTGTAATTGCTTAAAAAATTGTTTTCTCTTGATCGCGATTTGTCTTATCTCTCTGTGAAAACAACGAGTCTGTTGCTATACAATTCTTGGCTGATTACACGAACTTTCTTATCGATTGCAGATATTTTCAATTTATAGATTTGTTGAGAAAATTCTCACTACAGAGGGAGCGAAGATCGGTCTTCTTTTGTGATCCATAGATCTTCGGACTAATTGGGATATTGTTTTACGAAAATGCCATTCGTTGAATCAATTTATTTGAATGTAATAATTTTATTTGACTTTTCTTTACGATTACAGCAACGTTCGATTGGCAGGATCCCTTAAACATGGAATCACAATTCAGCCAAGATGAAAAAATGATTCGAGATCAATTTCGAGCTTACTGCCAGGAGAAACTATTGCCTGGAGTCATGGAGGCGTATAGAAATGAGCATTTCGATAAGAGAATTATGAAAGAATTAGGAAAATTGGGAGTTTTAGGATGCACACTTAAAGGCTACGGCTCGGCGGAAGTGTCCAACGTTGCTTACGGACTTCTCATGAGGGAAATCGAGTCTGTCGACAGTGGTTACAGATCAGCTTACTCTGTACAAGGACTCGTAGGCACAGCTATTGAGTCATTCGGATCTAAGGAGCAGAAAGAACGATTTTTACCAAAACTTAGTATGAATCTTGAGTTTTACATGCATGCAGCACATTTATTCACACGACAATAAGTCCATTATAAATAAATACCTCCAATATTTTACTTTCTCATAGAGGAAGCTTTGTTTTCATGAAAAACTTTTCTTTTTTTTTTGCGATTTTCATGTCACGACACTCAGAATGGCCTGAAACGTCGAGAAAAGTGGTTTAGAAAATATGTCTGAGTTTTATAGAAATTTGCATTTCCGTAATTTTTCTTGAAAATCCTCCTGGCGAGATTTTTTTTTTTTTGTATAAGACTTAAATAGAGTGTGTCAATATTTGATACTGAATTTCGGCAAAATCGATAAAGTAGTTAAGATTTTATAGAAGTTTTCATTTTTCGTGATTTTTTTTAAAGCGATATAACTCGAGAGTGGTTCTTGAATAGCATGTGTGACTGTTTGATACTGAATTTTGTGAAAATCCAACAGAATTCATATTTCAGAATTTTTTTTTCTTTTTTTTTGTTTTTTTACAAAGTTTCCTTTATAAGGAAGCCAAAATCGAAGAGAATGAGGAAGGAATGTGCAAAAATTCTACTTTGCATAATTTTTTTTTTTGCTTTTCAGTCTCTGGTGACTTGACCTTTTGTTTTGGATTAACTGAACCCAATCATGGTAGTGATCCCGCATCTTTGGAAAGCAGGGCTGTGTACGATTCTGAAAAAAAAATTTACAAGCTTCGAGGCAGCAAAACATGGCTAGTAGAATTTTTTTTTTCAACCCACACACAGAGATCAAAAACTTAAAAAAAATGTTGCCTCGAAATAGCGAATTAAAAAAATATATATATATTTGTGAAAAGTTTCAAAAACATTTGGCACTATGTTTTTCTTCGTTCTTAGCTCTTGATTTCAAATCTTTTCCATAAAAACTACAAATAAAATATCTTTAATCATTTTAGAGATATATTTTGGAAATATTTGATGTTAAAAGTTTTAACGGATTTCACAGTCTGCTGGAAATGTTTGAGATGCGTACGAATATTAAGTACGAAATTGCAGATTAATAGCACGTAATCCTTTTATGACGTTTAACTGCAAGACAATATTTTCATCAATTATATTATTAATAAATATTTGTTTAAGACAACAGTATCACCGATTAAAAAATATTTTCTCACACTTTTTTTTTTAAGTTACTCTTAAACATTCTTAATAAAAATGGAACGATTGCCTGTACTTAATAATTGTAATTAATAAAAATATATTAACAGGATCACGAATTCTCCAGTCGCTGACGTTGCCGTAGTCTGGGCAAAAACTGAGGATAATAAAATTCGCGGATTCATTGTTGAGAGAAAGGGTAATGAGGATCGTCTGAGCACACCGAAAATTCAGGGAAAATTGTCGTTAAGAGCGTCAGCGACGGGTATGATTCTCATGGATGACGTGATTGTACCCGCTGAGAATCTTTTACCTAATGTTGAGGGTCTCCGAGTAAGTCACCAAAGTTCTTGGAACATAAAATTCATTTCACAACTAAACATTTTTAAGTTCATATTTCGTTCTCATTAATTTTTGACAAAGGTGAGTTGAAAGAGATATATCAGATATATCAGTAAAGTTAGCAGTATATGACAAAAAAAACAACTTGCAAATTTCTTTTTTAATCGCCCTAATGTGACATAAGATCAGATGTAACAGTAAAGAAAATCTTTGGAAATGAAATATACATGTGTTTTGTGTTCAGATTTTGATAAAAAATTATGATGTCACAATAATCCTGACTTTTAGGGTCCGTTCACATGTTTGAATGGCGCACGTTATGGAATCGGCTGGGGTGCTCTGGGATCAGCGGAGACTTGTTTGAGATTGGCAAGGCAATACGTGATCGACAGAAAACAATTTGGCAAGCCCTTGGCGTCGAATCAATTGATACAGAAAAAATTGACCGATATGATGGTGGAAATAGCTATCGGTTATCAGGCATGCATCCGTGTTGGAAGGCTCAAGGACGAGGGAAGGTATAATGTTTTAATAATTTTTGTCTTTGACTTTCGATAGGACGATAAATTAATAACGATATTATACTACAATCTCATGCACAGTTTAAAATTATTTGGGAATATTCGAGCTGTTGGGTTTTTTTTTCTTTTTTTTTTTTTTTTTTAAAGAGTATAGTGTTAAAAGAAAAAAAAATTCTAAGTGATCCCCATTACATGCATGCTTTTGTCACCTGACAAAAAGTTCTTTTTGTCTACATCAATACCAGATATTTTTTGAAAATTATACTCTGGCGTTCAATTAAGACAATTTCAGCTAATTTCCTCGCCTTTAATAGATTTTTAATAAGTTCTGACAAATATGTTTCTAAATATGTCGAAGGTATATGTAGATTGATTTATTGATCTTAAGATCACCTTAAGTTTGCAAGAGATTTAATTTATCGCTAGGTCGATCTTCAGTTTGAATTTAAGTAAGAAGAAATAGAATTAATGAATTGAATTATTTACCCTGCAGGTTTCGACACTTCTCGAAATTTTCCTAGAGTTAAAAAAAAAAAAAAAATGCCTACTCATTCTGTAATTTTTCCCAGTATCCAGCTAAAAGTGTCCAATCTGTTTCGATGGGCTTTATGTAGCAAAAACAAATTTTTGTTGTTATCAAACAGTGAACATTTCATATTTCAGAGAAACCTCCGAGATGATTTCTATGATTAAGAAAAATTCGGCAAGTAAGGCTCTAAACATCGCAAGAGTAGCCCGAGAAATGCTTGGTGGAAATGGTATTTCCGACGAGTATCACATTATGCGACACTCGAATAATTTGGAGTCAGTGGTAACATACGAGGGCACCGACGATATCCACTGTTTAATTCTCGGCAGAGCAATCACTGGAATCGCCGCTTTTTAAAAATCCAACATATAAAAAAAAATCCCACAGCTGTATTTCATTATTATACATCGTTATGATCGTTTAAAAATAAAAGAAAAATGTTATTACTATTCTATCCAAAATTGATTTTTATCCAAACCTGATGGGATTCTTGGGGTTTCATGGATCTACGAGAAACGAAAAAATTAACGAAGAAAAAAAAAAAAGAAAGAAAAAAAAACATAGAGAAACGATAATTAAATAACTAAATAAGGGCGCAACGCAAGCGACTCGAACAATCATAAATAAATTAAGTTTTAATTGCTAAGTAATAAAACGTTAATTACATATTTCTCAATAACGAGAGATTTCAAGTACAACACACGTTTCGTGCAAAAGTGTAAAGAGGTTGTTGTTTTCTTTTTCCCCTTTCATCAATTTTTTTTTTTCGTTCCGTTTAGTGCTACACTCAAATATACCTTTACGACTTAAATTGTGTTTAATAATTCTTGACTACAATAAGCTCTTCGTAAAACGTAAGTAACATTGTAGTTTACAGTAGTTTACAGTTGTTCACGCCTTGAATCATCGTCAAATGTGTCTATTACATAGTTACACATTATTTTTTTAATTGGAATCGAATCGAAATTCTCATTTCTGCACCGAGAGAGTCATCGTGATCGATTATAACGAGCGCCCTCTCGTCGTCAATATCGACGAAAGAATCTTCTTCTTTTCTCTTTTTTTTATCATTTATTTATTTTTTTATTTTTTTCTTTCAAAAATCATAATTTATGTGAAAATAGTTTTGAGATACGCTCTGACTTTCTCGGCTCGGAAATCCCTGATGATAATTAATAATAATCGATTCCGAAGTTTCGCGTTTTTTTTTTCTACTTACACATTGCGACTCAATAAAATCGTTTCTAATCTGATTTCAGCATGTACAAATTTCGTCTAAATACAAGAAAATAATAATAATAATAATAATAATAATAATAATACTTTATAAATGCCAGGTTCATAACCGCGCTCTCCCTTTTCTCACACTCTCTCTCTCTCCTCGGTAGATAATTCATACAAATAATAATAAATAATGGATATTTTTGAGTACGCTACTTTATGTATCCTTTGGTATTTTCACGCGAACTTTCCACCGATTCGATTTCAGTTTTTTTTCTTTCATTTTTTTTGTTCTGTTTCTCTTACACACACCTACCATGTTTAGTCTCGACTCTAAAACTGTGCCAGTCACCCTCACATATCTCTTTGGTACTGTCGCGTTCTAGTATTTTCTTTACTTATTTACTTTTTTTTTTTATTTATTTATAAATCTACAGCGAGTCGTTCCTCGTGTGTTTCCTTTTTCTCTCAATTCAGTTCTCATTTTTTTGCAATATCTTTCAATACGTTCGAGAATAGAGTTTACATATACCAACTAGCTATCGATCATTCAAGATCAGCCAAATTTTCGCATTCAATTCTCTTTTTTTGTTTTTTTTTTTTTTTTTTTTCATACCCTTGAGACATTCTTTTACATACACCCCGCCCTGCGCGTCTGTACGATGATTCTCGTAATATAATAAATATAATAATGTATACCTTGGTTTGCATTTGTATTTTACATTATATTTTTTTTCCTCTCGTTTAACTATTCGATACCTTATTGTCGTGCGAACTGTTTCTTTTATTTTCTTTTCCTCTTGTTTTACATTGTTTTGTGTGTTCGAATGAAGACTTCACTAAAGCCGGGTACGTCGAGCAACTTTTTCACAATTTCTCTGTTTTCCGGTTTGCTGGATTTTTTTCTTCTTTTTGTTGTTGTTATTTTCATTTGACTCCAATGATATTTTTTTTCTTTTTTCTTTTTTTTTACTGCTTCATCGCTCTCGCGTTCACTTTTCTCTCCTTAAGACGAAAATCATTCGAGACGATGACGTGAAAAATAAAAAAATGTTCGCCGTGTGTCCGTAAAGGGAAAAGTCTCTGCGAGATATACAAGACGCCTATCTGCTCACGATTCGCAAAAAAATCGTATTGTACGTTGTCGTCATTTTATCTCTAATCCGTAGGATATGTGTTTAAGTATCAATATAAATATATGTACCTTTAGATCTTTACAATTTGTCATGATTTTTACAATGTTGCCGATTAACGAAGCCGAGTTTCACTGATAAACGATTGTTTTTCTTTTTTCTTTTTTTTTTTCTTGTTTTTACATTATTGTTATTTGGAGCTTAGAACCAACGAGCTTAGAAAAATATGGTATCTGCTCCAATAACAGAAAAACATTCGATAACGTCTCCAAGACTTATAAATACATCTCAGAGTGACCGATTCGAAAAATTCCCATTGTCGAATTTGCCAGCTCGCTCGAGACGCTTTGCATTATCAGGATGAGCACGATAAAAAATTTTTAGGGTTACACGTATATTTGCAATTAACTGTATGATTGGATCAGAATTTGTTATTAGCGACAAAGGAAAGTTTAAAAAAATTATTGTCATAGAAGATTTAAGAAAAACAAAAACATTGGTTTTCAATAATAATAGTAATAATAATAACAACACCAGAAAATTACGAAAATATTGTTTAACAAGAGATTAGAAGACTTCATTTTTCTCTTGTATAATAAATTTGCCGTATTTTTTAAATGATCTTTTTTACAATTTTTCTATTCCCGTTTTTAAGAATTTTCCAAGGCTGTTTTTATGAAAACGTATCTTCAACTATTTAAAAAAAATATATTTGTAGTATAGAGCTTTTCTACAAAAACATACATTCAAAATTCGTACATTTACAACAACTACTCAAAAATAAAAAGAAAAATCTTAAAAAAAAAAAAACGAACATATAAACCTTATTTCATAAAAAATGAAATAAGGTTTTCGAAACATTTGTAACAATTTTTTTTTCTTTAGAAATTAGTAATTTTTCGGCATTATTATTATTATTCTGAACCAATATTCTTAATATCATTGACATTTTTTCGGATTTCACTTCTGTCACGAATTTAAATTCAGATTATATTTTATACAATATTGATCATAAATATGTTACTCAAGAAAATCTCTTAAAATGAAAAAAAAAAAGATTCAACGTTATATTGGAATGCCAATGTAATTGTGACAATATGAAGAGCTCAAAAGAAAAAAATACTTGAATCTGTAAACCATAATCAAATTCAACGACATAAAGGGTCAATTTTTTAGTTTTTTTTTTTTTTACTTTGGTAATAAAAATTGTTTAGCAGCCATCGAGCGAGCGAGTAATGACGTCCAACGTGAACAATCAAAATTTCTTCAACAACAACTGTGTTATTTAATTTCACAAACATCATTTTCTCTAAGCCCCCCCCCCCCCCCCGTCTCGAAACCTCGGCTCCCGTATAATTGTTTTCTATTTTCATCCGTTGTAAAAGTTACGGTAATAATAAGTATTTTTTTTTAGTTATTTATACCACTGCATATAAAAAACACACGTATACACACACGGATCAGAAATAGATTTTTTTTTTTCCCTTAAGAATTCGAGAGCTTCGATTAATTTAGTCGTCGCGGGCCAAATTCTCGTTTGTGAAACTCCATTGTATTTTTATTTAATCTTTTTCTTTTTTTTTTCCACTTTATAACCGCATATTTATCGACAAGTCATCCTCGTACTTTTTTTGTTTACCGTAATATATATAAATAGATTATCAATTTTTATTACAACGTAATCAATATCATTAATTAATTGTTCAATTAATTAATCTTGACGTGTTCGGTCAATCTGTTCCCCGAAGGATGGCTGACGGTATATGAACGCGATTTGCGCGCCTAACCGCTCGTCCACCCTCCCGCCGTATTTATATAATCATTTAATATATTATTCATTTATTATTTATATATATATATATATATATTATCATTATCAATATATTATATACTATGTTTTCTTGTTGTTTAACTTTTATGTTGCGTATCTAAGTGTGTGTGTGTGTCCAGTTGTCAAATACGTTATACAAGTTGTCGGTTTTTTTTATTTTTAAATCATCCCTAATGTGTCGTTTGTGTCTGTGTTCGGAGCGTGACTACCTTAACGCTTAATCATGTTTTTTTTCGTCCCTTCAACAAAAACAACCTCGTGTTAATATTTATATATAATAATTAATAATAATCGTCATGATCATTCGATAATAGCAATAATGGCAATAATATTCGTAATAATCATAATAATAATAATAATAATCGTAATAATAATAAACTTTTTGTCGCAACTAATTGTATTTACAGAAGTATGGTACAATGACACGAGACGCCGCATCCCTCCCTTCCCTTTTTCCCCCTTCATTTACATTCATTCAATATTCTCGATAACAATCTGTATGTGTGTGATTGCGTGTATTTGAATTGAGTTTTTTTGTTTTTAATTAGCGTATTTTTTTCTTAGCGATCGCACCTTTCACGGGTTATCGTGCTTATAATCCGGATTTTATAACGCGATTAGATTATGCGTTAACAGTCAATGATCGTGAGGATCGAACGTGTACGTGAAAATAGAAAAGTTGCACGGAGTAACTTAGTTCTTAGATAGGAAGTGGCGCTTTAAGTCTGTCGAATTAGTGCGAATAATTTGTTATCGATTTTACAAAATTATGGGGATCAATTGATCGCAGTGAATGGTGATTTGTTTTAATGCATTTTTGCAAAAATATTAACTAATTTATGGCAATCTAAAGAAGTAGGTTCTCGATCAGTTTTTTTTTTTTTTCTAGAATAAACCGTAATTTTTTTTTTTTACTTTACCTGTTTTTACTTATTTTGTTCCTTAAAATATACTCTATAAATTTACCACGTAGATATTTGATAGTGCTAATTGATTAATAATTATAATTAATAATTAAATATAATTAATAATTATAGCCGTTTGTTTATGATAGCAACAACGTACTATAGTTTTTTTTTATGATTAAGACTATTAAATATCCGGATGGTTGATTTGTAGATTATTTTTGGGAAACAAAAATAGTTGTTTCTCATTGAAATTGATAAATAATTAAGGATTGCAAAAGGTACATTCTCGCGAAAATTAATTGTTGATTACTTAATGTATTTGGATATCGCTGCAATTAATAAATTCTCCAGATTAATTACACATGCTGTAATACAAATCACCTTCCAACTACTGTTATTTACTCTGCAAAGCTTTACAGAAAAAATTACGAAAATTTGTCACTGATTTGACTAGTTCGACGTACTTCAATTTTGTTTAAAATCGAAATTGTAAACATCTCATTACTCGCTCTATTTGTCTATTAATCTCGTGAATCTTTGAATAATAATTATTAATATTAAAATAGTAAATAATTAATTAGAATAACAATATTGGTGATAAATGGTTACAAAAATTTTATCAAAAAAACAAAACATATCTTTCCATAATCAGTAATTAAAAAATGTCACGAAAATAAAAGCAACGTAGATGGTCCATTGTTTCTCCCATTATGATGATTTTTAATTTTTCTGGCATTTATTAACCAATCTATATGAAAAGATATATATATATATATATATTTAATAAAGTGTTTGCACAATTTCTTACCGATATAGTAGAACATAAAAAAAAAAGAAATTACAAATTACAAAATAATGATGAAATAAAGTAAATTTAAGAGAAATTCAGAGGAAATAGTAGGTCTTCTGTTTGTGTTTCAGTATTTTTAATATAAATAAAAAAGAACATAGTGAAAAGCAAGCTTTGAGGAAATTTTGAATTATCGAAAAAGTACTTCAAAGAGACTCGTAGAAAATACACAAATAGAAGTGTAGAAACCAATCGCATCTATCAAAATTGTCGTTAATAAATTTACAGATATTATTCAATTAACGCAAAATTAATCAACTGCCAAAAAAAAAACTGTTGCAACTTTTCAATTTTCACAACGAGATCATCAAGGCGCGAGGCACACGACGCGAATGCAAGGTAAGTTTTAATTTAGAAATTTTTTTTATTCACCAGTCCGGATCTTGACTTCTCGCAGACATGTGTGTGTGTGTGGGTGTGTGAGTTTTTTTTTATTGCTCAATTCCTACCGAAACGACTCAACCGAAGCTTTAGATACATAATCACGAAGCGCCAATCAGACGCTTCTATTTCACAGACGAGAAAATTTCGTAATCTCTGATGGTTTAAAATCGCAGTGTTTTTTCACAACTTCACGAACAGCGACGACCCGCCTGCCTATTTTTGTTTTTATTTTTTTTATCTGTCTCTTATACTTAATTAAACCAACGTGTTACAATTAGTATATGTTTACTTTGTACTATATATGATCTTAATCCGTCAGCCAAGACGGCCGCGTTTTGGTACGATGAATTTTTCTTTCTCTCTCTCTCTCTCTCTCTTTCTCTTTATACAATGACACGACACTTCGTTTTTTTTTCATCTTCATCATATGCTTTCTGTCATCCATCTCAGTCATGCACGTTGCTCAATTCAATAATTTATCATTAAATCGCACACTCTCTCGCTCTCATTGTTTCGTTCTTATCGACTTTGGTTTGGTGCTGCGAACGATTATTACAATATTTATAATGAGTATTCACTCTCTTGGCGAGTATACGTGACCCTTTAGCCTCCGAAAAATGTGCTTCGCTTAGACAAAAAAAAAATTGCTATTGAAGTAGATATTTAAAAAAACTGAAATTCTGATCGCACAAACTTGTGACGTTTAGTTTGCTGTTTTCATGATACTTGAATTTATTAATTTTTGTACATACAGACAAAATATGCGTCTATAAACAGAAGTCTTAAATTTTTAGTTTTACTATGAAGATGTTGCTTTAATGAGACTTCAGCGGTACTGTAAAACGTGATTCGAGTACCAACATTTTCAAAACATCTTTGTACATATTTTTAAAAGAAAATTGGCATTAAAACAGGTGAAACTCAATTTATGAATTTCTGTTCAATGTCTTAAAAATTTGTAAGAATATAATTACAGAAAAAATAACTGAATTTACGCCAAGAATTTATGAGGCATATTTTTTACGCAATTTTTTTTGTTTTAGTTTCATTGATTTTGACGAATGAGAGGTTATTTTGATGATTGAAATATGCATTGTAAAGTTACTGATGAATATTTTTCGTAATATTCATTGTTTACAAATTACGGGGATTCGTTTATTTTTTTACATCCGAAGTTACGAAAATAAAAAACATTTTCTCGTAACTCAGATGTGAAACAAAAAAAAAGTTACTCACGAAGAATATGAGCAGTTATTTATGAAAATCGAGTTGATATTATGAATATAATTTCGTTAAAGCTGCGAAAAAAATATGTCTCAAGGGTTCTTGGCAGTAAACTGAGATCTTTTTCTGTAAATTTATTGTTATTCAATTTTCAACTTTAAGCAGGAATATATAAATTCGGTTTCTCATACGTTTTATAGTAATTTTATTGTGAAAGCGTCTACAAACAGTTTTCTAAATCTTGGTACTTAAATAGTTTCTCACTTTACTTGGTATTTTTTTCTTAAAAAAAAAAGCTTTTTCAAGACTTAAGGGTTACGCATCGCCCCAAGCGTTTCATCGATATTTACCGGCATCACCGACCTAGGAATCTGAGAGGCTTAAACTTTATCTGGATATTTTTCAGCTGAAACAATTTTTTTTTCTTTGCATACGTCATAAATTAAGCGCGTGATTAAAAATAAATTCGAGGCTCCACAATTTTTTAGTAAACGCAAAGAAATATCTACATAAAGGGAATCATAAGGAAAAGTATAAAAGTGTCGGGAAGAATTCTCAAATTATGTATTTACTTTTGTTTTGATCTTTTTAAATACGTTTCCGGTAACGTTAAATGTAATCTGGCCATCATTTTTGCAGAGTGGAAATTTTTTTTTTTTTTACATAGAATTAGATAAATTAATGTAGCTTTCTCTGTAAAATATTTTTTTTTTACTCGGCAACAATGTCGAGTCCCACGAAGCCAATTTTTTTATACGTTCTCAATACACTGTCAAATACCCTGTAAAATTTACAGCGAAGTTAAAAACGTCGTATTGAAAGGAAAAAAATATTTTCCCTTCTATTTTCGCTGGAAATAGCCTTTGTGTTGCCACGAAAAATATAACATAACTTTTTTGTCTTTACATTTTTTTACCCGACCTCAATCGTCCACAATAGTACATTATGATACGTACAACTTTATCTCACTAGTGCGAAAAGTGACCACGTGGCCACGTGTAAAAAGATGCACAGAGTAAAAAAAAGTGGCCGAAAGCCAAAAGAGAGGGTAAAAAAAAGTGGCCGAATTGGTGGAAAATGCCTCATATATTGAAACCTAAAAGAATTTCGTAATAAAATGCAGGGTCGCTTATTTTCGTCGGACAATATTTGTTGCAAGTATTAAAAAACCAACAAAAAAACCCTACAGTACATAAAAATAATTATACGTGATAAAAATCCTGATTGCCTTGAAAATCATTATCGCTTAAATAAAGCCTGCGTAATCGATAATCCATAAAAAGCCTCTGCCACTCAATCCCGTGTCAACGATGTTGCCGGCACGTACGTTAATCATTACCAATCATTCGTACTTTGATCTAGCTAAAAACAACAACGCCGCAATCATCGAAATTTGTTTCTCCCGTACTCTTTGTTTTTTTTTTTTTTTTCGTAATAAAAGTTTTAAGTTTTTTGTTTTTTTTTTTCTTTATATGTACAATAAGCACAGAGTGGCACCGGCAAACGATGCTTTTGGGTGCGGTAGAGCGGAAATAAAACACAGTGTCTCTAACCAACACTCGCGAGCGTTTGAAAAAATTATCTCTCGCACACGTTGCAGCGTCCACGTTGATAAATTAGTAATTCTTTTTTTCAATTTAATATATATCACTTGGTAAACACACGTGCGACGTCCGTGGTAGCACCGTGATCGCACGTGCGGGCTTTTATTTTATTCTTTTTTTTTTTATAATTGTTTTCACTTAGGTGACCAACAAGGAATTGACGAGTCTGATTATTGCTTCCGTTCGTATCGCTTTCACTATCCACTGATTGCTCAAACATTTTCTTTTTCCGTCACCACTCTCTCCCTCTCTTTTTACGCATCTCGATTTCCTTGCATAACAGATTAAAAAAAAATACTGTACAAAAGACTACTGAATCTAGCTTATCATGAAGAAAAGGAACATATATATTTTTTTTTAAAGTGAAAAAAAAACTTCATCACTATTGCGTGCTTAACAACGGCATTATTCCAACTCGCGTAGCTTTGATAAACCATTTACCCGTTGTATAGGAACTCTACTTGACGCTCTCAATAATCCCGAATGAAAAAAAAAAATGCAACTCACGCGTCCCTCTGCTCGCGAATTGAAAAATTGCAACGACTGCAAAGAACGTATTTCATCGAATTTTGACTAGATGTGTTGTTTTTTTTTTTTTTTTATCATCTCGCCGATAAACCAGCGGCAATGATTATTAACCGAACTGTACAGACTAGAACGATAAATATAATGTATAAATTAAATTCGTCAAGATGACGAACAGAAGATTCTATAACTTAGAGCCTACTATGGCAAAATTATGGCACTATATTCTAGTAACGTCGAAGGCATCGAGATTATCGTAAATTTAGGTTCTTTCTTTTTTTTTTTTTAGAGAGTGGTTCAGGAAATTCGAGCAATTTTTGTGTGATAGTTTCGAAAACATTGATTGTCGTTGAATGTATTGAAGAATTTTTCGATTTTTCGAAAAAAAAATCACTGGCTTAACAGCAAGCTGGGAGACTGCTTATTGCAATTGTTCTGATAAACGTGTAAAAAACTTGAAGAGCTCCCATTTTTTTTTTAGCGTTGTTGCTGCTTTTGCTTCTGGTAAGCACAGAGTCGTTCAATGATTGTAATCAATGTTACTCGGCGATAGTTCACTATCGACGAAAGTAATAATTTACGAGAAGGGAAGATCCTCCTCGGGCGACTCGTCCTGATATTCCTCGTGGTCGGACGTATGTCACAAAACGTCGGTCGCTTGGCGTGGACTTATACCGAGGCTTGGTGATAATTGTCCCTCGTCGACAGACTGATTCTTCGGATCCTCGTCTTTCCACTTGTCCATCGAGCGGCGTCGTGCGTTCATGAAGAAGTTACCGACTGTCGTTGGCTCGAGGCCCAACTGTCGTGCGATTGTCACCTGCATCTCCTTCGACGGCCTTTTCGTCTCCTGAAAAACAAATAAAACAACATTGTAGTATAATATTAAACAATATAAGAGGCATATTGAATCACGGCCTTCCTTCCGATTGGTCTCGCAATTTTTTTATATTATTGAGAGAATTCTAAAAAGTAGTAACTTTTTAATTCACACATTTTTAATTACCCAACGATTTTTTTTTAAATTTATCGAACGACATATTTGAAACATGTGAAAAAATTTTGAAAAACCTTTCTTCGAAAATAAAAATATTTTGGCTATCGAATCGAAGTGTCCCGGCGATTCCATCTAATTTTTTTCGGCCCTTTTTCGGCAACAGAAAGTGGAAGGAAATTTGAAAAAAGATAGTAAGTTTACGGTAGGCAGAAATTTTGCATGCGACACATGATTTTTGAGAATTTTTGAGAATTTTTCGGAATAAATGTTGAGATGTTGCTCAAATAATCTCAAATTAACGTTTATTATAATAAAATCATCAAAAATTCTCAAAAATCAAAGGCCGAAAAAAGATAGAAGAGATACATTTTGGTATTAAATATTCAATCCAAATATCCTAATTAATGTTATAGTTTGTAAATATGATATCAAAAATTCAGTAAAATTTGGAGCAAAATGATACATTCAACCTGTAAATTTAGATTCGGACTCTCTGATAATAACATTACAAGGCTTCGAATATTTAAGGTCTCCATAAAATACGTAAGATATTATCAGCGAATGCCATGAATTATAATTCAAATTAAATTAGGTTGAACTAAAAACACCGAATGTGTCAAAATTTCCACACAAAAAAAAAATGCTAATGATGCAAAATGAGAGTAACTCGAAATATTCAATAGAAGAAGAACGAAGGGAGGTTTTTTTCAAATTTTTCTCGTTCTCGCGTCTGTGTGTTGTATCAGACTCGATTGAGTGTGGAAAGGAAAAAGTGGGAGAAAGCAGAGAGGGTCGCGCGTTCCTATTTCGATCTGGGTTACGTTGAATAGTAATGAGCGAATCGAGAGATGATACCGCGGCGCTGCCTACCACTCGGTAGCACACGTTGCGGCACATCGTCGTGCGCTCTTCAAGTGCACGTAGAATCAGTAACTGAAATGTGCAGCGTGGGTAAAGAGCTTCTCACGAAATTATTCAAGCGCCGATCGATAGTCGGACTCTCGCCCGACTGAAACTCTCTGAAACTACACTCAATTCAGATACCATAAAGTACTAACGTAACTGAAGAATGGCATTATCTGCTCAACATGATAATACTCTGAGTATCATTGGATAATGCTCGATAGCGTGTGAGCGCACTTCGGTGACAGTAAATTCGTTGTATTAATGTAAGTTCCATGAGAACTTACGTAATCCCTCAATATGTTCCCTCAACATTGTTGGGCATAAATGCAAAATCAAAATTTATTTTGATTCCTCATAGAGGAAGCTTTGTTTTCGTGAAATTTGTTTTTTTTTTTTTTCGACTTTTTCAGGAATAGTCTTTTCGAAGTCTTCGAAGTCTTCTTTCGAGTCTTTTCGAATTTTCAGGAGTTGAATAGTTTTCAGGAATAATTGCTATGTTGGTCAATTTTGATTTAGCTTGATAAAAAAAAGTAAAATTTACGTTCATGATTTTTTTTTTTAGATTTAGCTTGAATTTGCATTTTACATTTTATTGAAAAACGTCTGTCGAGCTCAAACAAGCCTGCAAAGTAGAACCTTAAAAATTGCTTCCTCATTAGTTTGTATCGTTGACAAAGCTTTCTCTATGAGGAAGGCAAAATTGATTAAAATACTTCCTCGTAGAGGTAGATTTGTAAAAAAACAAATGTCTAAAGATACAAAATAATGAGGAAGCAATTTGCAAGGTTCTATATTTTTTTTAGGTAAATGTAAAAAGACCAAAAAAAAAGTCATGCTAAATTGTAAGAAAAGGTTTTACTGATGAAATCGTAATATTGTTTTGCCATTGATGCAAAAATATTTAAGAACTTAGAAAAATTCTAAATAAACACACCTGAAGGATTTTTTTTTAATTTCTAAGAAATTTGGAGCGATCTTTAAATTTTCTGCACTTGTCAGCACTTTGTGAAATGGGAAAAGAGCAAGAAGAAAAGAAAAATGCGAATTTCGCATGAAAAAATGATGGATTTACTGCCGTAACTTTGAATTTAGGTTCGAAGTTTTTTTCCTGATTTCAGTTGGATCTGAATTTAGAACTTTATTTTCTCGTAATAGTTGGTACATAAGTTTGTACTTGAATTCAGACTTGAGTTCAAAGTCACGACTGTAAATTCAACCCTAACTACATAAAAGATGAATAACATTTAATTAATTATTTTCACAACGAAAATCCTACAAAATAAAAAGAGCTGAATATTAATAATAACTAATTAATGAATAATAATAACGAAGAAAAAAGTACATTTATACCCGAAAGAAATTGACATACATTGACGTATCGCATAATATTAAATCATTATAATGAAATTTTATCTCCAATAAACGTGGATATTCGAAATCACATGTGATTTTAAGTATAACTGACGTAATAATTGAAAATGCAAATATATATTTAATCAATTGCTAAATGTCGCTGATGAAATTTGGCAATAATGCAAATAATGATGAAAAGTGAAAAGCGAGTTTATCGTAATGAAATTTACGGTCGGGAACATTACGATCGGCGAGTATATAAATGTCGTCAAGAAATAAAAACTCGAAGCTAATTAAATTCAATCCTAACTACGTAAAATATATATAATATTTAATTAATTATTTTCACAACAAAAATATTATAAAATAAAAAATAAACGTTCGATATTAACCATAACTATATTTATTGAATAATAATTGCGAAAAAAATGTATATTCATACCCCAGAGAAATTTGCATAAATTCACGTATCGCATAATATTAAGTTATTATAAATAAATGTTACCTTCAATAAACGTGACTGCTCAATGTCATATGTGATGTTAAGTATAAATGACGTAATAATTGAAAATGCAAAAATACATTTAATTAATTGAATAACGCCGCTGATGAAATTTGGCAATAATGCAAATAATTATGAAAAGTGAAAAGCAAGATTTTAAATCATAATCAAATTTACGGTCTGCGATGTTACGATTGGCGCGTGTATAATAAATGTCGCGAAAAGGAAGAGAATAAAAAAAAAAAACAACTAGAAGCTCTAGTTCGTCATAGATTTTTCTTTATTTAACTAGAGAACGGACCCTGTTGTCCCTTTGGCAGCCCACGCCCGAAGCATATTGCGTGTCCGCCGGTGGAACAACGAAACGCGCGCAGTGGTTGCGGAATCACTTGTCAGGCAGTAGTAACGGTCGTGGGTTGAGTCAGACGCCGGTGTGACCAAGCCAGCTAGGTTGTTTCGCGCGGCATCTCTACTACACACGAACACGATGACTCAGAGCCCACGCGTGTATATTACCTCTCTAAAACCAAACACTACGCTGTATATTCAATTATTCTAAAGAATAAACCGTCAGCGATAATGGTGTTCTGCGGTTTACCTATCTATCGTTGCAATGGCAATTCGGCAGAGACTGATTCATCTCGAATACGTAACAATTTTGGAAGGAATTCAAACTCTCTGAACCGTATAGAGAATCAGTTGTGCAGCTTCCCTGTTTGACTGTCGCATAGCTTAACATTGTTCACGAGAGTGGCGTGTGCCAGAGAGCAACAGGTATAAATCGAATTTCTGACGGAGCACTGAAAGACCGACGAATGCATTTGTGCGGTCATAGTGCGTCCCTCTTCTCATTCGCGCTGCATTCGCTTTCCTTTTTTTTTTTCTTTCGTAATTATGATAATTAAACTTTTGTGTTTTGTCGCACTGAATATTTAAACTCTTCTGTGGAACTTTTGATATATATAATTATATAGAAAAGTCTGGCAAAGTAAAACCTTGCAAATTGCTTAATCATTATTTTGTATCTTTTGATAAAACTTTTTTTCTTTTTGCAAAGCTATCTCAACGAGGAAATATGTTGATGAATTTTGGCTTCCTCATCGAGATAGTTTTGCAACAAAAAAATAGAAGCTTCGTCAAAGAACCAAAATAATGAGCTCGAAAGAAATTTTAAAAAAATGCAAAATGTCTTGAAATTTGAACCGTTCGACTCTATGAGGAAGCAAAAAAAAAAGAAGTGAACTTACTTTAAAAATAGCCTGTAGAGTACGGCGCTGAAGGTCTGTGAAAACCAGTCGTGGTTTCTTGGGGGCGGGCTGTTGGTGTTCTGCCTGTGTCGCCATCTCGTCTTTCCTCTTGCATGCTGTAACGCATTTAACAATTATTAACATACGTGAAATGTATGGGAAGCATTGCGTGTGTAAAGAACGTCTAGACCAAGCCGTGATCACAACCAATTTTTTTTGTTATTGCTGTCAACTTTATCATAATTTTTTTTTCTAAACAATGAGTCGAAACTCGTAATTTTTTATGTGTTTCAAAAAACGTTAATCAGGAATAAAGAAGAGAATCTTATTTTGTGTTATACTCACTTCCTCGTTGTGGAATCTGTGCAGCTGGAAACAGAAAAAGAAAAGGAATGTAAGTCGACATGAACGATATCGGTTGGCTGCGAGACGTCATCGCACGAATCATGTACGATATTGTCTCTCTCTCTCTCTCTCTCTCTCTCTTTTCTTTCTTTTTTTTTGTACTATAGTTATCGACTTAATTTTTAATTTAAATACAGATACACATTAAAAAACAAAACATGTACAGTCCATTATAAATATATATAACTGATAATTGCATAAACGAATTCCAACTTGGAGCTACAGTTATCAAACATTTCCACTAAAGGTAAAGGGCCAAACTATTCAGTTGTTTTTTTTTTCTTTTTTTTCATTTTTCTTATTTGTGGGGTATTGTATTGCAGTATTGTTTGTATATTGTATGTTTGTTGAGGAGCGAAAGAGTAAATGAGGTAAATTACATGTATCTGTTGATTATTGATTGATTTTGTCTGATGTGGCAATTTGTCCGACAGTGAGTGTAAATCATGCGTGCTCGTTGTTTCACTCGATCGAATACAAACACCGTTTTACCGAAGTAGCTACGACAATGAAACCGATTAATTTTCGCTCAAAGTATATATACTAAGCTCGGCCAAGCGGGGCTTTTTCGAATTCACTCTCTCTCTGGCGACAGTGTCCCGAGCGTAACGCTCGACTTTTCTTTCTACCGTAAATCGAGTGTCACCCGCCGACTCGTATTGCACGACGATTACTGACTATAAAGGGTGCCGCGTTCGCGTGCAGCCCTCGTTTCCCTAGTAACCCGATGGCAATCGAAGCCCATTTACCGAACACTTGACACCGGTAAAATGAATGAAAAAACGCGCGGGGGCAAAATGAGCAGAGAAGAAAAAAGTAACATCGGCGAAGTACTCGAGTTGAAGGACATTGAAATATGAAGTTCGTATGAAGACCTGGTCAAGAATGGGCAGCAGAGATGGGCGTAATTTTTTGAAAATTTATTTCTAACATTACGTCAAATCTTATTGATTAATACTTTGAGTACGACTAAAGTTGATTCTTATAAGACTTGGTCAGCATTTCGTTTTATGCTGAAGTAATTTTGAATCGTTTGTTTTTTTTTTCTTTATTTCAGCAAGATTAAGAAGAAGCAATCGTGATTGTTATTTGGCAAAATCTTTGAGAAGAGGCTTCAACGATTTTAGGCAAAAAGCGTATTTTCAAAAATCGTTAATCAAAAAAAAATTAAAAATTTATAATTACTGGTCTAATTTCGTTGCTATTGACAAAAACAATTGTGTTCACTAATACCGATCTTTGATAAGTGACTCTTATTTTCGTGTAAAAATAATAAGTTTCCTAAGATTTTAATAACTGTAGGCTTTTCAAATCAAATCAATACGTTCAGTCTGCGCCATTTCGTTTCTGTCTATATAAACAATTATTTTAACAAATGTTCATTCTAATTCAAGTTAAATTAAGCTGCAAGACTGATTCAATCTTGTGGCTATTGATAAAAACAATTATCTGAACAAATCAGTCCATCTCGATTAGTGATTTTAGTCTAGTTTTTCGCAAATAAGAAATTTAATAGAATCTTAATAAACAGAGAGGTTTCAATTGAAATTAAGCTGTGATTCAATCCCTCGGCTATTGATAAAAATAATTATGTGAACAAATGCCCATCTCGGATATTGATTCTTAAATCATTTTTCGAAGACTGCCTCTATTGCTTTTTTTTTTTTTTTCTTTTTCTCTCCATGTCGAAAGCTCATCATAATCGTGTTTGTCATGAGGTAGTATGGCAGGACAGGTATTGCTGCCGTTGTCTCGGCCAAAACGATGAGAAACGAGGCAAAAGCGCGGGTTCGGTTTCATTCGATCGTGCAACCAGCCGCGTATACTGTTTAGAATAACTCAAAAACGATTGCGCTTCTTGTAGGTCGGGCTGCCGGTGTTATACGAGAGTCACGGGGCCGGGGGAAGGTGGAAGGGGCGCCACATATTCCCAATAGCCCGGAACATACTCATGTATATACGGAATATCTGTATTTGAATAATAATAACAATAATAATATAAAACAAAAGAGCAAGCGATGACGTAGAGCGTCTGAATACGTGTATCCGGATCGTAGAAACTCTGTAAAACTCCGAGACTGCGTCACGTTGGGCGATCCAGCGTTTCTCTGACGAGAGAGGACATTCCCGTTAGACGTAAAAGACTAATTTTATAGTTTTAACGTGATTTTTATCGATACGATTGAATTTCATTTGCTCCCGACGTTATACACTGTTTTACCATTTTTTGTTTGTTTCTCGATTCGCCAGAAGTCGTAACATCGTTTTGTGGTGTAAATGCTATAGTGTAAATTAGGGTTGTTGAAAAAAAATGCTTTTTTTTTTTTTTGGAGCTGCTTATTGGGATTTTTGTTCATATTTGAAAAAAAAAATAAGCTTATGCAAAGGACTTTAAAAAAATTTACGGTCGCACGAATTTTTCTTTTTTTTTTTAAATGAAAGAAAAATTATTTTTTTAACAATTTTTATGTATTTCTGGGACGAATTTTTTAACGTCGATCTTTCTTATGATAAATTCTTGTGATCGAATTTTATTTGTAAAATAAATCTTAAATATTATATATTTTAAAAAAAGTAGACCTTACAATAAAAAGAAACTATTTTTGACTAACTCAGCCCCCTTAATACGTATCGCAATGAATTTTTTTTTATTTGCCACTCTTGCGTAAGCCTATTTTTTCGTGACAAGAAAAATAATGCTACCAAAAAAAAGAAAATAAGCGTTTTTTTTTTCTCAACTGCCCTAATGAGTATATTACAGTTTGTAGAGTATCGATGATAGTGGCTGTATTATAGTTGTATACGTGATTCAAATAATTTTCATCGCTTGTTTCGTGAGTTATAAGTATAAATAGTATGTATATAAATGTGTGTGGGACGTTATTACTGAGTATGCATACATGCTTTCGTTTTACAGGGCTCGATCTAAGAGTACAGGGGTGGTCGAGAAGGGGGTCTATGGGTTTAATATATATGGTATTATAGTCTAGTATATATATATATATATATATATAGTAATAAATATATAGATATATGATGATATTATAGTATAAGTATATGTATCAGTAGGTAAATATATTTGCGACAGGATTTCGAGTCAAACATAGCTATATATCGGACTGTATTCAATCGGGGGTAGACAGGCGTGGGAATATTCTGCCAGGGGGTTTTGGTCGCAACAAGATGCTCACGTTGGTAAGACAGCGTACTATTTTTTTTTTTGTCTTTTTTTTAATCACAGTGCCAAACATTAACGAGTATACAAATATTATGTCAACTAATCGCTATTATTTGGCACTTGCGATAAACCGAAAATAATTTCTCAGTGTACGTCTTCGTGTCGTATTTGGAAAACCATAAAATAACTTGCGATTGAACTCGATTCTTTTTTTTTTTTTTTCTTTTCACGAATTCGGAATTTGACGAATCCAACGCGTGGACCCGAAGACGCAGATATCACTGAAGTGAAAGAAAATTTAAAAAAATAAAAAATTCACTTTCATATAATTTTTACTCTCATATTTTATTTTTTTTTACTTTTTCTTTTTTCAACGCTGGCCATCATGCATCTACTTTTGAGCCCGGTGGCGTTTTATTGAGAACAAAAATTTTCTTGTAAACCGTGTCGATCATTTTTTTTTTATTCAAATGATTATTGTCCATCCCCCCTCTTTTTGCTTTATTATCTCACCAAAAGAAACGAGAGGTTACCAAAGCGTCTCGATTTAAGAGAGGCTTTGGACCTTGCCATTAGGACAATGGCACGTTCGGTGAAACATATTAACTTCGTCGATGTATTTCAATCGTCGTTCATCTCTCTTCCACTCACTCTCTCTTTCTCTGTGTGTGTGTCTCTCTCTCTCTATATATATATATATATATCTCTCTCTCTCTCCCTCTCTGTCTCTCTGTCTGTCTCTTTATCTCGGTGTTCGATTACAAGACCGCCAAGCGTTTTGACTTCAATTTTGGATGGTAATGTTAGTCCCAACTTCACTGGATTATCGATGAACATGAAGTCGAGCACGACGCTTCGGAAAGTTCATTGTAAACCAATTGTCCGACAAACCGAGGAATGATTCGGTTAAACCCAACTCTATACGCCAATTCGTTTCTTAATGCTATATTTCGTTTGAATGCAATTTTCTTTCCTTTCTTTTGCTTTTGACTGCCAGACGATGTTTAGTCGTTGGTTTCAAGTAGGAATTAAAATAACTAAATAAAAATGTATTGAAAATACTTTTTCAGTTTGAATAATAGTGATTTAATTATTCACGAAGCACTTCGAACTCGTCAAATCACTGCTAAATTTTTCAAAGCGTTTCTCCAATTTTCGATATCTTCATTGAATGTCCTATTTTTAATAATTACATTCACGATTTCAATTGAAAATCGATAGGCATATGCGATGAGACTATTATGGTTCAGTTTGAAAAGAAACGAAATCGTTATATTAGTGCGATTGTAAGAAATAATAGCTCATTATTTTTATTCAAAGTACCTATATCAATTGACTGCCAGTTATTTATATAACATTAGTAGTTGAAAAATTCGTATTAGAAATCTAACATTAGTCATACAAATATTTGTAACTTTTAAACAACTAATACCATACAAAATTCTAAACAGTGAATCAATACATCATTTTCCATTTAAAAAAATGAGCAGTCATTCATTGTAACTTGACCATTACTGTAGCTTCTTCATTTAAAAAAAGAAACTGGGAAAAAGTCTATTCCAAAATTTGCCTGCCATCAATATTATTTATTTATTTGTACAAGGCAGTAAATAAAACAATCAAAAATTGTAGAAACGATTTGACTATTGAAAAACATTTTTCAGCACATTTCAAATGACTTTTCTTAAAAAAAAAAAAAAAAATCTCTCATTATTCATACCAAAACAGTACTGGTGATACATTTTAATTAAAATTTTTTTTATTTCTAATTCCCAGTGCCAAGTGTCTTGAAATACATCGACGCGGTGCGAGTCTCATCGTAAAGGTAGTCGAGTCTTCCAGAATCAATTAACAACAATGGCCAGTGTGCTTTGGCTCTTGTATTTTCATTTATGTTTTTTCTTATTCTCATTATGACACAAATTTTGTTTTGTTTTTTGTTTTTTTTTTTTTTCGTCTCTCTAACATTGTATAAACATTGCCATTAACTCTTGTACACCTTTTTGGGGCATTGTAAAACAAGTTTAAATATATTCGTACAATTGTCTGATGTCTATATAGTGTCTGGTCACTCGTGAACCCTAGAAGCTGCAGTCTGCAAGCGCTCGCCACGATCCACTCTATATACAAGTTGTTGGCGACGCGACCAGGGAGCCAGACCGCTACGGAAGTCCGTAAAGTGAGAACCAGCACCGTGGTTAACCGGAAGCGGATCGTTCTTGCGACCTCATATATATATATATATATATATATATATATATGTATATAGATGGCAGTACATTGTACATATATGTATATATATATATATGATAGTAGCACGTGCAGCCACCATCGACTCGACACAACGAGTCATCGAGGGTGGTCGAAAAATACATCGTTTGCTGCGGGCGCTCGTAGGGCTTCTAGGGTTAATCGTGAATACTATATACTAGAGCCGCCAGGACGCTGACCCCTTACAGTTCCGTTTTCTTTTACTAACTTTTATTTTTTATTTCATTTTTTGTTAACGTCTCCTTTTTTTTTTTTTTTGCTTTTTTTATTTTTTTATTATGTAGCATGGAAGACTGGCTACACTCGAGAGAACCGAGCGAGCCTTTGCCTGGATGGCTTTTCGAAAGTGGATTGTATTCTTAGGGTTCATCTTCATTGGAATTATGTGTAGATTTTTTAAATTAACTTGGAAATAATTGCAAATGTGTATAAAATACGAAAAAAAAAATTGCAAAGTAAAATTGTTTGTTCAAAAAATTGGATTCTTTTATGCAACTAAGGCACTTTTTTTTCACTTTCTCAGTGAGGACGAGATTTTAGTCACTTTTTCATTAGCGAAAATATTTTTTAATATCTTTAAAAACGATTCCAAATGTGTATCGAATACGAAAAAAGAAATTGCACGGAATAATTTATTTACTAAAAGATAGATTATTTAGACCAATATTCACAGTTTTTTTTGTGCTTTCTGAATTAAATTTTCAAATGTTTGCAAATATTTTTATGCAAAAACTGGACCATTTAGATGAAAAAAATAGTTATGTGTAGTTTTTCCCGCAATTGATACAGAGCATAATGCAAATCATTGTTGATTGTAAAAATATTTTCAATATAAGAAAAATGAAAAAAAAATATACATTCAAACTTTTTTTTTGCGAAATGTGAATTGACAGTGATATATTTTCAGTGCTGTAGAAAACATTTGTTTGATCAATACTGATCGATAATATTTATAAAAATGTTTTTTTTTTCGTAATTGTTTGAACAAGCCTTCAGAACACAATCGACTTTCGGTGATTCTGTACGATTGATGGAAAGCACTGGCGTTACTTTACGCTTCTCTGCGAAACACACGATCGACGTGTCGCCTCTGCATCGTGAAAATATGATTTTTTTTTGTTCTTGTTCTTTCGACTGTGAGCAATGCAGGTTTCGAATTTAGAGTGTGTCTACCCAGGTAGTAAGACGGTCCGGAGTGAGCGAGCCCCGGACATTCGTGAACGAGCGGCTTCTCAATAAAATGCCTCCGAACGTATATCTCTCAGATTTTTTTTGTTTTTTTTTTTTTTTTGTAACGCTTGTACTTTATTTTTCTTTGCTCTTTTCTTCCCTCGTTCTTTCTCCTTTCCTTATTCCCTCATCTCTCTTTCACGTTAGTCTAAAGCTTACGTATAAAGAAGCAGCATCATCAGCAGCAGCAGCAGTAGCAGAGGCAGCAAAGTACTTGTTTTAGGCGATATTAATTAGGCTATCAATGTATATACGATTCATACAAGGTACAGCAAGCGTGCATGGGATATTATGTCTGTGAGTTTGTGTCTGTTTTTCTTTTCCGTTTTTTTTTCTTTTTTATTTCTGACATGTAAAATTAAAATACTTAATGAATGTGGTACCAAAAATTCAATTAAAAAGTGCATTGTATTATATGTGGTTCACAGGAAATTAAAAAAAAAAAAGAGAAAAAGGTATAAACGTAACTAGATCAGTCTCGCCCATTTTTTCTATGTTTTTGCCATAATATCTTTGCCGAAAGTTCAAACAAAAATTTTAATTAATTATGGTAAAATTGAATGAAAAAAGTGTATATTCTGATAAGTGCCTAAAATGGTACTTGAACACCTTAAAAGAAAGGAGAAAAAAAAACGTACGCTGGATCTGTTCGTTCGATAAGAATAATTGTTGCTAACAATATAAAAAAAAAGTTAAATTGCATAAAAAAATCTTATTTCGTAATTTTAGAAGTCACTGAAGTCCAGGAAACGATTTACACGCAAGACACTAATGCAGTTGATGTCTAAGAGTGGAAAATTTATGCAATGCCGATTGACCGGATACGCCACTCATGAGAATTCTCGTCGCTTTAACATAAAAATAAATTTTACCTCGGATTTCGACTATTTTATCGGCTATTTTTAAAGTTCTACCAACTTTTAGTTTATTTTGTCTTCCGAGGACTGAGACGCGATGTCATTTATTATGACGAATATAATGGTGTAATGTCAAGTATGCGGATATTTTTGCTTTTCATTGAATTCAAAAAAATGTTTTGCAACTAGATTTAATACGTCTTGTTTTGTCTCTTGAATTCGTGATACGCTTTTTACAACTCACAAATTCAATACTTTCGATACTGACACGAACAGATCTAATTGTTTTTTTTTGCTAATATTTTAAATACTCATATTTTTTCCGGTATTATTTGTAATAAGAGTTCAGCATTATTTAATAAAAAGTCTTTTTTTTTTGTGCTATTCAACGTTTGTTAATTGTGTATTAATCTCTTGAATTTCCCGAATTTCATTTCAAATCACGCAATACAAATGTCTCGTGAATAAAATGTTGAAAAACGTGACAAAAATGCTTAGCTCCGTTTATGATTTTCTTTATAATGACATTGGACATTTTTGAAACCACTTATTCTCTTTCTTTGTAATCCTATTTTTGTGTCATAGGTTTTATTAATAAAAATGTCCAGTAAACTCTTCTTTTTTTTTTTGGCTATTCGCAATTTTTGTCATTCAGCGTTGCTAACTATTTGTATCGTGTATTATCTCTAAAATTAGATGTGTCGTAAAAACGAAAAAGTAATTAAACATGACAAAATTGCTCAGCTCCGTTTATATTATGTTTACAGTGATCTCGAACGTGGTCAAATCGTCAATTGCACGAATATCCGATAATTCTGTCTTTCAAGATTATTAAAAAAAAAAACCACACACACATATTTTGAAAAAACGAAAGCCCTGACACGGATGAGGTGCACCAATGGATTGCAACGTGTCGAGTTGAGATGTCCTGCGAGCGAGGCCTGCGCTCGTAGGACATCGAGAACATCGTGCACGAGCTACCTGGGCTCTTCGAATTCCGTTTCAGGACCGATACATAAACATATATATATATATGTATGTATATATATATACGTATATAACCGCGCAATATTTAAATCTCACGTTGAAAAGAAAGAAACGATGAGCTCAGCGTACGTCTGTGGGCATCGTTTCAAACCGTCAATACATGAGATTTTAGGTGAACCAATAATCGAACGAAAAAACATTTCGCCGAATTATTAAAATTAAATTTCAACGTTATTATTCGACAATGGACGATTCGGCACAAGAGTGTGTGCGAATTGGAGAGGAAAGCTTTAGGGAATGCGTACATACTTTTGATGCTTTATTATTTTTGTCTACAATAGCGTTTTTTTTTTTTTAAATAATTATAGTGATCCGCTGCCGCGCCAGTCGCCACTAGGTAGGTCAATCTTTTTTTTTCATCCCTCAAATTTACCTCGGAATTCTCAATTAAAACCTAATTCTCCTCTCCTTCATGACCTCTGACGCACAAGCGCGAAAACGGCACGCACTTGTACATCTTCAAATGTTAAAAAAAAAAAAAAAGAAAAAAAGAAAAAAAAAACGATATATAAGCGAAAAGCAGCGGCAGGATGAGAGACGCATAATGCGAATTTGCGCATACTAAATGGATTGGCAAAAAGCACCTTCACATATCGTATAAACATTATAATGCCATTATTATAATGTCTGCAGTCACAAATAATTGAACGTGTGTAACTTGTAAATTATATATCAAATACATCCATGTATACACAAATATGTATCTTATATTTCAACATATACATGGATATATATATATATCTAAATTTAATTACGTAGATAAGAGATGCGTGTGAGGTCTGTGTGTGCACGAGTCAATCGATCGATCCATCCATCATCGTTACAAAAGTTTCAAAATGAACGTAAAAAAAAACAGAGAGAAAAAAAAAACGAAGAAGACAATTAACCAATATCAAGAGAGTCGAACGTAAAACGGAACCGTAATTATGTATATAGAGACAATAATAACAATAGTAGTAATAGTACGTGTGTGTATATATATATATATAGCATAGTAGTATTATTAGTATAACAGTATTATGCAAAGGCAATAAGTTAATCGGCAAGTATACAAAGTATAGAGGTTTCAGGTTGAAAAAAATATATCCCACATCATACATATATATATATGCAAATATTAATTATACATGTATGAATATGGTCTATTAAAATATATGCATTAGTCATATACTCGAATATTTAATTACAACAATGGTTAATTGGTATTAATTAATTAAGGTAATTAATGGAATTATTACGAACACCGAAACTGAGAGACTCACAAGCAGGAAGAGGAGGGTGTTTTCCTTCTTTTAGAGTTGACTGATCTCACGTTAACATTGCGCATCTGGCAGTCTGCAATGCAAAACACATTGGGATGTTCAAATAACGGGCGGCCTTCGGTAACGACAGGTTGGTCACCATTCTCTTTTTTTTTTTTTTTTTTTTTTTTTTTCGTTTCCTCTGTTCTCTTTTTTTTCCTTTTTTTTACGCCGGATTCCATTGCAAACGAAATTTCCTTATCGTGGCTCTCGGTGAATTATACGGGATAATCGCTAATTCCGTGTAAAACTGCTATTTTTCTTTATTTTTATTTTTTCTTTTTTTTTTTTTTTTGCATCTCTTCTCGCAGATAATATATATAGATGCATTTGATCGTCTACCCTGTCGCTCTCTCTCTCTCTCTTACCCCGTTGCCAACTACGAATAGAGTCCACTCTAAATTCGAAACGAAAATATTTATATATAAATTTATATATATATATATGCGTATATAATGTTAAGGTAATTGTGTCACGGGACACAATTACCATACGAATATGTGGCGGAACACGGCACTGCCGATCACGAGACCGCGGTGTTGTTCGCCGTTCATTTTTCTCTTTTTTTTTGTTCTCTAATAATAATATTATTATTAATATTGTTATTCTTAATATTATATGTATATGTATCAGCAATTTTCGAATTCTGCAAATGCACTCTGAAATTTTGTGTAGAGGAGTCCGGTGCTGGTTGGGTGAAAATTTTTCTTAAAAAAAATTGTCAACGTCAGTATGAACGATATTCTTTTTATTCAAATGAATTAGCGATTTATTGGAAATCAACTAAAAATGAGGTTGGCCATTAAATGCATTTTTCTTTAAATTCTTCGTCATCAAGGGTCGAGTTTTTGAACGAAGGTTTTTCGAACTTAAGATCGCTCTTCAATTCAGACGAAACTTTCGAACTTGAGACGATCCTAAAATCGAACTTGTGTCCAAAAAATTCAACTCCTAGAATTTTGAAAAATGTCTTAGGGCCAAAGTACGCCTACTGCAATCGCTACTTTTCAAATTGGTCTTGAATCTACTTGATCCTTACCCAACAAACCCCGATCTGCTCTACATTGAGATCAGTCTCGTGTCGTCTACGTGCCGTCTTTTGCCGCGACTCGTTGGTTGCAACGAGTTAGATTAATGTAATCCATACATATTTGCACTTGGTATGAATTCCCAAGCCTCGAGTACCAACCGAAACGCAGCACAATTCCAGTGCGTAGTGAAGATGGTTGTGACGCGCGAATTAACGAGGATAATGCCAATAATGGGGGAAAAAAAAAAAAAAAAAAAAAAAAAAAATAGGAACGAACGAAACGATTGACAATAAAAAAAAGAAAAAAAATTGAAAGAAAATTATAACGTCGCACGCATCGAGGCGTATCGTTTAATTAGAGCGCGCGAGCGCGCGACACGCGCGATTCGAGGAGTACATGTGCGAAGAGAGTATTTCTGGGAGTCGAGAGAGGAGATCGAGTAACGCGTCGCGTCGCGGGCAACGATAACGACAGCTCGAACGCCCGCGCCTTCACACATCGTGAGCGCGCGAGCGATGCTCGCATCGATAATGAAAACGACGATGTGGAGAAGGCTGAACATGGTGAGTGGTAGAGGGGGGGAGGGGGGGGGGGGGGGGGGGGGGGTTCAGATATATATCCCGCAAAACTCGCATTGAACGCTCGCAGGGATGCGTGACGTTTTAATTATACACGGCAAAGGGGCACACAATGACTTATAATTTGCTGGGAAGGTACTCGAGGCGGTTTATACATATATATATATGTGTGTGTACATATATATATATATGTATATATGTGTGTATGTCCCTTGTCCTTTTGCGCCTGAAAAGAAGAAGATTAATAATCTTGTCGGGGTGGGGACATGGTTTTAAGGGTATATATGTATGTATATATATATATCGATACGTCGAATTGCATGTCATATATTGCACCGGGAAAACGATTAACCCATTTGGTTTCATATATCGATAACGTTTCTTCTTGTGACCTAAAATATATATTATTCATTCTCTGGTGAAGAGAATTCCGGAGCTACTAATTACAGGTTAATACGGGACGATATGTGGGCTTGTGAATATTATAAAGGGTTTGTACTATTTAAGGATTAAAATGAAAAAAAAAAAAAAAATCATCGGCTGATTGGCAATCGAAGTTAATTTTTCGGTGCTCGAAATTTGTGAAAATTAAAGTAGTCAGCACCGATTTTGTATAAAATTCAATCACTCGGGTTTTTGTTGAGAAAATTATTTATGATATCGTAACCGACTCGTTGATCAATAGAATATATCGTTCGAAGGAGAATTTATTCTTTCGATGGTTATACAATCTATTTATGTGACAAGTAATCGTTTTACAATTTAATGATCACTTTTTTTTTTTTTTTTTTTCGAAGAGGACGAAAGTGTCAATCAAAAGGAGAGACTCGGAAAAATGACTTGGACAGACATGACAAAAAGCCATCGTCTGATTGACAGCGGATATAAATTTCTCAACAGTGAACATTTATTTGAATATAAATAACTGGTGTCAGTTTCGTATAAAAATCGATTCGTCGATTTTTGAGAAATATATTCTTAAATGCGTTAGTGAATTTATTTATTTTATGTTATATTGCGTAATTTTTGGTAAATTATGAATTAATATTAGAAATTAGAAATTAAACATTACTTTTAAATTAAGAAAAATGAGATTAGACAGACATTAATGAGAATAAAAAATAATCGGTATATCAGCTTGATATAAAATTCGATCGTTCGATTTTTATTAAATAAATATCGCGGCTCGGAGAATTTCCTCTCAAAATCTTTGTGCGATTAATACATTTGGCAAATGAACAGTCTCATCGATTTAATTGTTAATCAAATGCACGTTTTTGTCGTTTAAAAATAAAATGATAATTGTCAATAAAATTGAAGAAAAAAGTGTCAATAAACATAATTTCTTATAAAAATTATTATTTAAGAAAGTAATATTGGACATCATGTGTAAATTAAGTTTTGTGTAAAATAATGTCCTCCACACTGATATATTCGTATCTCGTTGTTCACGCTTCCTGAAATTCATAAAAATCCATATAGAACTCCATATTTGGAGTTTCGTAATATTTCAGCGATCCTGAAAAAAGCAAAAAAAAAAAAAGATAAGAGCCCTCGGTCTCTTAAAAAGGGATGGCAGTCGAGGCAAAACGAAGTCGAGCCAAGAGATTGGCCATGTGCAAAGGGACGAGACAGGTAAAGTACACAAGTGTATACATTGGATATAGAATTGAAAAAGTAATTTGAACGTTCGTAAAAACGATGAGGATCGAGTCCTGGGGGGGTATATATATACATGCACATATACATATATATATATATATATATATATCCATAAATTCTAGAGAAGGGAAGTAGGAGAGGGATGGGATGGTAAAAAGGTTGTATGAGGGCCAGAGCAGCATCAGAATCGTAACGAGAGAGCCTTTGATCGACGAATTAAAAGCCCCGAAGTCGACGTTTCAGCTGAACGCAAGAGGATATCCTACCTGTGACGCTTTCGTTGCTGATGGTGCATATCTGTCTACCTTACGCTTCTCCCTATATCTCTATTTTATATATATATATATATATATGGATATATATATATATATATATATAATTCCTATTCGATTCTGTGAGTTGGTACACGACTAACTTCTCTCTTCGATGGTTCGTTAACCTGTCTATGGATTTTATTGAATACCTGTGGTCGAAGCAAAGGATAAGTGGATACGGAAAGAGACGAGACGAGGTAGAGCAGAGTAGCAGAGCGTATCAATAACATATTATTCGCTTCCAATCGTTCTGGTCCCACTCGACTGATCCGTTATTTTAGTAGAGAACAGATATTCTTCTCAGAGAGACGAGAATGATGAAACGCCTGGATCGTTATGGATATATGCATAAAATATCTGAAATATATAATGTGTAAGCACTGTGTAGAGGTTTTTTTCACCTCAAACCCCCATTTACCCCTCGCCCCCCCCCCCCCCCCCTCGAGAGGCTCCTGGTTCTACGGCTAAACGTGACCTCCGTCCGTCTGTCGCACGACAATCCCTCACTCACTAATTTATTCAATAGCTTCGCCATCTCTGAGCAAAGCATAAACTCACTTCGTATACCCTCTCATATCGTATACCTTCGTTATTGTATGTGTCGGGGAGTTTTTCTTTTTTTTTTTTTGTTGTCATTGCAATTGCACACTCCTCAACCCCTCCTATATTGGTAAAAAGAATTCTCGGCCTCGAAGACGGAGAGAATTCGTGCGATGGGGCGCGGCTCGGTTGCGAACCTGGACGCACATCGGTACGATATGATTGAAGAACGAGCGAATGGTGTATAAAATTCTGTATTTATCATCAACTGCAGGGTGTATAGCAGAGTATAGACAACATATGGCACAGCATGGGAGCGCGTACTCTCTGCGTTACGATAATTAATTCGTAGTACAATAATCAATGGTGTTTCATTTATTTTGAGGGTTTACGATTAATAGGGTTTTAAAAAAAGACAGTTTCCACAGTAAAATAATAATTCTGTCATTAATTAAGTTCTTGTGAAGAAGAACCAAAAAATAAATAAAACATTGATTTGGCTTTATGCTCATAAAAGTTTTCTTCGCGGGGGAATTAGAGAATGTTATTTTTAGGTTTTAATTTCATAGCACTTTGAATAAGCTGAATAATACTAAAACATTTTTTTTTTAATTTGTAAAGAAATGTTTGCCGTTTTGTGAAGAGAAATTACAAATGTGCCGAAAAAATGATTAGGTTTCCTAATTTTACAAAATATTTTTTTCTCATTTCTACAACAACGAAAAAATATAAATTTGAGACACAATTATTTTTTATTCAGTTTTCTGTTTCTTCAATTTAATTTTAAAAAAAGCATTGTGTTTTATAAATTATTTGTTGAATTATTGAAGTGACAGAAAAGCATAATCCTTTAAGGATTGTACTGATATTTAGCAAGTGGAGCAATTACGGTTGTATTAAAATTAATAAGAATCTTCAAATTCAGTTAAATTTTGTGCAATATTTGGAAAAATTCAAAATTACGTAAATCCTCTAGCTCGTGTAAATGTCAGACCATCAATCTGAAACTTTCTACATAAATGAAGTTACAACCGCACGGTTCGTCGGCATTGAGTTTATCCGGAATTGAAAAACAACATACTTTTTCATATAGAGGTGGCGGTTTCAAAGCTGGAAAATTAACGAGGAAACTGTTTCAGTTCTGTTTTGCAGTAATTGTTTTTTTTTCGAAACTATCCATCAGTAAAAAGTAACATTTTTGTACTTTTAACGAAAAGTACAAAAAGTACGTTCAACATATATATTTTTTTTTTACCAAAGAAGAAACAAAATTCTTTCACCTCATTGTCGAGCATCCTTCCGCAATATTATTTGATCCTCAAGTGTAGGAATCTTTTTTTTTAAATTAAGTTTCGAGTGTTCCATTATTGGATTAACTGTTCGATTCACCCTATAAAAAAGTTAGTGAATTCAAAATTTTACAAAGTACAAAAACAAAGAAAAAAAAAAGTAAGAAATCTGTAATTTCCTAATGTAACCAAAAAGAAAAATCATAAGACACCGACAATACCTTCATTACGAAATTCAATTTTTTTTTTTTACGAAAATTATCACTAGAATTTTACAAAATGACTATTTACTGCATATGAGCCAAGTTCTGACTAATCATTTCATATATTTATAAATCCTCGTATCCAAGTCTCCTGACTCCAGGATTAATGCCAAGAGATATTTCATATTGTCAAATACTAGACATACTCCATATTGCCCCACCGTCAATCCGTCGACCATTTATCTCGCAATAGACTCCCCATAGTATCTGCTGACCAGTAGAGCAGATATAGGGAAATCGGTGCTCCACGTGTACAATACACATATGAAGTTGAAGAGCTGAACGTATCGAGAGGGCTCGGCAGGAGGGTTCCATTACGGAAAAAAATAGAAGAGAGAGAAAATCGCTAGCATAGTCGAACGGCTCGTAGAATCCAGTTCAGGTAGCAAGAGAGCTCGTCCATCCGTATGTGTGAATATAGATACAATATACATATATACACACCTACACATATATATATATATATTTGCCTCTCGAGCATTGAGGACTCGATGAAGCCCCAAGCGAGGGAAAACACAGAGGTATCACCGAGAATTTAGGCACAGACAGAGACACAGCATATGCCTCAGCATATCCTAGTTGAGTTCCGCAGCTGGCTATATATATATATGTATATACATATATATATATGTATATGAAGAGGATGAGTGACTAGCATATATGACTTTTGGAGCTCCCTCGGGTATTCTGAAAAATAATGCCTCCTATCGGGCTAAAGCTTATAATAAATGTTTGAGAGGCACACCGTTTAGCTAGCATTCTACTTTTTTCATTCCTTTTCCACCATCTCTATTCCATATCCTCTGCTTGAACCTCGCCATAGGTGAGGCAGCAGTAGCAGCAGTAGCAGTAGCAGTAGCAGCAGCAGCAGCAGCAGCAGCTCATTCGTCCGCTCTTCGATTCTGTCCAAATATAACGGTCCGCGATATCGAGAGAAAGAGAGAGAGAAACCGTAGTAGTAGGTTGATACACGTATAGATGTAGGAGCGCTAGCGGAGGATATAGGATATAGGATGAATACACTGCTGTGCCAAGTATGAGAGGCCAGAGGCTTTCGTCCACAGTTAGTCGTATATATATATATAAATATGTATATACATGTATATGTATATATATATGCCGCTCTGGCGGTGAGGGAGACAAGAATATACAAAGAGAAAGAGAGTTTCGTTCGAATATTGGAAAATGCCGAGTCTCGGAGAAGCGCAGAAAGCGAGAGAGGGAATGATGACCGAAGCAGAGACTAAAAGGGAGATAGGAAAACCGAGAGAGCTTGAGGAGAGGACAGAGAGGGAAAAGAGACTCGGAGGTTCGATATGCATATAAACACAATACCTTTCTCTCCCTCAATCCTCTCCCTCACCCTCTCTCTCTCTCTCTCTCTCTCTCTCAGTACTCTCTTCGCTAGACTGACACAAACATACACACTCACATTCACTCACAAACACACGTGACGACATAGATTGGTTCGTGCGTGTGTGTATGTGAGATGCTCGCACGGTTTTCTCGTGGTTGGCATGTATGCATACGTGCGAGAGGAAGCAGCCAGTCAGAGTATCTACCTACGTGAATATTTTATATCGAGCATCAAGAGAGAGCGTACGGTAACAGTCCGGTGATGCCGAAGCTAATCCAAACCTCCGAACATCCGTATATATGTGAGAAACATGGCTCAAGCCGGAGGGCTCTCTCTGGTTATAGACACAATGTTTCATATATTTTATATATATATATATTCATATGTGTGTGTGTGTGTGTGTGTATAAATATATATATATATACTTCCATCAGGCATTCTTCATGTTGGATATATTAGTCGCTGTTAAAGAGAAAACTAGTGGCCAAAAGATATTGAATGAATTTCAGGGAGATGACAATCATTGACCCAACGTAGTTTATCTTCTTACTTTGAGTTGCAACCAATTGTCTCGATTATTATACTCATATGGCTCATAGGGAAATATTTAATTCGGTAGTCTGTTTTATCGAAGCTTCGTTTGATCATCGGCAGTCTTTTTTTTGTTGTCTCATACCGGCGCTTTTTTTTTTATCTTGTCCTTCCGGCAAAAGGTAATCCGGACTCCGGAATGTACGTGGTCGGAATTTTTCTGTGCATCTATACGCTGGATTGAAGGGCTTTTTTTTTTTGCTTTCTTTCGTGTAAATATTTATTTGAATATTTTTGTTTTGTAGCTGCAGTAGTTCGTATCTATCGTTCCTCGGGTATATCCGATTTGGAGAATGTACGGAATGTCGAATATTGGCGGAGGAAAATATTTGCGCAAATGGAAGTTCGAAAATGAAGGACTCTTTGATGCTGAATTTTTTGTAAAAATGAATTTTCTTTTTTCTTTGTTAAAATGGACATTTTAACGATTCAAAGGTCTTTGGGAAAATTTTATGAAAGCAAAAAACGTCAAGTGCCAGTCGACAGGCCGACAACTCTCACCAATGTAGCCTCTATTTCTACAACCACTCGGAAAAACCCTTGTGGGACACACATGGAAGACTGTACTCGAGGCTCAACTACTGTTCGCGATTTGATTATTTTACCAATCACATAGATCTTGTTAACGAATATATATTTTATCGAATTCCACCCGATTGTCGGTTTCTTACATGTACGGTCAACAAATGCCAAAAACTTGATGGGTACATTTTATAAATCACAAAAAAATTGTGATCCTTAAGTATTTTATCATTCTTTGATTGCATACAGAAATGTTACGTTGTTATATGTTCAGAAGTCCACAAAATTGTATTTATTATCCAAAATATTTTGATCTACTGTTCGAAAAGAAGAAAAAAAACGCGCATTAGATTTCTCCTAAACAAACTAATATAGGTAATTAGCCGCGAAAAGATAGATTTGGTAATTATCGGATCACTATCGAAGGGTACGAGGATTCGAAAAGAGAGAAGCAATTAGGCGCCAGGCTTTCGAAAAGCCAGTGCATTAATAATGTATAATATTATACGAAGCTTACGGGGGTTTGCCAGAGGTCTGTGGCTAATGAAAAAGATGGCGAAATAAAAAAAAGAGGAAAATAATTGTTTCATCGGCTAAACGGGCCAACCTCCCGGATTGATGATGAGCTTCCGTTTATGGTCCATAGCTGCATATATGTGCCCTTCAACGCGGTATGCGGCAATTTCTGCTAGGACCGCGCGTGCACACTGTAGTCCAGAGCTATAACGGATAGCCGCAGGATTGATGGCTATCTAATTATGCGAATAAAAATACGTCGGAGCGTCGGGTCGAGGCGCAATGGGTAAATGAATGAACCCGCGGGGCTCCCCCCCCCCTTCCTCTCTCTCTCGCGGTTCGCTTTCCTGGGAGGAGGTGGACTATGGATGGAGGTGTCGGGTTGACGATGCTCAATGTGTGTGAACTATATACACAATATCACCCACTCATTCTCTCATTCCTATACTCGGACCTCATGCATTTAGCCGGACAGCTATGTGTGCATGTGACCGTATATAGAACGGAAAAGCAGAAGCAGAAGCAAAAGCAGAGACAACGTCGACGACGACAACGGCGACGACGACGACGACGACGACGACGGCGACGAGGAGGACGAAAATTCGTCCAGGTGCATCAGAGGAAAGCAAGCCCAAACTTTTTTTTCATTTCCCGTAACGAAAATTCTCGCTTCTTTTTTTTTGTCTCTTGATTTGATGAATGCGCGACTCTCATCCGGGAGCATACGGCGGCACCCTGGATGCAGTTTCTGATGCGAGGATGATGTGACGTTGGACGTGATTAATATGCATCGACCGATGACGGAGTGAGGTCTCTCCTGATGTTCGGTCTGACGTCGAATTGTGGAAGAGCATCATATGGAGAGCTTCGCGCATATATATACATAATAGTATGTCGCCTTTTCTCACTGGTTCTGAAGTCCGACTGTATGTAGAGAGAATTTATGCGCATTACGAATGTTGACAACGATGGCCATGCTCGATGTCTGATGCTCTTTTTCTCTTTTTTCTTTTTTCTTTTTTTTCTCTTCTGTGACCACCACTAGTAGGGTTTCCTCATTTACTCGAGTTTCCGGTTTCGGTTACTACAGGAACAGTACAATACAGTCTGTTCATGGATGACTATATATATGTATATGAGCATAGCCTACCTACGAGACACTGCCCATAGACTGGGATCGATCGTTATTAAGTTACCCTGGTTAACACGTCCAACACCGAATTACGGATGTGTGCCTCGTTTGCGAGTGTTCGACAGAGAGAAACCGAAGGGAAGAGGATATTGTTGGACGTCAGTGTAAAAGTTATTTTTTTTTCATTAAAGAACTTGTGGCTTTTTAATGATCCAAGTATGAATTTTGTGAGATTTCTATATTTCAAATTTTTTCAATAATTTTAATAAGTTCGCACAATTGAGCGTTTGAGCATAATCAAGCAATACTCATAGTAAATATTGTACAAAGTCAAGGCCTAGCGATACTCTTGTGCGAAAATATTGCTCTCTTCTCTTCTCGGCATTCATGCAGAGCATACGTACTTTCTTTGGTTATCCTGAATATATTTAATCACCAAGACCATGCTGTGAAGCGTGCAAAGCTTCACGACATATTTTTTTTTCTTTTGAAAATGTATAATTGAGGTTTTCTATTTTCCATATAGTTTTCTCGTGGATTTTTCATTTCATCGACCGACTAAAAATCCACGAATATGGAGAAACGTAAATTATTTTCTATGTAACGGTTTATTTTTTATTCATTTACGTGAATATTTAATATTGGAGGCCGTAATTACTTTTAAATTAAAATTACCTACTTCGTAAAAATAATAATAATGAATAATATAAAAAGTATCTGATTTATTCTTTTTTTTTTCTCTATTTTATACGTTCACTTTAAAATAATTAAAATTTTCGAATTTCGCGAATGCGAGAATGTAATATGCACTTTTCTCTAGAATATTTTTGCATGACAAGAAGATTTTTTTTAACACAGTGTTGGTGATGTTTTCTTTCTTTTTTTTTTTACGAAAACTTAATATCCTTGTAAACAATTACTGTCAGCTGTTGATACGTTTGTGCAGTGCCATTAAACATGAAAAATATTTCGTGCTATGCAAGAACAATATTCTGATTCCAACTGTTTGATATTGAAAATCCGTGCGTAAAAAGAACGTTAGAATACATGGTTGTGACATATTTTCAATCTTGAGGAATTCTGCATATAACAATATATCGATATCCAATTAAGTACCAATAATTATTCACGATTTTATGACTGAAAAATGTGCGTCGATGGATTTACGACTTCTTTTTCAATGCGTCAGGTTTGACATTATCTTGAACTGAATTATCGACTTGTTTACTGGAAATAAAACGACAGTTGCATCGATTAGCATTTTCCCGATTGAGGTCATTTATGCTTATCATTATTATTTACAAAAAGCAATGCTTTAAAATGATATAAAACAGCTTCAGTAATTATATTAGATAAATTAAAAAAAAAACTACAAAACCACCTGTATGATTATGCTTGTCAACTTTGACATTCTCATAGCAACACCGAAAAATTTACATTGCATATTTCCTAAAAAAAAAAACAGAACCCGTCAAACACAGACAGACAGAAATTAATGAATCCTTTTTTTTGGAATCTAGGTCCCTCAAAACGTCTATTTCCATAAAAATCTGAAAGTTCGAATTTCTTTGTATTGCAATATTTTCACTTTTACTCTGTATGTGATAAGAAAGTAAAAAAAATTACCGTAAAAGCTTCCTCTACAAGCGAGCAAAAGAGCGTAAAGACTATGACTCCTCCATTCTCAATTTCCCCAAGAAACTATAAACCCTAAATATTCTCAAATACTACGATTCCCCACCACCAATAGGAATCGCCAATGTTGTCACGAGAATTCCTCCTAAAATTCCGCAACCCCCAAAAAATCTGCCAAAAAAGAAAACTCCTTCTCATGCTTAGGGGGATGATGTCTATTTCTGGCGATGGAGCGGTTGCTACCTTCGCCTCACATCAATATTAAAAATAAGCACTATCCCTATCGGAGCCGGTGTGCACACTTCTAACCGAGGCGCTTATACCCTACTCTCCTCGTGTGGTACGTAGTAATAATACCAACCGAGCCTCACGACGACAACCAGAAGCTCTATACGTCTAGCTGTAGATATTACACACTTCGATACATAAATATATGTGTGTTACATATGTATGCAGGTTACATATACACGTGTATACATATGTGTCCAAAGGGGAACCGAAGGGAGGTGAAGGTGAGCGAGGACGTCCAAGGGTTGGAAATCGGGGTATAGTAGACGAGGAGAGCTAGTGCAGCGGACTCGCGGGCTTGCAGTGGTGTACCGCGTTCCTGACCAAGCCCTCCTCTCCACACTGGCTCCTATCCAGTACGCCGTTCGAGCTTACCTATCCCCTATCCTCTATGCATATATATATATATGTATACATATATAAATGCATGCACAGTAAAGGACAGCATAATATATCTATATACCGACGGAGAACATACTGTCAGTTATGGAGAGGGCGAGGGAGGTGGGAGGAAGGGAGTAAAAGGGGAGGAGGAGGAGGAGGAGGACGTGAAAATTAATAAAGGTACAATTAATAAAAATTACATATTTTTCATCTATCGGTGGTGGTTTGGTACGAGGAAGGAACGTGGGAGGGGTTGAATAAGGGAGGAGGAGCTGAGTTGCTCGTGGGTGGAAAGGAATGGGGTGCGGGGTAAAAAAAAAAAAAAAGCGAATGGCGAAAGAGAGCATCCCGTGAATTTTTCGAGTTCATTTCTTTCCCTTTTTTTTCATTCCGTGCACCTATCTCCTCGCGTTCACTCGATTCCTCCTCACTCCCCTGACCCTCTCTCTGTTACTATCCATATAGATTGCGACAGCATATTTCTGAAGGGATTTTTATCTCTCCGCTTCCAATATTATCAGAAAAAGGATTTTTTGCACTGACAATATTATATTTTGGTATTAACTAGCCGAAGAGCAGGGAGTTGAGAGTTGATGTACGTTCGGGGTATGATGGAAATTTAAAATGTTAGCTTGGAATTTGATTCGGAGATGGATTTTGGATTTGAAAAGGCGATTTTCTTCTTTTTTCATTTCTTATGTAGCAAGTTAGTTTACTCTCAGTAAAATGTGTGTTTTGGCAACTTTTTAGCTCTAAGTCTATATGAAAAATAAGTTAATTTGAAATGGATCTTAATACTTCTGCGATATTTTGGAAAGTAAAGATTCGTTATAACAACTATGGGTTTAATTTCATTTACCTAAGCATTCCAAAAAGTTGCGACTTACTTTGCGAAAAACTAAAACGGCACTTCAAAATAATAATCGAAATACTTTATATTTAGTTTTCGTGAGATAGTTGAGAGTGAAATATTTAATGGTTGAGACATGACATCGTTCGAATTGTTGGTGCTAGAATGAATTAATGCACTTCCTGTACTCGAAAGGTACGATAGTAAATAGGTTGGATTGCAAATCTTGTTTTGCTCTCGTAATTGAGGGAAGGCAATGAGCATTGAAATTTCGCACGAAAACTGACAAATCAAAAAAAGATCAATGATTTTACTCTGATATTCCTGACCATGTTTCAAACTCTCCAACTTTTCCCTGATTTTCCTGACCAATTCCCTGCTTTTTCCCTGAATTTCTTGTGTTACCAACAAACACTGTTCGAATTGATGTTCATGTTTATTTGCATGAAAAAATAAACAGACCATCCAGCTAACTCGTTGATGCTCGTTGCGCTCGTTGATACGACGATCGATTGTCATATTAAAAATAACCAAAGAAAAGTTTACTTTGAAAGCGAATAGCAGAAGGATTCTTCGCAAAAGAGATGACTATTTATACAATCCGCTTGAGCATCACCGAAGCCGCGAACCCGAGTTTCAAGCGTCCTGATATTGAATCGTGTTGCGCTTAACACCCTAAATTCCCTGATTTCATTGACGAGAGTGGTCACCATGAAAATGTACCGGTGAAAAAAAATGCAGAACCGCTAATTCTAAATATTTGCCTTGAGCTCCTTATAATCTTGTATTGCTTCCTGGCCGAGATATATATCTACCTCGAAAATTTTCAATATCGTAGAACCGCGAGTACAGGTTCAGAACAATCAGTCGCTCCCAGGGTCACGATGCTCTGGACGTTTTGCAGATCGAGAAGCCAACCATGACAAACACGACTACTCTATTACTCTATACGCTACTTCACGTATCTCGCTTTATATAAGCCATTGACGCCTCTGCAGACCACACGTCGAAGTACCCTCCCTCTCTCTCTCTCTCTCTCTCTCTCTCAACGACGTAAAAATACACTCCCTTTGTAGCACGTTTCACTGGCCCGGGGGTCTCCGTGCATGCAGCCGTATGTAAATTGCGAGAGTGATGGAAGAGAGTCGGTGGGTGAACGATAGAAAGGGAGTGCAAGCGGGCGCGAGTGGTTCACCAGGAAGGGTGTCACCACTTTCGGCCCGAAAATTGAGTTACTCCACGTCGACCTTCCGTTCTCTCGTTCTCGTTCGTCCATCCCGCGTGTACAACGTTTCACGTCGCACTGCATGTACAGTTACTGGCCTGTCGTTCGTATATATATAGACGATATAGGAGCTTTATCGTCGTAAGTACCGGTCGATGCATGAAGACACCGGCGGGGTGGAACACCAACGCTTTACTACATATATTCCCATTAGACGCGATGCACCTCGATGCAACTATACACTCGGTGCAATATGTACTTTGTATCTATACGAGAACCTGACCCCCCCCCCCACTCCGCTACCGATCGATCCTTTCGACTCGATCAATCGGAAACTTTCCCTGAGATTATATTTTACGTCATTCGACAACACCAGCACGTGTTCCGTCAGCCTGTTGCCTCCTCTCACTCTGGTGACGCTACAAAAGAATATACTTTACCACGAGTCTCGTCCTCGAGAACAACTTTCTTCTTTTTTTTTCTTTCACCGCAAAGTAGATGGACAATTTTATGTAACTTTCTTTTTTAAATCATAATGGAGTGACTCGTAATTTTAAGTGACGGAGAAAACTAGTTTGAAACTCATTCTTTACGCTTTACGACTGTACATTGTTTTTTTTTTTTTTTTTTTTTTTTTTTTTTTTTATTTGGAACTGTTATTGTGCGTTCAAAAAGACATTGGTGAAGAAAGTTTTTACTGTTTCACGGAAATTTTATTCTACTGGAAGTCCTTAAGAGAGGTTACATATATTTGTTAATTTTTTTCGGTGTGTGTTGCAAGATTAACAAGATAATAAAAAACAAGAAAAATGTTCACCATTTCATGAAAGGGACTTTTTTAACGTTATAGTTAGGTACTGACTTCGCGTATTTTTATAATTAAAACAAAAAAGAAAACTAAAAATAGTGTCGAGATATAAACTGTCACTTTTTCACTAAGAATATATAAAAAAAATTCAAAACTGGTGAATATACAAAAAAATCCTACGCGAATACCATCCAATCATATAAAGAATGTGCATACAAAAATTGAAGTTAATTCGTTGAATGAACCTTTTAATTCAATCGGCCTTTAAAAAAAAACGCACTAGTATCGAATAACGTTAAAAGTTTTGACTTCGTAATCCAGACATCAGAGTTGCATCAAAATATCGTAAAAAATCAAAACCTCGTTAAAATTAAAAACAAAAAAAAAAGGAATTTTCGAAACTTTCGAGCGAACAAATAACCCCTTAAATATTCACGATAATATCGAACATTCAAACGGGACTTCCTAAAATAAACGTTAAATACCTCGATTGCACCTAACGCGGTCAATTTCCTTACATTTTTTCGTTGCTCTAGTATGATAGCGGGTATATATACGTAACACACACCATATGCAACGTTAAAAGAAGCAAAGCGATGCGATAAAATTCCCAGCGCAACCGCGACGAGGCTGCACAGATGAGGCGAGTGAGTTGCATGGCTTTAGGCTCGGGGGCGGCAAGGGAGAGGGCGGAGGGAGAGGGTGGTTGGGCGGTGTAGGTGGTGAAAACGACGAAAGAACGGTATATACGAGGGAGAAATAGCGCGCGGCGAATAACGTCGGCGATGGACGTATGGATGGTTAAAAATATTGGGGCTCGATAGCCGTGGGTTCGTATAGGGTTAGAGAATGATGGGAGCGAGAGAGACCGAGATTGTAGTAGTAGGGTGGACGAGAGCGGTATAAAGGGTGGAGGTGGGCCGGATGGCTCGCGTAACTCGACTCGCTACCTCGCGACCAAGCTGCACCTCCGCCATCCTCAACCTACCTACCCACCTTCTCTCTCCCCGCACTGTTCGGAAAAATTTAATTACAAAAAAGTTTTGGCATTCCGTCAGTTTGGTTTAGCTGCTGCTATATATAGGATATACACATAGTATCTCGGGGTGGTGTAGAGAGAAGCTCGGTAGAATTTTTCTCTATTCTGTTTCCTTCTCGCTCCGGCGTACAGGGAAAGGCCTCGCTTCGGTCGCGTATCTGTGGTTTATTCCATCCAGCCGTGCTGGCCCCGGCACCACCCTCTTTCAGCCTCGCTCGAAGCTACCGCCAACCTCCTGCTACCTACTACCCCTCCCTTTCGTCCGTCTCTTCGCTACTCGCGAAGCACATTTCTCCTGTGTGTACCCACCTACCTAACCTCACGAAGTGTTCTATGAGTATATAGTGCATGCATTGGTAGAATTCACTGTGTACTCATAGAATAACATTTGTCAAGAGATAGAGAAAGAGCGAGGTGGAATGTGACAGGAACGTAATGAAATATCCGATACAGGTGGAAATTTGAAGGATTATGAGTCGCCAAACATTGGAATTGCCTGTGCGAAGTCAACTTGCGTTTTCGAAGAAATTATACCGTAGTTATCGGTACAGTAAAAATGTCTATAGTGCTTGTGAAAATTTTCTATATCGCTAGTGGTAAAGTTGGTGTAGCATGTTGACTTATCAATTTTTATCATACGTCTTGGAAAAATTTCACGCAAAAGAAATAATTTCACGATCTTGGTCCTGGTCCCATTGTCCCTGAAGATACCGATGACCAATGACAGGGCGAATAGAACGCCGACAATGAGAATCTCGCATTGCGATGTATTTCAATAAAATCTGGCAACCAATGTTTTAACGGAGGTGTAGGGTTAGGGCTTAAACAGCTCGGGTCCCTTTATGTCATTTTTTACATTTGACATAAAGAAAAAGTTTCAATACATGAACTTGTGTTATTTGTATGTCACATAACAGTGACGACCAATCAGGGAACGGATAAATGACAAAAATCATAATTGAAATATTCGGTAAATATTCTCAGGACCAGAATGCGTTAGTGAAGGTAATGCAACATAAATACTTTTAAACTTCCTTGTCCCGAAGGTTGCTTCCCACATCATCAAACTCCTTGAATCAACAACCCTACATTCAAACCTTTGCTTTATGACTAACTCGTACGATGTCGTAACAAAAAATTAATATTCATCTTCTAACGTGGATGAGAGAAGAATGCTTGAATAGATTCATAGGTACCGTGGGTCCCCATAAATCAGGTCAAGGCAGATTTTTTGCCTTGATATATTTTTACTAGTTCAATACCGAATTTGGTTTCTCTTCAAGATCCTTTGCTTTAAACATAAGCTACCATATGCTTCTTTGAAAACTCACTACACACATCCAAAATAGTGTTTTAGTTCAGTTAATGTAAATCTGGCTGACAGTTAATGTAACTTTCTTGTTCTAAGATTTCTCCTAGCAAATGAAGCTCGTTAAATCAACAACCGTACCCTACTATCAAACATTGATATTACGTCTAACTTGCGCAGGATATCCAAAAGAAAAATTAATATTTCTCTTCGTAACGAGTACAAGGCATGGATACCCGAACAGATTCCATTACATCTGTTACAACCGATATCACGAATACCGGAACTCATAGTGATGGATGCACAGCGACTATGGGAACCATTGGGACGAAGGAAGGGCTCAGTGATTCTGTTCAGCTGCTCTCTCGTTGCAGCATCCACCAGCAAGCAGTGGTAGCATCGTTCGGCAGCTCGAGAGACCGAGTATTCGTAGTGAATGCATCGAGAAGGAAAAAGAGAAGGGTAGGAAACAGTGACAGGAGGGCTAGAAAGCACAGACAGAGCGGGAAGAGTGAGCGGGACAGGTACAAAAAAAAAAGAAAAAGAAAGATAGACGCTATGGGCTATAGGTGAGCGCGATGAAAGAGGGTGCTGTGCCGGTACTCTTGCTTCTGCTGTTAGAGAAAGGGAGAAGGATTGCATAGTACGGTGTAGGTACGAAGGAACGGTGAAGCGAGACGGTAGAATATAGTCCCAACGATGGGAACAGTGGGTGGAGAGAAAGAGAGAGAGAGAAAAAGGACTAAAGAGGAAGAGGAGGTGCAGGAAGCTAGAAAGAGAGAAAAGTAGGAAGAGAAACGAAAGAGAGCAAGAGAGAGCTGTAAAGATTGGCGGTCTCCCCCTCGACGACCACCCTCCAGTACCGCCACCACGTCCACCCACGAACTGAGGACAAAAATCAATATGAACGTGTAGCCATTTCTCTTTAATCTGCCAGCGCGTACTACTAGCTACCTCCTGGTACTGGTACTGCTGCTGCTGCTGCTGCTGCTGCTGCTGCTGCTAGGAACCGGAGAACCCAACCACCAGTAGAGGACATACAGACGTCGCACCGTTACTGATCGAACGCATTTCTATACTGTTGGAGGTAGGGCCCTCCACCTGCTTCTTCTCCCCTCATCCTGATTGTCCTGCTCTTTCCTGAGACTTCGAAATACCCTTTACTGCAATGTGGCAATCTTCGGCAGGTCGATGCACTCTCTCTCTTGAGAAAAACGGAATATCCGTCTGTGGTAAGGGGGCGATAAGGGGACAGGGGGAGGAAGGGCAATATAGATATATAACTATGAAGCGAGATAATTTGGTATAAATTTGTGGCGATCCCACCACGTTAACTGTAGGTTTATCCTCACTCCTGTCTTTTCGCTGCAATCGATATAATTATATCAATAACGGACGACAACTAGGCGACCAAAAGGAACGAGGGAGAAACGAACGGAAATCGGTAAGGAGGAGACCGAAATAGTGACGGAGTGAAAAGAAGGGAAGGAAAATGACGGAGTAGGGAGAAGGTGATTGTACCAAATTAGGGGATGCGACTGAGGAAGCAGAGAGGGAGAGAAGGAGAGATAAATAAGTTATTATTGGATTTAGTTGAAAAACCTCCGATAGAGCAATCTTATCTCATACACTTTTCGCATGCTTCTTCGAATGAGGTGTCAAAGAAATTTTGAATAAATGCAGGTGAATCAACATTCTCTTGCTTATTGAAAATTTCATGCTCTTGATTGTTCGTAACGATGTCCTGATTATGGAGAAAAATGAACAAGATCGAATATGAAAAATTTTAAGCAGAGCTTTTGTAATATCATTTTTTTTCGAATTTTCTCTAAAAGTAATGTTACACTGTTTCAGACGAAAAAGCAGGTTTAATTCTGCCTCTCTCGATAAAAACTCCCATGCTATTGACTATTCGTAATATTATACTTGGATCATATAAACGAATCCCTGAATACAGTGATGAGATCTAGAAGTTGTTTAATTTTTCTTTTTAAAAAAATTAAACTACTTCCTCAAAAAATGAGGTAAAACTATCATGTTTTATTCTAATCGAGAGCCAATGCCGATTTCCACTGTTGTGGAAACAAAAAGTCAAAAATGTTTCCCGATATTTCAAGTATTTTGATGCAATATTGAGGGTCAAATTTTTAAACGCAAGTTTGTTCTTCATATCGAACTCATATCTTAAGTTCGGCGAACTTAAGATCGCTTTAAGTTCTTAAGTTCGGTCTTAAGTCCGTTCTTAATTTCGATCTTAAGTTGGACCGAAATATTTCAATTCTTCGAATTTGAATCAGCGATGTTTCAACACTTTGGTAACGCGACTCTGATTTAATTAGCTGCTGTGTATATATTATGTTGAGTGTTATATGCACCCTTTCCGTTTATTTCCATGAACAATAACGAATAAAGCACGATGTAACTTTCCGATTTCTCGCCCTTAAATTAAGCTGAATCTTCCTCCCCATCTCCCAACAGTGTCTCCCTCGGTCGTGATGCCCCAGCTGCAATATTCAACCCAGGAGCTTACCCAATGGGACGGCCGGTTACGCGAACACCGGTCCTCTCTCACTCTCTCTCTGTCGCATGGCTTGTACAATATACAGATATATGTATGTATAGGTAACATGTTGGTACTACATATAGATTATTGATTAGGGCAATAACTCAAGGACTAGTTGGGGTGCATATTACCACCATAACGTAGGCTCTGGCCGCGCTCTGGTCAGCCTGCTGCTTCTCCTCACCACCACTGGCTATACTATTAGTTATGATAATTAAAGAGGACACTGGCACACGAATGCAACTACGATTAAAATTTATATATTTTTGTTTTTGTCCGAAACTTTATCGTGTAATTCAGTGAAATAAACAAACGTTTATATATTTCACTGTTTACTTTTTAAAAAAACATTAGACAATGGTTACAAATGACCCAAAGTGTCTCTATAAGAAAGTATTTTAACGTGGTATTTTATTATTATTCTAAATTTCTAAGCAATTAAAAAAAAAGAAATCAAGTGGTACTAGAAACGAGTTACGGAAAATAGAATGTAACGTTCGCTAGTTTTATTCGTGTCGTTTAGCTCGTTACAGATTGAATACCGAAATAATAAAACTATGATTGTTATTATTAGTACATAATTTAATTTGTCAGATATCCGAAACTGATGTTCTTTTTGTTTAAATTCAACACAGTGATAGAAATACGCGCTCAAATTGCCGGTAGTGTCTCCTTCTTTGATGCATGGTTACCAAAATAAACCTCAAGATGTTTGGGGCCAACTTTAAATTTGTTTCTCAGAACTACATATGTTTATTTATATTTTTTATTAATTTTATACTGCATCTCTGAGAAATACTAAAAAAAAAAAAAAGTGTCACGCGTAGCTGACAAGTAACAGAAAATAGAATATATCGTTCGCTATTTCTATGAGTTACATTTAATTCGTTGTAATTGCAACGTTAAATTCAGTACTAAAATACCAAATCTACAAATGTCAATATTAGTGCACAATTTAATTTTGATATCTCCAAAAGTAATATTTTAAACTGTCGGCAGTTTTTTCTTCCCTGCATGATTATTAAAATAACACCCTGGGAAAGGGGGTAATTGTTTTATTTGAGTCGAATAAAACTTTATTTAAATCAAATTAAATATAGTTGAATTTAATAAATTCTGTTAGGCCGGCCATTAAATAAATGTATTTATTGAATTAAAATCAAATTATTTCTTAAAGTACCGGTCTAATAGTATTTATGTGATTCAGCGATGTTTTTTTTTTCTTATTCAAATAAATTTCCATACTTGATCCAAATCAACCCCCAACCCTCTTTTCTCAGAGTGAACCATCAAGATGTACGAGGATATATAAATTATTTTTCTACAACCTTGTACATCTAATCAACATCAATTATTAGATGCAACAGACTTAAAGTGCATTATGTTTATTACTATTTTTATAGTTAATCCCAAAAAAATTCTAGAAAAAAAAAAAAAACTAAACCGCTAAACTAAACCCTCTCTTCTGTATGATTACCAAAACAAGCCTCAGGAACTACAGTACCAACAGTACATTTGTTTTCCAGAACCTTACACAGTAGATAGCTATAAGTCCCGTTCTATACGCAAAGCCAAAGTTCGGACACATGGTAGAAAATATATATATATATATATATATATATCTATATACCAGTGCAGGGCATAGAGGACTAACCCAACCGCGTCCCGCACGAGTGGCAAAGTGGAAATCGATATAAACTGACCCTCTGCGGTGCATATAATGTTGCGTTGGGAGGGGTGGTAAAAAACATTGCCCTGTCAGTGAGAATATGTAACTTTTTCGTTCTCCCACACCTATATATAAGTTTTTTTCTTCCGTTTGTTTTCGTTTTTTTTTTTTTTTTTTTGCACACAAATAAACACGCACATCAATTCGACTGTCCGGGTTTAGCCCTTGATTTTACCAACAATTTTCGTGCCTATATTTCTAGATCGTGGAAAATAAGAGAAAAACGCTTTTTGATGACTGAGAGATGAATATTTTTGTCGGTGAACACTTCAAAGAGCTACAAGAGAGAATCCATAATTCTTACGTTTTGTATCTGTAACAGTCAACATAGAAGAAAGGATTGAAGCGTCTAAAGTACACGCATTCTGGTGTATTTTGTTATAGCTATAAAATAGTCGCGTGGGAATCACTAAGAGCAGCTATAGAGCTATAGGTTTTATAAACTTCCCCCTAGAGTTTCAAGCTGAAGCGAGAGGGGATGCAATGCTGAAGCACACTGATGATAGTCAAGAACTGCTGAAGCAGGGGAGAAACCCACCACCGCTTTCTCTCTCTCTCTCTGTCTCTGCGGTGAGAGGATCCCGAGCACCGACTCTCGGGTATAGATAAAACCTTAGAGAAAACGTACGAAGGGAGAAACAAGCGAAACGACGTGAAAGCGAAGAGAGAAGACGAGACGAATGATGACACGAGTCCGAGTGCAAAGACCGTGAAGAAAAGCTAGCCTAGAGTCAAGCCATTTTCTTTATTCCACTGTTTTTACAACCACAACACAATACTTTTTTATTCAATCTATTTACAAGTTTTTTAACTTTGTAAATAATATTTAGTTTACGAATATATTAATACTTTTAACGGACAATTATGCCCACAAACATCCAAAATCTTGTCTTTAAAAAAGAAAAAAAAACGAAAAAGTACTTCTTACGATACCAGAATTTTTTTATATCACAAAAACATCGTCATTGTAATTTTTTTTTTACTTTTACTGTTTAACAAGTAAAATGTAAAATACAAATGACTTTGTGTTAAAGTAAGTTGACGAAAAACGTTGGGTCCTTAATTCCGTAATTATGAAAAATATTAATAACTTAAGAATACGTTAAATATTCGTTATTTTATCTGCAAGTTTACAATCTACACATTTTTACCCTATTTTTAGATTTTTTTTAAGGAAAAGATCGTCCAACCCCTACGGATATGTAATGGCCTTGAGATAAGCTTAACTCCTTTTTTCATATGAAATGAATTCGAAAACTTGTGGTAGTTATTCCACATTACCAACGCCAAGTTATCGGAGAACCCAAGAGACAGAATCCCGGTTCTCTCGGGACGAGATCAATGTGGTAACGATAGGAAGGAACCGAAAGAGAAAATCTAACGGGCGCAAATCGTCAAATCTAATAGTCTCGAGAGAGAGAGAGAGAGATAAAGAGCGTACTCATATAGATCGAAGGAACTGAGAAAAGGGAAGACTGGGGCTGGTTTGGTCATCTTCTTCTTCTGAATTTTTTCTTTTTGTTGGCTGTGTACATCAAGTTAAAACGCTACAACGCTATTTTTAGAGTGATTCTAAAACTACATTCTGTATATTTTTAATACATTTTTACGATCACTAGTATGTTCCATTGGACGAAATAAGTTTATATAGAAACTAACAGTCCAAAATAAATGACGTGAATAAGGGCAAATAAAAATAAAAAAAAGAAAGTTTGTAGTTTGTATACATAATAACAAAATTTGGCCAGATTTTGTAGCTAAACCAAGGCGATCCTTCTCAAAAACATTTTTTTTTTCAAACTTTATTCTTTTCACAAAAGAGTGGAAACAGGGTTAGTCAATACTTCGTGTGGAATGGCTTTATAAATAAATTTAAAAATTCTGAAGAGTCAATCACAGAGGGCGAAAAGTGAAAATCTTGTAATGACACATTTTTATTGGTCGTCATCGCCGATGCTCTCTCTCAATCATTCTTCACAGGAACACAGCATCACTCTCATCTGCATAAAAATCTATACACTTGACGTATATTTTTTTTGCCATTGAGGCAACTGGGCCCCGGTCTCCCCTATCTGAATTTGTCAAGGTATGACAGACACCAAAAAGGATTCGTTGTGTCGCGACGTTCTCTCCTGATGCTAAGGAGCTCGTTCAAATTGACGAGTGTGTGTTTGTGTGTGTGTGTGTGTGTGTGTGTTCGCGCACAGGGAAGCACGACTCCGTCACGATTCTTGCGGCCTATAGCCTCACCGTCGTCGTAGGTAGCGGTTTAGCGTCGCAGCAGTAGCGAAATCGTTGCCAGGAACGCGAGCGAGCGAGCGAGCGTGCGGTGACGCAGCTGAGCCATTATCGGAAACTCGTTACATGCACGAGCCGGCCGCGATGCCAGCCGCCCGACGCGCTCTTCGGTTTACTCCCTGTAATACTTAGCTGGTGTGTTGGTATACCCAATGCTGCTTGGTGCTACTGCAAGAGACTACTGTATGTAACTCCTGAAACTGGTTCGGCACTTCGAGCAACTCTCCGGTGTTCTCGTGTGAGACGCGCGAATCGCATCAACGTGTGGGTTTACTCAAGTTAGGTGTATATCTGTATTTTACTCGTGAAGCTAGTAGTTGCACTCTGAGATTGGCCAGACGCAAAGGGATACGAGTCAACGGCGAGAATTTTTCTTCGTTGCTCCGCACGTTTAGTTATATCACTGTTTCGTGGCTCATAGTTAATTGACATTATAAAATTTAATTGATATTGTACAGGAAAAATCGAAATTAACCTTTTTTTTGTAGATTTAACCAAATTGTGTCAACAAACGTTCAACAATGTCTCTTTTTTTTCGTTAATTAAAAAAAAAATGTAAATTTTACAATTTGATACTTCATTTGGTACAAAAGGTTCATAAAAAAAAATTATTTTTCGATAAATATGTTAATGAATAAATTTATTGAAAGATTGTTTAATAGATTTGCAGAAAGCTGATCATTCTGTCATATAAAATTAACTCGCTAATTTCCCCAAATAAAAAGAAATTGTTAAGACTTTACTTTTTTATGCGAAAACACTGTTGTGGAAATTTGTTTAATGGCTGTTCTTATAAAATCATTAAAAGACCTTCAATCTTCTGATATGTAAAATTACTTTTCAAAAACTTCTCATAATTGAAAAATAAATGAGAAATAAGAAACGAAAAATCTTTGGAAAAATATGAAGTTGGAAAAAAAAATAATACCGAATTTATTTTATTCGACAAAAAACAAAGTGTTATGAAAATGTATAGAAGTACTTTTAACTAACATATTAATGAGTTCTTGAAATTCTCATTATTATTATTACACTCAATGATCATAGTTGACTTTAATGCGTTAATTACTTTTTTTTTTTAATTATCGCAAAGTTTTCAAAATCTGAATAGCGTCGAAACAATGTAACGATTTTGACACTACAGGAATTTAAAATTTGTTGAAAAGTATCTTCAAGTCCGTAGACATTGGCATTTTTTTTTTTCATTGGACAATAGCTCTTATTTTTATGTCAAGCGGTAAGGTGTAATGACCCGAAGATACAGCGCACTCGCGTCGTTGCATTTATTCATTCAAGCGAGCCAGATACGAGCGTGAATTCGGATGTTTATGGGACACTCTTCTAAACAAAAATACGTCCAAACGTACTACAAAAATATATCTGTCGCGACGCCGCTCCTGCAGGTAATACCGTCGTCGGGAGAAGTAACAAGAATCGGAAGTACTACTTATCACACGACAGTTTTGACTTAAATACAATAGTTGGATGGCCAAAAGCAAAGTGAGAAAAGAATTTTGTGAATTGTGGAAAAATCTCGAAGAAGCCATTATTAAATACGACGAATCTCACGAGATATGCGCTAATTCACAAATTGTATTGAGTTAACCAAAGTTCCTCCTCTTCCCCATCACCTTCATCTGATATTCGTCTACTATACCGCACAATAACAATAATAATAATGTTTCATCAACCGTTCTATTCTCAGTGCAGTGCTAATCTAATTTCCTAGATTATAAAAAAATGTCGAGACAACAGATTATCAGTAATGAGTTAATGCGACTATCGAGTAGTGACTTTTTATCTCCGACTATCAAGTAGTACGAAAAGAAAATTCTAATTTTGGAGTTTGTCTAGGAATTTCATACGACGATAGGACAATAATCAGTATATCACGTCTCGACGTGCGTGTGATAACGTAAATCGATAACGATAATCGATAACGTTTCACAAGTAGCCACGTTTTCTCGAACGATTGAATTCTTCAGGACCGCAGCTAATAGGGAGAAAAGGTCTGTATACTATATAGCGAAAGAATTTAGGGACATTGGAAAGGCATTAACGACTTTTCAAACATTTTACAGCAGACAGTGAGTGAAAAAGAAATTCCCACGCGAGGACTCTACTGTTCAATTAGACTTTCTCCATTACACATTCGACTTTTAGGAACTAAAAGGGAAACTTTAACTCTAATAGACAACCACCACAGTAGTACACGACTTCATTATCGAAAAATTGATCTTATTAGGCAGCGCATAGAAGATGTCGGGCGGTTTGCCAAAACTTTCTTTTAGTCACTCGTTCGGCTTTCTGTATCGTGCCTCTCTCTAGCGACAGCCGGACAGTTTGCCAAATAAAGAAGTTGAGATTTCTAACCACAGAAGGAATCAAGCTGCTTTGCTGCTGCTGCTGCTGCTGCTTGAAAACTTTTCGATTCAACACGGTCCTCGACTGCGTTTAAAACTACTACATCCTACTACATCGTACCTTGTTACGAGCTTTGAGGATAATGTGGTACTGAAGATCAATTAAGTAAGTGATCGTTTAATTTTGCTTAGTCATAGAGGAAGCTTTGTTTCCGTGACATTTTTTTTTTTCAGAATTTCCATATCGACAAAAGTGATTTAGAAAAAAAGGATACAAGACAAAACTTTGCACATTCCTTCCTCATTATTTTTGAATTTTTACAGATCTACGAGGAAGTATGTTGATCAATTTTGGCTTCCTCATAGAGGAAGCAATATTTCGGTTTCATGTGGGTGCATAAATAAAAAATATGTTGATTAGCACCGAAGCTTGTACAAATCAATGTGAAACAGATATTAGATTCGTAGCGATAGAGTTGCATTTCGAGAACGTTAATTTTATTCATAGGATTCGTGGATATTTGATTCAGTGCTGATGGACTGGGAAGATGATGCCTGGCACGAACAGGTGCAGCAAGGCCGCGCGGGCTCGCGATGGAGAACCGCATCACCTTCAGCTCGTTTTCGTTGTTAAGTGCGAGACCACGGCAGCTCCACCGCTAACGGAATTTTAAGCAACGCGACATCAAAGACCCAAAGGAACAAGCCGACGATACCCCCATTAATTGCATTAGTACGAAGCTATAATTAGTTTTCCGTGCGCGCCAAACCCAATAGCGAAGAACTTCGATATTTTGCTTTGTTATCGCGATGCCGAAGCTATCGAATGCTTCGGTTCTTCTCTTTCTACGCTGCTGTGGAGAAACGCTCAAGGGTACATCTTCAGGCGTCTTGGAAAATGAAGAATAGATTCGCAAAAACATTCAATATTCTCAAAATATTCGAAATATCGGAACAACCAGAGTGAGATATTAATTTTTCTTTTTTTTAGGAAATGAAATTGTCTTTAATTATAAATTTTGCAAAAGAAGGTCGATTGGGAAAGTAATTTTTTTAGAAACAGAGATTTGAGGTTTTTTTCAGAATAATTTCAGACCAAGATATCTCGACGATTCAAAGTTTCAAAAACTGATTAAAAAATTCATGTACAAATTTAAATCGAAATTTTGTGTCAAAATGCGTAAAAAAGAGATCTTCAATTTCACCAACAGAAATTTTACAACATTTTCGCTGTTCTGACATGAAAGTATCGACAAATAAAATATGTTCATGAAAGAGTCTTTCATGAGTAAATATGTTATTTTTTCGTTTTAGGGACCCAACGCTTCAAAAAGGATATTTAAATGCCATATAAAACGTCAAGTCAGCTAAATACGTAACATTTTCCACTAGCCATACGAAATTGCCTAACATTGTAATTCCCCCGAACTAACAAAAACGACTTTTCTGCAAAATTGTAGCTCAGCATGTATACAATCTATCATATTTAAAAAATTGACTCGAAGTTGCAACGATCGATCAGCATTAATTTCGTCGTGAAGACGTCTCACGTCGTGGCTCGCAATAACGCTCCTCTCTCTCGTAAACTCGAAATGGAAAGTCTTGTCTGGGTCTTGTTGGAAAAGGACTTGAAGGGATTCGACAAGGATAGTTGCATAGTATCCACGGCAAATGAAAATCGCCCGAGAGTCTAACACACACGGATGAGCTGAACGCGGATCGCTGCTACCCAAGTTTAATTAGGTGCGCCTTTCGTAGTAGAGTATATCGATGCGCAGTATAAGAGTGTAGTAGAGGGTGCCTACTATATCCTATATAGTGATGAGGGAAGAACCCGCACCCAAGCTGTATACAAACCGATACCTATTGCTGAAGTATCGGAGGATGAGACGGAGGACGCGATGGGAACGAGGACGACGAGGAGAGCACAGAAGAGCTCACAAGAGAAGAGAGAAGAAGAAGAAGAAGATGAAGAAGATGAAGAAGATGAAGAAGATGAAGAAGATGAAGAAGATGAAGAAGAAGATGAAGAAGATGAAGAAGATGAAGAAGATGAAGAAGATGAAGAAGATGAAGAAGATGAAGAAGATGAAGAAGATGAAGAAGATGAAGAAGACGAAGAAGACGAAGAAGACGAAGAAGACGAAGAAGATGAAGAAGATGAAGAAGATGAAGAAGATGAAGAAGATGAAGAAGATGAAGTACATGAAGAGCATGAAGAACATGAAGAACGTGAGACAAGGAAGGAGACCCGAGTAAAAGGGTTGGTATCCGGATAGTGGTGGTTTCTCTCTTGCTCACAGTAGTGACTGAACTAAGGAATAAGGAACGACAGCTGGAACGGTTGCAACCGATCGAGACACTCTTGTCTCTGTATCTCTTTTCCTAGACTCGGAGAAATGTAACGTTGTCTGAAGCATAAGAGCCGTCCCCTCATCTATAAGAGAGACCGGGGCTCGTTGGCTTAGGAGCAAGTAGAATAAAGCCCGTTTAAACATTAGCGTTTGCATTAAACGTCTTGGCTCTAAGTAGCCACAATTATATCACTCAAAGCTTCACCTTCCGTGAAGTTACTAGCATGAGCACCTAAATTCGAATAGTCGCAGGTGAAAAAAAAAAGATTCTTGTTTTGGAAATGTAATATTTTTAATTATAATAAAAGATTTCACAATTAGCGATTATTGGACCTGAGCAGGTAAAATTCTTTTCATTCGAAAGATGGATTCTTTGATTTAAGCCTTTAAATCCATTTAATCGATTTTGCGCGGAGAGCTTCTGATGATAAAGATACTATTTAAAAGTTTAGTTGATTAGGCAATAATTTTTTCTGTAATGCATGACAATTTTCTTCCTTTTTCTGCTTTGGTTTACGTTAATAAATGCCTCATAGATAGATTGTAAACATTCCCAAGATATTCCCTGTTTGAATGACAAATAAAAATAATTAAAAAATCCTTTCCAATCCAATTTATATCTTTTTAAAGTGATAAAACCTCTGATTGTTATCATGTATTTGATTTTTTTTGTTTTAGTATCTGCATTAATATGGAATACGTGATGAAAAAATAAAATCAAATGTAAAATCTGATCGAATTAGCCCCGGTCTCCTGTATATAGAACTTATATGTCGGTTGCGCACAGCTTGTAGCATCGCTACACCTAACTCTACCTCTGGGATATAACGGCGAGGAGACGTCCTTGTCGCCCTCGTTGTGGAATTCTACTATAAAGGCTTGCCGGAGTTGGCCTCGTCGACTTTTGTGCGCGTTCAGATTGAAATTTAGCGTGGTATACCCAGCTTTCTATGTATCGTGGAGGGACAAATTGGGGGGGGGGGGGGGGGGGGGGGGGGAAGATGTCGGACGAGGTAATCTCGCTGCTCGCTAGTCATACCAGAAAGAAGGCATAGCAGGGAGAAAGGCTCAGAAGACTAACTTGGGTTGCCTAATGCTTCATGCTAGATCCTGACTATCCGAGTCAATTCCACGTCGTGTTTTATTTGGAGTTTTTGTCGATTCTGGATGGACGAGTTGTAGAGTTCGATTTCTCGTTTGGGGCGAAACTTTTGCTTTTTCCCTTGGAGGTCGATGTGGGATGCTCAGCCATCGAAATTTACATTGTGATTGGATTTGTATCTTTTTTTTTCTTTGGGATTTCTCGTCTCGTCTTTTTTTTTTTTTTGGGATCTGCTCACTAGAAACTCTTGGATAGAGTAGATTTTTTTTTAGTGTATGATACAGCTATTGTGTATATTAAATCATGACTCATTTCCTGTGCAAAGGAAACTAATTTGAAAAAAAAACCGTGTTCCACCAATTCAGCCATCCAAACATTAAAACTCTCGGGACAACTTTCAGAATAATTGAAGTTGACGTTCCGATTCCGAAAGAAAATAGAAATCGATTTAGAATTTTTTTTCTGTCGACTATATCTAGGCAATCTTTAAGCGAAAAGAAAATAATTTTTTCAAAATCCAAATTTTATGTTTTATTAATACTTTGTTCGGAAAAAAGTATATGGATTTGTTTTCGTTTTTAATATAGGGTTTTCGAATGATATCTTTTGGTTTTTTTTTTTTTGGCTCTTCTTATTAACGACCGTTCGACATTTTACACCTGTTTTACTTTTTACGTTTGTGATTTTATGAAAAGGGACTCGATGGCAATCACAGGCATTATAATTTTTAAGATATAATTTTCTTTGTAAACAAATTATGAGACCAGTGTAAAAAAAAACATTTATCCTTAGGTATTTATATTTTCTCGAAAAAAGGATTCAGTAACATGAACTTTGGGTTTTAAAAATGTTTTCATGTAGCCTAGATATTGAATTATTTTTGAGATATTATTTTTGAACACCTGTGAAAATTTGGGTAGCTGAATTGGTATGGAGTACTTCAGTAACAAAAATCCTAATTTCATACCAAAAATTGCAGCCACATCTTGTCAGTAATTAAAAAAAAATTAATCATTTTTAAATAAAATAACATCTACTTCAAAGTAACGCAATATCCGTGTCTGTGAATTGGAAAAACCTTTCCATTTCCAAATAAGAAACTGACACCTTTGATTCATTTTATTCACTTTAAATCCCCTAAATAAATTTTTTTTTTCAAATTCTGTCCGAGTCTGAAAAATTATCTTATCGCAAATTATTAATTCATGCAGTCTCATTATTACTATATTCTAGATGTCATGAAGGATCCGTTGAATCGACTGATTCGGAACTGGAGGATAACAAGTTTTTCTTTTTCCTAATAATAATTATTTATAAACACACCGCAAAGAAGTTTGATTAGAACAAAAAAAAAAGCGGATAGTGCTGAAAAAAATACTTTTCACACTGCTCTAAAGCACACGCTATGTAACACGTGGATAAGTGGTTTTCGTGGTTTTCAAAAGTGATTAATCAATCGACGAAGACTGGTGCGAACTGAGATTAAAGAAGGACAAGCGGAGCAATTATTCGGTGATTTAAAGGCAGCATGTAAGTATGTAATCACTAATAATAATAATAATAATATACATGATATACAGGTACAGATTGGGTATAGATCACGGTCGGTTTAGGTGTAATGATTGATTTTGATATTACCATATGAGTTGTGAAACTGTTGATGATGAGTGTCGATTCCGGTTCCTTGGTGATGAATATCCAGCATGGCTTCCGGGTCGCCGCCGCTCTCAGAGCAGTTGCTCAGGGCTAAAACCAAACCGATAGACACACACCTTGCGTTTTCACTATAATTCAGAATAATTCTTTCTGTTTTTTTATTTTTGTTTTTCTTTTTTTATCATTCAGGCTCCTGAATCTCTCACAATTTTACTGTTATTAATTTGGAAACGCTCGCTCTGCTCCTCACTATGAATATGGCAAAACCGCAACATTTTTTTCTCTATGAAAACACTGCCAATTCATATTCCCGGAAAATATCTCGAAATTAATTTAAAAAAAAAAATTCAAATCAAGGACAAAGGGATGTCCTGTTATTAATTTATTACACTGCACGAGTGCGGACAAATTTTAACCACAAAAAAGAATAGAGTAACAAGAATACAAACAGCGGCAGCTCGACATATTCACAATGATAGTTTTAGAGCCATTGATATTACTGAAATTCGTTATAGTCGTAAAAAAATAATTGATATTTCAATTATTTTGTTACGACAGGTTGATCGAATGAATGAAACATAATAACAAGTCCAATGAACAGAAGAGAGCTTTCATTTGATACAAATAAGAGAAACAATACAACATAAGACAGGGCATTTATGGCACGAATATCAAATCTCAAAGACACACACGTAATGACTTTAAGTAATTAAACATAATTGTTAATAATACATTGCAGCGCCTTTGACTATTCCAAAAGCTTCAGGAAAAACTCGCCAGAGGCGCTGCGTGACTGATTCGTCAATTTGTACCTTTTGGATTTTATGATCAGGATTATATATCAAAGTTTTTTTTTTTTTTTCTTTCTTTCTTTTTTGAGGTACACACAGTAGGAAGTGGGATTTGTCACACAAGAAAGACAGGGAGTATCGACAAGGAGTCGCGAATGGAGGGAAACGTATCGATATATAGGAAACTTTTTTTCTTTCAATCCTACTCAACTGAAATGAAAACAAGGGAAACCAACAAAACCCAGAGTATCCAATAGCAGCGAAATATCAATGTACGTTTTTTTTATCTTTTTATTTGATCATCGTTTCGATCACTTTTCTTTAAGCCAATTCTCGTTTTTTCTTTTCCAATCGCTTTACCTATATCTTTTCAAATTTTCGGTGCATTTGTCTATCCGTTTGGTTTTCAATGTCAAAAAAACAAACTAGAGGAAAGTCATCGAATTTTTTTTGTTTTTTTTTTTTTTTTCGATGCACATATTGCAGGTTGATGCGAGCGTCCTCGAGCACAATCTTCGGTGTAGATTATTGTTGGTTTCGCTCTTTCATCTTCGAAGTTGACGATGAGTAAACGTTTATGTTTGTGTGTATTTATGATTTTGTGTAGGAAATAAGTCAAATCACGAAAGAGGGGATAGCAGTTTGGTTCAGAGTTTTAAGATGCAATTTTTTTTTGTTCAGTTAAACATTTACCTATAATTCATTTCATACAGTTATTAGCAACAATTATCTGCAGCTTTCGTAATAAGATATTCAAATTTTCTGACGATAATGGTCACTATTTTTTTTATCTTGTTCAAAATTTACTGAAAAACTTTGCACATTGATTCCTCATTATTTTTAATATTTTACAAACACGAGGAAGTATTTTGATCAATTTTGGCTTCCTCATGGAAGAAACTTTGTAAAATACGAAAAAATTGAGAATCCTCTGAATTTAGAGCTCTTTATTGGATGTTCACCAAATTCAGTATCATACATACGACACATTGTATTAAAGTTATGTGCAATTTTGAATCAGCTGATTGAACCGTTCTCAAGTTTCAGGATTTTCGATTGAAAAATTATGAAAATGCAAATTTCTATATAAAATCTTATCTACTTTATCATTTTCGCCGAAATTTAGTATTAGATATTGACACACTCTATTTAAGTTTTATGCAATATTTTAGAACAGTTACATGAATTGTTTTCGAGTTATAGCATTTTCAAAAAAAAATTACGAAAATTAGAAAAAAAATCCATAAAATTCGAACCACTTTTCGCATTACTGCCAAATTCAATACGTAACAACATTAAATATACCTGCACATTTGAAGAACTATTTAGCAAAATATAGAACATTTTACAAAAGTTAGAACGATCATGTCCTTTTTTTTTTAAATTCCAAAAGCTATAAAATCAAAACGCCTGCATTCATTTTGTTAAAAATCACAACAGTGAAAACGGGGCAACGACTTCACTTGTATTCCAAATTCAATCACTCAATCACTGGAACGGTTCTTCAGCTATAGGTTATTGAATTTTCGAAGCTCTGCACACACTCACTCAGACATACGGACATATGTACATTTTTTTCTTAACCACTTTTCTCGATGATATCGACCATTCTGAGTGTTCTGACATGAAAATCTCGAAAAAAAAATTCGTAGAAACAAAGCTTCCCCTGTGAGGAAGCGAAAATTCTTAATTCGTTTAAAAATAAATGGGCAATATTTTGCACATCCATTTTTTGATCTCAATTTTATAAAATAACTTTTTTTCCAAACATTCCAAAGTTTAAATTTTATTTGATAAGCGCTGCAGATTATTATTATGCAATAACAATGATGAAATAAATTATAAAATAAACGTATATTTTATTAAGTAATGGAAGAGGTTTACAACTGTGATTTGGTCAAGTTGTAAAAATAGAGAGCAAAAAAAAGTCGAAGCATATATAGTTCTTTTAGGCGCATTGCGTCGCAGTTGGAGCTGTTATCAAACGACCTATCGTAAAGCATACCGGTGTCTCGTATTTCGTTTATCAACGATCAGCCTCGGGCACGAGTCGAATCCGAGCCGTTCACACAGCAATCAGACTGCGATATTTCGAGCGAAGGCGATCCTTCAAGTGTTTTAGTTTAAAAACATATATACGCGGTGTACGTCAGACATTTCGGACGTAGCTGTCGTTTTTTTTGTTACAACCATTTTTTTTTTGTTTGTTTCTGTCATGATTTAAACAAAATTCCATAGTTTTCAAATGCCACAGAATATTTTTTATTTTGTATCGTTAAAAATAAATAATTTAAGCTTTTTACATAGCTTTTGAATATAAGAAAAATAATTCCAATGTTGCTATTAAAATATATTAAAATATTTCAATTTCTTTAATTATAATTGTCAAGTAGCAATTATAATTTTGTAAAATATTGTTGAAAATGACAAATAATTTAATTAATTTAATGAGAAAACTTTGGTAAAGTTTAACGACAAGAAATAATTTTTTTTTTTTTTTCTAAGATTGAGAAATATTTTGGAATTATATTATTGCAATGTTATTCGATGATATTGCTGGAATTTCAAATCAAAACAATATTTCTACAATAGTTTTTTAACATCTCAACATTTTAAAAAATTTCAAGAATAATTATTTTCGTGAGTTAGTTGAGGGTTAATATTTATCATTGCCTCAAAGAATATAAAAATGTCGCTATACACCTTTTTCAAGGTATTTCAATTTTTCTAGAACTCAGTGTTTATCGAATTATTTATTTCTTGATACAAAAATAAATGGCATTAGTATAGAAGTTGAGACATCTGCGATGAGATTTAGTGCTGCCTCATCGATCTCGAGATTTTTTTCTTTAAAGCAATGTATATCAATGTTCATTAATCATATTCGATCTTCAAGATTGATGAGACTAAATTTTGTCGTAGATTTCTCAACTTTAACAAACGTCATTCATTCTTGTCAAGAAACAAATGACTACTCAGTTGAAGAAAAAAAAACATAAAAATACTTTGAAAAAGCTATTCAGCAAATTTTTAATCATCTTTCTCTCCTACTTTTCGCAAGAATAATTATTCTCCCACAGTTTCAAATATAAATGAGCAACTCGTTAGCTCAAGTATCTATTTATTTGCAACCACCAGACAAATTATTGTGCTGACATAAAAATCTTAAATATTTCGTAGAAATCGTGCTATTCAAATATTTTCGCTCAACTTATAAAAAAAAAAAAGTTAGAAGCACCATTTTAGAAATATTGTTAAATCGAAATTACAGCGTTAAATAAATACATTTTAATGGTATCAAATTCTTATTTTCAAATACAAACTATAATCGATATCGAATATTTTCATTAATTGCAAGTTTACAAAAAATAAAAAAATTATAATAATAAACAGAAACAAGATTTTCCGTTTAAAAAATATTGAAAAAAAAGCCTTTTTTTATTCAATTTTTTTCATTAAAAAAAAAGGTCACAATTTATTATGACCATATATATATATATATAATAATTGTAATGAAATTTCGAGTAAATGATATTAAGAAATTCGAAAAATTGGCTTGGCAAGCAACGACAGCTATCAGAATTTCTGGCGTACATTGTCTTTCGAAAGATCGGGATTCGCGAGGACGGAAGTGGTGCGTGGCACGTGAGCGTGGTAACTTTGGGCGAATCCCATGGGGCGACAGGATATCCCGTGGAAGTGAGGTGTACCGATACGCCTCGGATCATCGAAGTTTCCGAAGCATGTATTGGCAAAGGGGTGGAGAAGAGTGCGGCGGTGTGCAAGAACAATCCACGTATCCAACACGTATGACGCCTTTACACTACATCACATATAGCTTTAAGGACTATATAGTTATATATATGTGGACACTTGAGCGTATACGCGACCTGGGAACGCGCGTAAGGCCTCGGTTCGAGAGACAGAGGGAGAGACAGAGAAAGAGAGAGAGAGAGAGAGAAAGGGAGAGAGTAGAACAAGCCGCGGTGTCGCGTTTCGGTGGCGCGTGCTGTGACAACGGCCTGAAAACCACACCGAGGCTCTCCACGATATACAGCAGAACGCATTTCTGTCTACATGCATACACTCTGCATATAATAATGTCCATAGGGGAGACCCGGTACTACACAGGTTAATTTTTGCTTTTGCAATTTTTTTTTTTTTTTAATTTGAAAATTACTTTGTCATAGTGCTTCCACTTTTTTATTTATCACAATCTACCCAGCTCCGTTTCTGTTGAAGTACGTTTTATCACATTTGACTTCCTGAAGAAGCTTCTGTTCTGTTCTGTTCTTGTTCTGCGATTAGTTACTTTTTAAATGTTAGCTTTTGCATAAACGTCGTAGACATTTTTTGACTGAACCAATTTTGCCCAAATTTAATACCGATCATAGGTCTCTAATAATTCTTTCTTGTACCAATTTTCAGCCTGATACCTCAAAAAATGAGGCAGCCAGAGCGCACATCAAACATTTTCGAAAATTTTTTAAATAGTGTATAAAAAGAAAAGAACTGGCATGGATTTGGTCCAAATTCAATAGCAATCATCGGTCTGTAATAGTACAAGTTTGTGCAAAATTTTGGACCGATACCTGAAAAATTGTGGAAGCTAGAGTGTGTACAGACATTTTTGAAAATATTCAAAATCATGTGAAAACAAAAGCACATGTTTCAAGAAAAATTGAAGAGGCCATAGGACATCGACCCCTCAACATATGTGCCAAATTTCAGCTTCATCGCTCAAGCAGTTATCAAGTTATGGCTTGCACACACACACACACATGCATACGGACATTTTTGCTAAATGTGATTTCTCGACGTTTTGGAACATACTGAACACGTTTACATGAAAAACTCGAACAAAACAAAATTTCACGAAAACAAATCTTCTTGATGAAGCAAAAATGCGGCAATTGAAATTGCGACATTGCTTCCCCGCTGTTCTCTTTTTTTCATACAAATTCTGTTATTTTAGGTCACTAGGAAACATTAATTTAAATTAATGTTTCAATTAAAAATCTATATTCCCGTAAAAACCAAGAATTAGACTATTTACGGAAATATTGTTAAAAAATGGAGTCGTTATAAAATTGGAACTGCTCGATCGATTCTCGCCAAATTTAAACTAGTACCATGTTTTATTACAGTCCAGAAGTAAAGCAGATTTAAGACCGATATCAATATGCGCGCGAGTTAATGCGCGAAGGACATTTTTCAAAACATAAAAAACTGTTATAAAATTTGAGCGTTCGCTATCGTGCATACAAGATCCAAACATACGCACACACTCTCACGCACACACATACAGACATTTCGTACAAATCACTTTTCTCGACTTTTTAAAGCATTTTGAGAATCCTGAGATAAAAATCGGGGAAGCAAAAAAAAACAATAATTGGAGCATTTTGCAAAATTTTGTCACAGTGGTTTTACAGAATATTCGAGTCTACAAAAAAAAATCGCTTTTCACGCAGCTTGTCTGTTTTTTTCAACAGTGTTTTTCTCATATATCACGTGACAATTTAGGGCACAAGAAAACGAGACACTAAACAATAGAGCTCCTGTTTTTTTTTTTTTTTTTTTTTTTTTAATAAACATCCCTCAATTTAGTTTCACATGACAGTTGAAATATTTTCTGCTATATTAAATAAAGTACTGTTAACACGAAGGAAAGGTGTTGGAGTACAAAGCCGTGTAAGGCTTTGAAGAAATAAGACCCAAGTCGACACGTCTATATGCTCGACACCGCGAGCAGATGATGCGCGAGTATACTTACTATAAAAGGGGACCGGGGCAACTGTTGGAGGCCAGAGGCTTTTGCCTGCGTCATTCGGTGCCCTGACACATTGCTACACCAATCTATATATATATATATATATACATATATATATATATATGAAAAATTGTATTTGTGTATGTATCGCGGTTGGGTATAGCGCGTGTGCGACAAAGGTAGTACGCTAGTATAGCGCGGTATCCTCAAGCTTCACTATATTTAACGATGTGTACACGCTCTGTCTGTCGGTGCACGTGTATAATATTATTCTATGCATGGTAGTATACATTAGTGATGGTATCGTCGTAGTTGTCGCAGAACATAAAAAAAAAGGTGTATTGTATATACGAAAACACTAAAAAGAAAAAAAAACGTAGAAATTCAAATATTGAACTCGTTATATCATATATTTTATTATTAAATTGAATTCGACTGAATTTTTTGTTTTTTTTTTTTTGGTGATTTGAAGTATTTTTTGACACTTTCAATTCTGAATAATTTTACTTTGACTAATTTTGGAATGAAAAGTACAATTTTGAATTAATATAAAAAATCACATGAGGTATTAATAGTTTATAATAAAACCATAATAATAATTAAAATATTTCCACAACACTGCGATCGAATATTGTCAAATATTTCATCGCCTAAGTTACACAATTCTAATTTTGTGAAATGCTGTCGAAAAGGAAACAAAAAAAAAACGGAATCACCTCAGAAATATTTTTTGAATAATTCTCAGTTGAAAAGTTGGTATTTTTTTTAATTTGAAAATTATTTTTTTATTTATTTTTTTCATATGGCTGATTCTGATATCCTACAAAATGCGAAATTTCATCGCAAAGATATAAATTCAACGAGAAGCAATGTTGCTATATTTAAATGAAATATTTCGATAATATTTTCAAAATATTTTAGTGCTACGTGGAAATTTAATTTCAATCTTGACAATATTACGTTTTTGTTAATACCAAAATCTTTATCTAAACATCGTGTCCTTAAATTACACGTAAACGTTCAAATCCGTAATTAAAAAAAAAAAAAAAAAAAAAAAAAAAAAAATTAAGTTCTTCAATTTCACGGTGGTGTCCCATTTATACCCTCGATTTCCCTTTTGCACGTAAGCTCCGTGGTATCAGTGCATTAGAGTGTGATCTCGGCCAGTGCGCTTAGCATATGTGTGCATCGACGTGTAAGCAAGGCTGATCGAGGATCACGCAAAAGCGGCAAAACAGTAGAAGCTCGGAACTTCTCGACTTTGCGACGAGAGGAACACGTGAATGATATACTTGTACCAGCAACAACGGGCGTTCTTGTATCATTTTTTGTCAGAATGTATGCAGACTGTAAACTTGTTGCGATTCAATTTGGTTGCCATATAGATCGAACGATTAATGGCTCTGGTCCAATAAGCAGGCTTATAAACTGGCTCCAACATTTCCATACATTTCGATATATTATCGTACTGTTTTTTTTTTAAGAGAGCAAAATAAATATATTTGCAGCTATTCAAAAATTTACACGTTATTTATTATAATTGCTGAATGTTATTATTTTGAAAAACATAATTGAATTTTATTTCCAAAAGTATTACGGCTTTGGAAATCAGTTCATCACAAACATGAGAGTTACTTTTATTTTGAAATTTTTCAAAGTGAGAGTTTTGCTACTATGGAGAAATTATAAACTTTTCATCGATTTTCGTTACATACATTTTTTTCATCCAAAGAAAAAAAAAGTAGTTCGTCACTTTTCTTTCACGTTATACGTGTTTCGTTATTTATAAACAAACATATTTCTGTAACATGTGCATGAAAAAAAGAGATGCTTTTCATGACGTATCAAAATTGCTGCACTTTCGTCCCTTGGGATAAATTTTCTTTACTTTCGTCCCGCAAAACTGCTATATATGTGACTCATGTGATAGCTGCCCTCAATGTGCATTCGCGGATGGAAAACCTTCGCATTTGTCGCAATCGCCAAATGTCGACCCTTATCACACACGTTTTATACGATTATCATATTTCGGATTAAACTTTATTTCCGTCAAAAACTTTCTTCAACAAATTTACCAAAATTTATTCAAAAATATATTCAACAATTTTTTGAAACAATTGTTATTCGTTCATTTGTAACATTTGTGATTTTTTATTGGAAAAATTGAAAATCGCTTACATGTGGAATATCATTGAGATCCTTTGCCACCAAACCTCGATTATATCATTTTTGCCCTCATTCGTTAAGAAAACCACTTGAAGGATGGTCGAAGGACTGTACATACTAATCTTAGCAATATCAGCAACGAAGCAAGACACAAAATAACATAGAACAAGCGGTTGTGGTATTGATTTTTACGCGGGTTCTCTCTCTCTCTCTCGCTTTCTCTCTCTCTCTCTCTCTCTTTCTCTCTGTCTCTCTTTCTCGTCTCTTCGTCCTCCTTCTCTGCACGTAACGTCCATCGCTGACACAGGGTAGCACGGTCTAGTCATGGCGTTTGCGTAACAACCCTCCCGCAGCAGGTGTGTCTGTATGCTAGTATATATATACATATTTAAATATATATATATATATATATATATATATATATATATGTATATATGTATGTATATATAGTAAGCCATAGTACAATACGCCTACCAGTAAATCTTCGTCTTGTGATATACGAACTCGAGGATTCGAGCGGAAATTATGACTCGCATTGCGAGCGGGCGAAGCGTACGGAGTGCGACTTAGTTCCTGGCGGAGATGTACCGGAGGAAAGAGAGAGGCCTTTCAGTATTTTGTGTGAGGAGCGAAAGGGGTAGGGAGTGAGGGAGGATTGAGGCGCTATGAGGCGCGCGGCGGGAAACCCACACGCTGTTAGTAAACGCGTTCATCGATTTCCACGTTCGTCGAACGTATCGTGTAACGACCCTAAGGCTCGAAAGATCACATGTGCAGGTACTGACCTCCCGATATTGATTGACAGTAAATTTCTGCACGGCCGTTAAGGTCACGGGAATTAATCAAAGTCAAGCTTATTTTTCCGGCGTTTTCCAAAACGCGCGGTACGAAATTCAATTTACTGTTCGTTGACAACAATAAAGGCTAGTGACATTTTTTTCTAATATATTTTGTTGAACTTGTCTGCAACTGGATTTTAGTTATTGGCCAAGGTGCGAGTTAATCCTTTAGTTTCGAAATAGCTCTGTTTATTTATATATTCCATAAACTAATTTTGTATTAATTTTTTTTATTTAATAATGTTAATTAATAATATTTTAATAATAATTAAAATACGAAATAATGGCTACTGGAAAAGTAATGGCTTGTTAGATTGACTTTTCTGACAATTTTTAATGAATACTTGTAGAAAAATCTTTTTGTTTATCGTATTGAAAATGTTGTAATTTTTTTTTTATTAATGTGTTAGGATATTCTAGAAAAATAATTCGTATGAAAGTATTTATGGAATAAATAAATGAATAGTGAGTTCGAAAGTAATGGGATTGTCACACCCTTGATTATTAGTATCCTGGTGATTAGATTTACTCGTTAATTTTGAAAATTGTACCATTCGATAGTGGATGTATCAATTTAAAATTTAATTTGAGAGATCAATTTAAAAAATATATATTGTTCTCAAAGTTATAGCGGATTTAAGATTCACGCGGGAAATCGCCTATTTGAACTCACCGGAAAAACCCGACTTCACCCGAACAGGCTTATGGCGTCACTATGTTGTTACCGAGCGTGTAAATCATATCAAAAGGGCTTCAAGAAAAACTTAAACTTGCCTTTTGAAGAAAATTTTTTAAAAAATTTAAATTTCAAATAAATAATACAAATTTAAAAAGAATAAATTGACAAAGCCAGATTCTATTATTGTCAATCTATAATAGGAAAGTGAATGTTCCCGCTCTTTTAATTTACGAGAAAACCCGATTATGATTTTTTTTTTTCTAAAATTTTTAAATATAACTTTTATGCCCTCCATTTTCTGCAGAACTCAGAATAAATTTAAAGCCTTTATTCTACGAATAAATTTGGAAATTTAATTCTTTGTAAAAAAAAAAAAGCTTTCTAAACATTACCGATTTACTGATAAATCAAAAAGAAAAGAAGAAATCTCATAAAACGTAGACTTTTTCAAAATATTCCTAATGCATTTACGTTGAAAATATATTTTTCAAATAAATTAATATTGAAAAGTCTATTGAATAAGAATAATGATTTTTAAGTATATTTATAATGTCGAAAAATGACAAATAGTTAAAAGTATGAACTTTTGAAGGTACAGTAAAAGGTATGATAGAAAAGAGGGTAGATAATTGTATCACCGCTTTTTTAAATTTTTTTTGTGTTTCTTTTTCTTTTCTTCTTCTCCTGTTTACTACCTCGACGAGCTCGCGACGTTCGTGCAGCACACACTCTTCTCTTTTTATATATACAGCCTACGAGCCACCCACCCACCCTTCTTCTTTTACAGAAAAGTAAAAGTTTATCTAGCCCCTGACTTTACTAACTGGTGCATCCAACCCGGCATTGTGCCGATCAATAGGAAAAGCGACTACCGCCGTCGAGGCACACGGTGCACGCGATTGTGGAGAAGCGATATGCGACTACTAATACGAAAGCTCGAGAAAGGGCCGTGAGAGAGAATATTGCGACTCGCGACAAACATTCGTGTACCGCGTCGAGACACTCGACGCAATTGTCTGAAAATGAACTTTACTCGCATATACTTAGGCAACCTGTAACAGCTTTTCTCTATTTTGTACATTAAAAATCCTTTAACTGGTTTGGTTTTTTTTTGCTGAAGATACTGTAAACTAAATTGTCGAGGAATATTTTAGTAACGGTATTTATATATAAATAAGTTAAAAGCATTCATGATTAAGTTAATATTTATAAAACTGTATATTTTTCATAATTAATGTATATTAAATCATTTTAATGATATTATAACATAACTAGTAGTTATTATAAATTTATTAATTGTAGTATCATTCCATTGAAATTGTATTCGTTGCAAAAGAATTTATTCCGCGTTAAAAAAATAAATAAATAAATTGAATCGATTCAATGTCAAATTATTTTGTTCTCTTGCACTAAGTTTTGGACAATTCTTTTTTTTTTCTTCTATATTTATGTTGATTTATTGAAAAGGTCATCAGTGAAAAATCAATAAACACATTTAAATACATTTTCTGTGTTTCCATAACATACATACATTATGTACCCACAGGAAAAAACGTAACTAATGTATTTTTAAGTTATTTTCTTCACAGTGAAGAGAAAATGTTTTACGAATGGTTCTTAATTTTCATACGATTTAAGTGCATTTCCATAAAAATTGCAATCTATAGACTCAATCGTCAATGATAAAGAATGAAACGAACATGTGACGTGACATTTTTACAATTCTCATTGTGAAATTACTAAATATTCACGTTCAATTTTCAGACTGTATTATTAATCAAATGTTTGTGAATCATAATTACTAGAGTTAAACTTCTCACTTTAAAAGCGCTTCGAACTAGAGAAATCAGTTCCAATTTTTCTTAACTGTTTTTGGAAACTTTTATACAAAAAAAGCAGAAGACTAATGTACTTCTTTGAAAATTGTCATTAATCAATTCGTATACGAAAAAAAAGATGTTTTTGTTGGTTAACAAAACCATATTGTAAAATAAATCAGCTTTCACTGCCATCAATTAAACAATAAAATTTTGTAAAAATGCTAAAATATGTTTAGCAATGATTTTGACTAGTGGTGAAATGTTTCAACCTCCTGAATATAGCTTTTTGCAATTTGCAATTCTATTTCACAATTTACGCAGTGTCTCAACGGGCTTAACGAGATGTCGTGAAAATCTTGGAGCGTTCCTTCTCCAGAGAATTTCAGATGGCAGTGTTTCAAGCGAAAATGAACGAGCGAGCGAAATAGAGAATAATGAACAATGGAGCTCTCGCTTGCGGGGCCTCCAATCTGAAGGGCACTGGATCGAACCCTTCTACCGTCGAGTATTGTCTCACTTTCTCTCTCTCTCTCTCTCTCTCTCTCTGCCTCCCTCTTTCTATCTCTCTCTCTCTCTGTGCTCTGTAACTATCCCGTACATTGCTGCAGTGTCCCAGCAGAACTTATTGTCTCCTTCATTTTTTCCCTCAGTTTATATACCATAGCGAATACATACTCCCAAAGTGTTTCGTGTCAGAAAAGACTTGGTAAGGTAGATTCTATACAAGTACATACAAGCCCCCCCCCCCCCCCACCGCTTCCCTCTTCGCCTCTTTAAAACTCCTCAAGATTATCTGTCTGCGTCTCGCAGTCTTCGCAGCTGGTGACAAAAAGGACCGATAAGAAAATAAAATATTACTAAAAAAAATGCTAAATAATGTACGACGGTATTCCCGGTTATAGGCACTGTGCCTGTAATGGACAATTTTATTACAATCATGTAGATATTGCTACAGTTAAATACTGCAAATATTGGTATAACTTCCTTAATCTCGAACTATCAATTCTCTCTCGAATAAAAAATATATAGCAAAAAAATTATACCTAATATATAGCTCGTATAAAAAATTGTACCTTGAGTTTGCTGAATTTTACTTAATGCCTAGTTTTCAAATTAGTTTTAATTAATGGTGTTCATTCAATGCTAAATATTTTTAAACGCTTTTAGAAAACGGTCTTGCGGATTTTTTTTTATCTGGGGTGATTTGTATTACAGCATGTGGTCATAACACAGAGAAATATTCACAGCGATGGATTTAGATAAATATTAACTGATCAATGGGAATTTTCGAAGAGACTCATTTTTGTTCAGTTTTTTCCCAAGAACAATCCGTAATATTTTAAAAAAATTTAATGCTATGTGGGTCTGTTTGATGAATGAGCTGCATGAGTCATCCCTCAATGAAATTGACAAAGAATTGCAGATTATTTTTGATAAAAACTTAACGAAAATATATCTGCTTGGAATGACCATTGATCAGTTAACGTTTTGGTAAATCGATCACTATACCTGTTTCTCTCTATTACTGTTACATAATGCATAGATCAGATTGATTATAAAAATACAAGCACAGTTACCGACTCTTAAAACCAAATATATAAACCCAAACTCTACAGAAATATTGTTGTTCTCTTTTATTTTATTTGTCGTACTAAAACGTTAAATTGGGCCGGTAACCCGCAAGTATATAGAAACACGTGACATTTTTATAAATTTTTGTAAAATAATTTACAATTTTATTACCAATCGTGCAATTGAATAAATAAACTTCTTATGTTTAAATACATCATACAGGTCAGATATTTACTTGTTAAACTTTGCACCCGGTCGATGTGAGTTAAAAGTACCGAGCCTTAATATTTTACACTTCGTAAAGAATGCAATCATGTTAACGTTATACACTTCTAAAAAGATATTTTATCATACTACTATTGTTTCGAAATTGAAATAGTGACATTTGAAGATTTTGATAATGCAACTCTCATTTGTCTACTTAACCGTGCCCATACTATCTTAAGGGTTTACTAACAATATACAAATTCATAATACAAAATAAATTTGACCGTCTTCAGATCATACCAATAAATTTGGCGGGAAGCTCAACCGTCATTCCTCAACACAAATGCCCTTATAAACGCTTTACTATACAAACCCCGCATCATCATCTACACAACATTTTTTTTTTTTTAATCCCCTAGTCTGGAAACTAAAAAGTGTCTATTGAGACAGAAGCCTGACACGACCATCCGGCGCGATAGCGTCTCGTCTAACCAGAAATACGAATAGTCTCCATGTCCTCTACTATACATATACATAGAATCTTCTTAACATGCTGTCTCCCCGTTGTAAAAGGGAGAAAACGGCCGTCACCGGAACGCACGCGGGTGTAGAGAACACGCGCGGGCGCGCCAGTTCGCAGTGGCGGCATGAGATAAGGGTCGCGGCTATGTCGTGGGGAAGAGACGAAAGAGCGAGAGAAACGCGAGAAGAGCTGTCGCGTTTGGCGGGGCCGTCGTAGTGTACAAAGAGAGATAGAGAACCGACAGAGAGAAAGAGCGAAATGGAGAAAGGGAAGCCTCCCTGGCGGTGTTCGCGTCGGCGGCATGGCGATGGCGTCCGTCGAGGTTGCGTCTGCGCTCATTCGCCAACACCGCGTGACCAATTCCGATCAATACTACGTGCACGGTGTGTTGTATATTCCCGCTCTTGCTCTAGCTTTCACGGTTTCACCCTGCCGCAGCAGCAGCAGCAGCAGCAGCAGCGTCAAAACCACCCTCTCCACATGACCAAACCCCCTTCCCCACGAAATATCTATGTATACAGAACCATCTGCACGTAGCGCGAAGGATGTTGAATTCGAAAAGTGTTATTCCGCGCGTCTATCTCTGAATGATATGGGAACGGGTACGGGAACGCCTCTCCACGTGGGTACCACGTGTGCGCCGCAGCAGCACCAGTCCGCGTTCTCTCCTCCTCCTCCTCCTCCTCCTTCTCCTCCACCTCTCATCCGGATCACCTCTCCCAGCGCTCTCGCACACCTCCTTCTCGCCTCTTCTCTCACGTTTATCTAACGGGCATAACTCTCTCTCTCTCTCTCTCTCTCTCTCTCTCTCTCTCACACTCCCTCTCTCTCTCTATGGCGCCAATCCTTACGCGCCGTCAGCTCACGGGCCTCTGAAAACCAACAACACGGCGCACCGCACACGCGTTATGCCGCACGATAACGCACTCTCACTCACACTTTCGTCGAACTCCACGTAGCTTGGGGAGAGAGGGAAGAGCAACACGCGTTTGGTCGAATTGCCCGCGCTCTCGTTTGTTGTTATCACGAGGGGGAGGACCGATGACGATGGGGATGCAGCACGTTGTGCATATGCCCGATGCGTTTCTGACCTATATCGAAATGTTTACAGCTGCTACCGGAATCCCAAAATTTAGTCCTTAACACAAAAATCCACGTTTCTTTTGGTTAATATTTCTGTTTCTTTTTTTTTTTATATATCAGATGACCCTTTCGACTGCGAATAACGTTTTGCAAATTGTCTTTGTTATTCGTGAAAACGACGTCAGGACGAATAATCAGTGCGGAGTGTTTTGTTTTTTCGTGATAGATTGGATTTTAGATTGGACAGAAGATTGTCCGTATCGGTGAAGAATAGCAGGTGAATAAGTAGTGTGATATGTGGAGATAGAAAAGAGTGAGAATAGCAAAGTAAAGGTGTCATCAGAAGGGTACAATGATAGTGATATATCGGATGTTTTTAAGAGAGGTTTTTTTTACATTGCCGTTGTTCCATAATCACGTATACGAATATTATCGGAAAAGCACAATATTTTTCGTTTGTTACGACGTCAAAACTAACCTGCTATTCTCAATGCAGACATTCTCTGAAACTCAGGCTCCTGCAGCCACTTCCACATCCTCCGAAAAGTTTCCCGTCCGCTCTTGAGTTTCGACCATGGTTTTGGATTGCGCAACAGATCGCTAAGCGTACCCTGACTACGGCATAGTACCCTCTGTGCGAATATTGCCTGAGGTATGCTGTATCTCTTGAGTTCGGCGCTGATTCTCTGGGCGAGTTCCTTAGTGTTGATTTCCTCGACTTCTCCGGCACCGTTGCCCGCCGAGGAGACCGTTTTCATAACGACCGATGTGTGTTGAACATGTTGCTGGGTGTGCGATATCGTTTGTTGCTGAATCGACTGTTGTTGCTGTTGCTGATGTTGCTGCTGTTGTTGCTGTTGTTGCTGCTGCTGCTGTTGTTGTAGCTGAGTTTGAATCGGTGGCGGGGATGTCGCGGGTACCGAGAGCGTCGGCGGTGAATGATGGGAAGGCGCGAAACTCGTAGCCGCGGAAACCGGCGGCGATGGTGGGCTAAGAGCAGCGGGACTCTGTTGTAACCTCGGTAAAAAAGCTGGCTCATAATGAGGACTAGCTGATTTATGAGGCGAATTAAGACCACTCTGACTGTAAGCACTCTGTGGCGATAGCGGACTTGGTTGTAGTCCAGCACCGGGCGAGGGATAATTGTGCGGCGGTGACATTCCCATCGACGGTAATTTGTCGTAAGCGTAAGGCGAGCCTCCCATACCAAGGCCAATATTTCCAAGTCCATTGTTCTGCATAACGGCAAAACTGCCGGAAACACCGCTACCTGGATGTGGTCCATAAACGAATTTATCGCTCATTGTGGATATCGGTGGCAGAGGCTGAAGCGGCGTTAGGGTAGCGTAAGAGGATCCAGGACTAAAGCCAGGCGGCGACATTCTCTCGGCGACCGAGGTCAGGGTTTGATAAGTAGGCTCGGGCTGCATAGCCCTAAAGTCCGTGGCGTCTATCATGCTCGCAACCGAAACACTTATGCCGGAGGTTGGTGTTAATTTACCGGGGCTTAATAGCTCCGAGTCAGCGTCGTCCCGCGAATCAACGTCCACGTCTTGTGGTGGCACGATAACCGACAGTGTTTCCCTAGCGTTACTTGCCCTGACCGGGGCGGCTGCCGATGTGTTGTCTTGTGATGAGGATAAATCCTCAGCAGCGGCGAGGTGTTGCTGTTGCTGCTGTTGCTGCTGATGATGATGGTGATGGTGATGCTGGTTGTGATCACCTCCACTGGTGCCTCCTCCGCCTCCGCCGCGCTGCTGTGGCTGCTGCTGCTGCTGCTGCTGGCTCTGCTGCTGCTGTTGGTGGTGGTGCTGCTGCTGCTGCTCCACCTCCTGCTTGACGCCGCCGAGCGCGCCAGCCGCGAGTAGTTCGAGCGGTAGGCTCGCGCACGCGATGTCGGGACTTTGCGATGCCGACGATGACATACCCTCGGCGATGCAAGCACCCTCAACGCCACCACCACACCGGCTTCCTCCACTTCCTTCTCCTTCTCCTGCTTCTCCTCCTCCACCTCCTCCGCAACTACCGAGTCTACCTTCGGCTTCGGCCTCTGCTTCGTCGAGCTCGTCAATTCCCCCACCGTGAAAACCGCGCACCTCGTGGCTACGATGCCGATGCACCCTACCACCTCCGATCGCACGCACACTGACGATCCTGCTGCTGCTAATGCCGCTGCTACCACTGACACTAACACCACCACCAATAACGGTGTTGTTACCGATACCGGTACTACTTCCACCACCCCGACCGCCCCTACCTCCGCCGCTTCCAGCAGCAACACTGCCTCTGCTGCCACCGGCGCAGCCAGCGATACTGCTCCCACTGGTGTTACTTGAACTGCTGTTACTGCCGCTGCTGCTGCTGCTGCTGCTGCTACTCGTGCTACCGCCACCCCCGATACCACGACAGTTCCCATTCGAGCCGCCAACCCCACTGCCACCCCGGCCATGCGTACTTACCGCAGCCGGGGAATCGACCGAGTCCAACAATTGGTGCTCGCTATGCGACCGATGATCGGTTATGTCCCCTATACCTTCCATTTACGCACATCTAGTTGTGTTTTAACGTCGACTCGGCTTGTAGTGCGAGGGTCGTAAATCACGACTAGTTCGGATAACTACTCCGGCAGGTAGGTCACAGTACCTCGTCTCGCACTCTTCACAAATAAAATAACCCAAAACACTCGACAATTGTATTTTTAACTGGTGTTTTTTTTCCTACACTTCTTCCACCGAATTTTCGACACACACACTACACGGCACAACGAGGTACTCACGAGGTTCAAATAATAAAAAAACAACTATTATCAATTAGCTTTTTTTCTCACAACTCTTCTTCTTCTTCCGCGTCTTCTGGCTCTGCAACAACCTCTCACCCGAAGTCTCTGTTCACGACGTTGCAACGAACAACAAAAACGACCATGCGTTCTCGCGCCACTCGAGATAACTCCGGTGATTCGCGACGTTGCGTTCACGAAAATCAACGTGCCTGGAGAAGACGCAGTTACGCTGGGGAATTAAAAAAACGCAACTTTGTCACTTGTACAACGTAACAACAACTATACTTTTCTCACTTGTGAATAATCCGTTTATCAACTTCAGTAGCACTACCGGCTTTGTGAGATCTCAAGGACTCGACTCTTCGACACTGTTATTACCTTCGTCGATAACGTTAAACCTTCCCCGTAATTTGTCAAACCTATTCGCTTCTGATTTCACAATAACTTCACCACGGTCGTGTTCCACGATTATCAAAACCGGCGCGTTTATCGTGCAATATGAAACGATAATCAGCTCGTGCGTGTTGATAGTCGGCATCGAGATGACACTGCTACACAACTTCGGCTTCCTGTTTCTGTTTTGAAAGTCGTTGTAACGCAAAAGTGTTAGGCACGATTATCCACAAGCAGCACCGTGCGCTCATGACATACGCGGAGCAAGTGAGCACACTGCGCGCCCAGTGAGTGAATAGCTGTGCAGCGATGGAGCAGAGCACCGCAGTGAGCCAAACAGAGAAGGATGTAAGAGGCGCTAGCGAGAGAGCGCGAAAGAACGTGAGGGGTACAGCAGCAGCCGGAGTTATATAGCTTGGTGAGGCTTATGCTAGCTCTCTGCGACTGCATATACCTACTACTACCCTTCGCTAAAACTCGCCAGCTAGGAGAACCAGTGTATGTGCGTGTGTGTGTATATTATATGCGTATATAAGAGCGACAGAGAGAAGAGGTCCCCTTCGTGCTGCGCGCCGCCTCTCTTCACCCCTGGCGAACCGTATGGCCAACCCCCTCACGGCCACTTCCCACCCAACTGTTCTTCCACTCTGTCCCGGTGTGTCCTCACGCACTCTACTCACACGATCGAGACTTTAACCGCGTGCCTTTCCGTAGAAAGGAAGACCCCAGAGGTAGCGCAACGCGTAACGCGCACGTGTGTGCGCACAGCTAACAGCTATAGCGCCTCTTTCTATAGGTAAAGCGCGTGCCACCAGGCTCTATGGTCCAGGTGTAACTGCTATGAAGCATTTGGGTGTTACTTTCTTCTCACTCGACAGCGTCTTCTTATGACTCTACGTTTTGTATGTCATTTTCTGTCCTTTGGTTTTGCAAACAGAGTAAGGGAGACGCATTTGCGCGCGACCGCGGTGAGCGCGCGCACCAAACCCCTTCTTTATATTTTATCCCGCGCGATTAGGCTCTCTCACTGTGCCCTTGGACTTTTTTCGGAATATTGGTAGGACTTTTTTTCACGTATGCAATACACTTTTTTTCCTCTTTTTTCTTTTTGTATTTTAATTGAGGTATTATTGTTCTGACGTCATCGGTACGTTTGGTGAATGAGGGTGAATTTTAAACCTTTTGGCGGGGGGTGTTGGAGGCGCGAGCGACGTATATGCGTCTCTCGCCTTTCTCCTCTTCCCGGCGAATCCACCACCACCGCGAGTACTGCGTTGATTGTATAGCTCGGCAATCTCTTCCCCTCCGGCTCTGGCGTCAGTCAGGTTTCTATCGATTTTCCGATACCTTGTGACCGTACTCGCTCGATGCGACGATATAGACTCTCGTTGGGAGAGTGACGGAGAGTTGGAAAAGGAGGATAGTGAATATAAACACACGCTTTCGACTGTGCCTTCTATGCGACGACACCTGAAACACCCAACCTCACACGCTCCAATTCGACGTCTCTCTCTCTCTTTCTCTTTGTCACTATAGCTCAAAAACCGACTTCGAACAATAAGCAGTGTGATTCCACTTCGATTTCCTTTGGATTCCAATTTCAATCGATTTAATTATCGATAGTTCTTTGATTTCACAAAAACAAAAAATAGCATTTTTAATAAATTATATTTTAAGTTCCATATGTACCATGGATTTATTCAATACATCATTGTGGATTATGGAATTTTTATAATAAATTTTCACATGTTGGAGAATGTTATTTGTTTTTTTTTGTTCTAAAGTATCTTATTGTTCACAGATAAAAGTCTCGATATCGAGTAGTCTTCATTTTATTTTCGTATCACTTTTCGTTTATACGTACACTCGGTGTCTTTGCACTTAAGCACTGTGTATTTTGAGATCGAAAATTCAATGCTGAATCTCGGTTAAACGAGTCACACGGTCTCAAATCGATTCTGTGTGGTATACGTTCGAAGGTCCGCAAGCACGCGGCCTATACCACCAGCAGCTCTCGGACTCTCTATCCGCGCGTATATCCCGCACTCGGATGCCTTAAATCGAACGTCAATCGTAGAATCAATGAAGAACCGAGGAGGGACGTTACACCGCCGCCATTGCTTCGAGAACGCGCACTACGCTGGCGCGCGCTTCTCTATACACACGCAAAATTCACCACCCCACACGTATACGTTGCCACCCACGCTCGGCGCACTCCACCCACACTTTTGCACATTATGCTTTGCCGGGGGTGAAATGAGAGCGTATAGTCGCGCAGGAGAGCGTCGACGCGGCGAGCCACGCTACGAGCGTCAATAGAGAAATCAATGACGAGAATTTTCCGCTCCTTCGATATAGCGGTCACGTCAGTTGTCTATCTAAGAAGTTGGCAAAGCAACGTTTTATTCCATCGAAAATACTGATAGACAGTCAATACTTTTGTCAATGAATGTTTTATAATAATTGGCACTATTTAAAATACTAACATTTTTATTATTATTGTACGCTGTCTTTTATCATTCCTGTAGGACGATTCGGCATAATTATGAATGGTGCAGGAGAGTAGAGTATAATGAAGTAAATATTAAACAATATGAGTCTATTGTCTCAAGTTTTTAATATTTAAAAAAATGTCTGTTTCAAGTTTTACAAAAATTAAGTACAAAATACTTTCTTAAGATTTGTGTTTAATAAACATAGTAAAATAAATTTGCAAGGTGCCGGAGAAAATATATTTTTAAATAACAAACGGATTTGTTACCTATTCAATAATGACGCATTTGCACAAAAATAATAATATTACACAGTGAAAAGAAAGCAATTTTTTTCTTGTACTTTTAATAAAAAGTTTTTGTCCACAATTTATTTTTTGTTGTACGTTGTACAAGTTTCATACTGTGTTACGCAATATTGCAAAATAGTGTTTTAAAATTTTTCGAACCCACTCGGCAGTACTAAATTTTATTTCCATAGCCTGACCCTTTTAACTAATCCTGATAAAAGAATAAAAATGTAATTAAGCAGTTGATCCAAAAAATAAATCATTTTCTTACGCCGCCTAATTACTTTTTGTACGAAATTTTAAAAAAATGATATTCCACTGTAATAAATTGCTGTCGACTTTTTTTTTTTTTTTTTTTTTTTTAACGCGCTACTTTTGAGGCTTATACAATTGAAAGCAATGTCAATGAAATAAATTATATATTCACGTCGCTCTTTATATATTCGAAGAGAGAGAAAGAGAGAGAGAGAAAAAAAAGTCACGCGCGCGTCTTTGGCTTCTCGGTCGGAAGCGAAACGCCGTGGCGCACGAGTCTTGCCATTAACCAGTACGAGGAGAGGGTAAAGCAAGGAGTCTTACAGTCGTTGGTGGAGTTGCGCAAAACGCGCTATGTTTCAGGGTGTGCTGGACGCCAGCGGTGGTTGCTGCTGGTGCAGGAGAAGCGCGCAGGACAACACGGTCGACAAGAGACGAGGCGAGGCATTCTCGACGAGGGGGGAAAGGGGGCGCACGACGGCGATCTCGCGCTACGGGGATCTGTAACGAACTCGATACGTAGGGGTTGCGAGGACTTTGGTGGGGGGGGGAGGGGGTTGCTCGACGTGTAGAGCCTCAGGGTTGAGGGGGTTCTTCAGGCTCGGTCGGCCCAAACTTCGAACCCCGACTTCTCTTAAGATTCTTAAGATTAATAATTACGACCATGTATTTTCGAAGAATGTAAAGAACGGCATAAAAATATCTATGTATTAATTAAGGGTGTACGTTCATCATGACGTTATACAGTGTGACGAACACGAGGTCTTGGCCACCATATGCTTCTGTAGAATACATATCAACCTTATGCGCAAACAAACTCTTTAAATTTCGAGGTTGCTCAGGCGTTAACACCTTGAAGAAATTCAACATGTATACTGTTAAGTAATTTAAAAACTGAAATTGCACTATCGATTAATTGTATTTTTAAGACTAAAATAACTGTAATTTTAAGAAGCGCTGAAAAGTAATTTTGTTTTGCTGGAAAATATACAAATCGATGCGGAAATCATATATTTCGATTTTTTTTTTTACTGTCGGTTTAGGTGCTGATTTGATGTATACATTTTCTGACAAGAACTCATATAATTCGTGATTTATTTAAAAAATTGTAAATCATATATTATTAATTATTATGTTCTGCATTTTATAATTCGACATCAAAATTACATAAAAAAAATATCACCATTGTCTTCAACCATTGAACTTTCATTTTTATTAATAATCTACACGAATCTATAAAAAAAACTTGTCCGTATAATTCGTGATATCATTAAATCTACGAATTATTATTTAAAATACATTTGTGCCATTAAAAAAAAAATAGGCAATGGGTGTCGAATTGAAGAAAATAAAATTTGGGAGAGAAGTGAAATGATAAAGGAGAAAATAATCGAAGAATACCCGAACAATCCAGCACTGGAAGGCCGAGTGTCTGCACGCGAGTGGGGCGCAGGCCGCGCGGGGTCGCCGGTACGAGGGGTTGGCTCGACGCTCTAGGGGTACGCGCGAGGGGGCATTTCGTTGGGACGAGCGCACGCGGCGATGTAACGTCGATATCTCGCTCTATACCGGGCGTTGCGACGAGCCGAGTGGGGCAAACGCCGGATAGGGGAAAGTTCCACATGGGTAAAATAATCGATAGGGAGACCGATATGTACGTACACTGGCTCCTCATCTCCATGTATATACACACATACATATCCACTTTGTATATATAGTATATCTTTACGTAGTTGTATTTAACCACATGTACTTAATCTACATGCACGATGTTGAGATGTAGAATATGTACATAGCGACCGCGTGCGTGCAGAGTGTATTGTGTGTATGTTCGTCTCTGCTTGCTTCGAGTGTGGCCCTTGTGTCTTTTCTCGTTGTGCAGAACATATCCTATTCTAACATCGTACAGTAGGATTTAAATGTTGTTTTTTTTTTTTCAGAAGAAAACTAAATACACTTTTTTTAAAAATGATCATAAGAACCACATATGAGCGAATTTTTATTCTGTCGATAAGTAGCCTAATTTTTGTACTACGTCGTTTGTACTACTTTTTAAGCCATCTGAATTTTTACGTTTTAAATACGAAGTGCTTTTATTAAATTAATTATTGAATGCTATGGTCATTGTATTTTTAATTATATTTGACAACTATTTTTTTTGTTAATGAGGTAGTGAAATTAATTTTTTTTTCAACTTGGAAATTTTAATTTTTCTTTTAGGTTTTTTTGTAGTTTAGGAGGACGCATCTAGAAATCACTGAAAAATCGACAGTGTGCAAATGGAATATTTAAACAGTATAATTGACTGATGCTTTATATGAATTTTTTTATGTTGTAATGGCAAGATACTTAATTATTTTATTAAATTTTGAAGGCTATAGCAGTAGCACTTTAACTTGTATTTTAAAACTATTTTTTTTTAGTAAAATTGTGTGATTTTTTTCTAACATGAAATGAATAAATAAATAAATAAATAAATAAATAAATAAATAAATAACTGCAGATTTTATACACTTATGCCTACATTAAACTTTCAGTATTTTTGTTCTAATTTCAAAACTGGGTTACAGAAAACATGTTACTTTATGCATTAGTCAAAGTATACTACAGTTCAACTGTGTGACGTCACGTTTTACATATGTAACACGCGATAAAAATATATATATATATATATATTGTGAGAACAGACGACAGCGGCCTTTATATAAATTCGAGTTTTCAGTCTATATGACTCAGTGTCTCGCCGGTTTAGTTCTCTCTATCGTCTTCCTTGTCATTGTCCCCTTTACTCCGCTGGCCTGTTCAAGATTCATCCCCGTAAAACTGTTAAAAGGTACGAGAGATGAAGAGAGTAGGTAGTACGAGTTATGTCCTTGTCTTTTATGCTTTAGGTATAGACAGATATAGTTCACACACTGTGTAGAATCTATTTCTATAGATATATAGTAGATATATATATACCATATATATATATATATACGTATATACTGCTGCAGGATTTTCCGTCCACGAGGCGGACAATGACTTTCACGGCTCGTTCAAATTTTATGGAAGATCGTTTAGTCTAGGGGTGTACCTCTCTCTGAATGTTATGGCTTTCGATACATTTCATTGAGCCTCTTGCACTTTCATTAGACTCGATTTTTATTCTCTGATTTACGACTCGATAATTAATTGTACAAGCAATTTTTACCGCGTTATACAATTACGGTATTGCAAAATGTGTTTAAGTCGCTCCGCCACGTGCTCGTCAAATTAGTGCTACATTTTTATATATGGCTCAAAAATTTAAGATCATTCAATTGAGTAGTTCCCGAGTTATGGAAATATGAATTTTAGCCCCTCTATCACACACATACATACCATCATTTTTTCTAAACCCACTTTTCTCGACGTTTTGGACCATTCTGAGTATGCTGACACGAATATCTCGGAAAAAAAAATTTCATAGTCCATAGAACCACAAAAACATGTGTACAAACGCTTTTAAAAATGTGTATGCACTGATTTGACTAGCATACGTTGCAGAGCGACTGCCTTAACCAAAAGTGACGACAACATGCAAAATCCAACGTAGTAACTGCGGTCGTAATACACGGCGATCGTGTTACCGATTATTAAACGCAACTCAACACCACTAATGTCTCGACTTTCGAGCGCGACAGACATCAAGTACAGTTTTGCAAGTGGTCGGAGCATGTAAAGAAGCCGAATCAATTCAGTTCATTCGAAGGCATAAATATTTAATGTTTAAGTCGACAAATAACGAATTTTTGGACTATATCTTAATTTTAGTCTGCACGGTGAAAAAAAAAAGCATAAAAATAATTTTTTAAAAATTTGTAATTTCATATCAGAATTTAAAAAAATAATTTTAACAAAAGAAAATTGTTGTTTTGATTCTCTTTTTTTTTATCGGTTATTCTAATTTAACAGAAAATTGGTACTCCCGATATTAAAATCATTTTTTCTCCGTAATCGGTTACTCAAAGTTTTCCAAATATTTGCAGAATAGAAATTTCAATTTTTCAATTAAATAAAAGAAATATAGGAAAATTGTGAATAAACACAAAAAAAAAGATACTTTGTCACAATTTGTTAATGTCATCATGTACATTAGAGTGGTTCTTTATTTTCAACTTTATTGATTGGTGCAACAACTTGAGTGATTGGCATCGTTTTTTTTTTTTTTTGCGGTAGACAACAAAAATATTAAATTCCAACTGAACTAACCCGAACAAAAGAAATTAAAAAAATGGACTTTCTTCTTTTTTCTTCGCAATTCGGTAGCGACCGCTAACCATTTTTTTGTTACTGATGATTTATGAGGATTTTTTTGGTTTAATATTTGGCACTACTTTATGATTTGCGAGAAAAAAAATTGGCCTTGAAAATGAACTACCCCAATGTACACAGTACTCTACAGCCTGTTTAATGTTTACAACCTTCCCGAGATGACCAGACGTGCACCTTCGCAGTGGTATGCTGTGTTGAATGAACCCCTGCGCTTTCGAGCGAATATATGGAGAGAAAGACAGCATCATAGGTGCACCGTAGAGTGTACAGTGGGTACACGACGCTCCTGAAAGAAATCAATATCTATAATTATGTTGTGGCACGCGGGTACATATGATCATTGGCTAGCACACGGCCCGACAAAATCAGCACCCCATCGGCATAACAGCAACAGATAGATCTCGTGCCGTCCGTACCGCACGCTACCACGAAGCTGCAGTCAGAGTCCATGATTTCATTATCGATCGATACTTAGCAATGTCTAAACGCTAACCTTGAAACACTTGAAGTCTGTCCATTCAATTTAAAGGTCCTTTTAAATGATTGCGATTAAGGACCTTACAAATTTGACTCCTCATTATTTGGCACCTATATCAAGTAATATGTTGTTCAATTTTGACATCCTCATACAGGAGGCTTTATCGAAGGTATGCAATATAATGAGGAAACAATTTGTAAGTTTCTATTCTGTGCGCTTGCTTAAATAGTATATACATTAATTTATCGCTATTATATTTGTGCAAATTAGCAAATTAACAGTCAAAAGATAAACTCGTAAAATTAAAATTTTAATAGAATATCAATCACTAGACACATTCTCGTCAAATTTTATACCATTGATGCTTCAAAGTTTACTACATTTATATAGAAAATTTTGAGCCAGATTATTCGAACCTTCTTCTAAGGTAATTCAAACCCGAATTTTCAGAAATGTCTTTTTTTTCACGCCAACAAAAAAAAACAAAAATATTTTTTATAATTTTCACAAAAATTCTTTTTTCAACAACAACAACAACAACAACAAAAATAATAATAATAATAATAAAAGTATTGCATACATCGGTTTAATTATTTGATATTGAAGGTCGATGACTTGATCCCTTTAAAAAACTTGAAGAAAGAAAGTAGTAGGATGCACGGTCGATTTATGGATGTAACGGGGCATCAACCAGTGGTAGGAACATATGATCGAACACATGGGTAGAGCAAAGCGATCTCGCGCGTAGGGAACACGAGGAGGGGGGCGGGCGGCTATGTCGTCGCGACGACGACTAGGCCTTCGCTGTCCGGAGGAACCCTTAATGGAAGGGGCCCCCTAGAGCACGAGGAGGCTCACCTGCCGCCAGGTGTTAGTAGCAGCACGGGTGAACCATCTGCGCGTGAGCGCCCCACGATCTGGAGGGGCCCGTGCCACGCGGAACCGTTTCCTTTCCACGTTTCCAGCAAATTCGCCGCCCGTATGTATATATACATTCTCGACTATACACCTTGAAATCGTGAGCGTGCGATCAGCCACCAGCACCAGAAGTATATCGGGGAAACCCACGCGCGACGCTCCTCCTGCTTTTGTACGGCACGTGACATAATTACGTGACGGTCGAGGAACCCGGGGAATACTTTAAAGCGGTCTTTTCTTTTCTTATTGTTTTGTTTTTTTTTTTTAAGCTGGAGTGGCCTAATTACTGACCATTAATTAATTTATGCGAATATGAATAGGAATGTATTTAAACTTTTTTTTTGTCTGCATAACTGTGGGAGTAATTATTTGAAAGCGAATTTTTTTTTTTTAATTTTTATCTTTAAGGAAGAAAAAAAAATTTGAGACAATGGATATTAAAACAAGGATGCAACATTGAAGGTGGCACGTAATGAGAAGCTATTGCACCGATAGTGGAAATCTTTGCTACCTTGTGAGACTTTTTTTCTGATCTGATAATTTTAAATTTATCAATAAATGTCGCAATTCCAGTTGCCGCTTTTTTTAATGCATATCTTTACCATTATCGACAATTTATTGATTTTCGTTGTACTAACATAGTTCGTAAAAGTCTTAATCTTGTAAAATCAGAACCTTACGTTCGCCTCCGTTGTACGATAGCTAACATTAACGAGTGCTTAGTCGTAAAATTTAAAACAAAAAGGACTGTGAGCATGTCGCGGGTCTCTTGCATATGCGGGTAATTAAAATACGGGTTTCGTTAGTTAGACATGCGATATTTAGAACAATGATTTCACTAACCGGTGTCGAAAAATAGTAGAGACGCAAGAATAGAGAAAGAAAAAATTACAGAGAACAAACATTTATTTTAAATCAATGGACAATTTTTTCTAGAATCTTTATTCAACGTGTTTAAAGTCCAGGACAATTTTCTAGTCGTACTCTGCGCCAATCGTGATGCTCATCTCGTTAGAAATTATTATTGTCTGATGATACCAACGATTCGTGTCCAAGATTACTGAAATTATTGAGAGAAATATTATCACAACATGTGAAATAGAATGCGGTATGTATTTATAGAAAGTAATTTATTTATAAATTTCAATCTTCATTACTGATCCACATTTTTTCTCCAAAATAGCTTACGCAGAAGGTGTTACGTAAAAAAAATTTTTAAAAAAGTACTTCGAACTTACTACTCAAAATTCGACCCTTAACATTCTTATATTTTTGTAATTCTATTATTTTCCATATATGGGTAAGAAAAATGTTGATATCTATTTTTTCTTGTAGAAAAAAAAATCGCAGAAATTACAGGTGTAACAAAAATCTCTTTTTTTCCAATTCTCGAAATCAACCTTTTTCGAAATTTTCGATCGAGATCTTACGAGACCTATTTTGGAGTAAAAAAGTGCAAGAATCTCAATGAACAGCGGAATGAAAAAAAAAGAAAAATGTTTGTAAGCAAAACAAACAAGAATCTGACTTACTTGTCTCACCCGGTTGAACAGCAACTTCCAGTCGGTTACACGTATAATGGCACTCCCGAGGGGGTTCCAGTATCCATAACTTCGTTCCTCTTATCTGTGCCTGCCACGAGGGATACGCTACGTCGTCCACCTTGTCAAGAAATTGCGATATAGACTATGTATCGATATATACGACGAATGTGCGAAATACATTGGGACACTTTTAAGACTTTTACTTACGTGCATGGGTGCTCCGTAACCGGCGCTACCCATGAAAATCCAATCTGTCTTCTCGGTCTCCGCTGTTGTCGGAAGAAAGTATGGTCTGTGATAGTGCTCGCGCAATATTGTGCCAATTTTCTCGTCGCAATTGCTCCTTAAGAGTGCAAAATTACATGTTTGTTAAATAGAAATCGCAAGAGGATAAGGGACGTTTAAACAATTGACACATTTTATTATAAATAATGCAATATTTATTAAATTTAAATTATATGAAAGTTATTAAGCACATAACATTTTTTTTCTTTCTTAAGAGGGGGCGAGCAGGTAAAAAAATGATTTTCATTGACTTTTTTTTATTCTAGTCATCCTATAAATGTAAGATAAATATGGGACATTAAATATCGATTCGACCTGAATCAGATCCTTAACCTCTCGGATTTGATTCACATTTTTTTGTGTTACTGCTCCAACTGTGAGGGACAACCTGAATTTTTATTAGATTTTTTTGTTAAATATTTAATATAATAATGATTATTTAAAACCAACACACTGTTAGGCAGAATATAAAAATCTGATAAAACTCCCAAAAGTTCTGTATCTGATGTCAATACTTTTAAGCGTTGACCAAAAGTGATGCGGATTCACGCTTCTATTATTTTACACATTTTTTTTTCAATTTTCTTTTTGAAACAAAATTTGTACAAAAAATAGAAGCGACAATCCAGCCGACTTTGGATCCAAAAATGGGACGAAAAAACTTCACGAAAACAAAACTTCCTCCATGAGGAAGCAAAAATATAAATTAAATATAAATTACGAATTACATTTTAAATTGTGAATAAGTTCCGTGAAACCATTCTTAAATAAAAAAACAATTGTAAATATAATTCTGAAAAGCTTATCGTTGTAGACTATAAAAAAAATCGATTGAAAAATAGATTTGTATTTTCTATACGCATACAAATGTATGTGGTAAATAAATGGAAAGTCCATTTGTCGTGTATGAAATAAGTGTATTTTGCAATAAATTATTCACTTATCTGGACTCACCATCCGACGTACCAAGGCTTCGTTCCAGGCTTTTGCAACGCTCGCTCCGTGCTCATATTAAAAACATCATGTAGACTCTGAAATCCACTTTTGTACGGAAAGAACTGACAATTGGCATCCTGTCCCTCGTAGAGAGTTTTCAAGAAGGAATATGAAAAAACTTTCGTCGCTGTCCAGTTGGTCATAGCATCCGTGATAACGACAGGCCTTCCCGAATACGCGTAACTATGTGGGGAAAAAAAAATGTACACGATTACGCAGTCATTCAACAGTTTCATTGATCCGACGAAAAACGGTACCGTTGTTCAAATAGCGTCGGATCCACTTTTGCGAGCTTGTCAACCTGTTGGACGTCCAGACAGATCGAACAGTCTTCGGGTGGGCGAAATACTTTTTGAAATATCGGCGGTGTATCCACCAAACACTGCAAAATATATCAAATTAATATAGTTTGTAGTGTCAAAAATTTTCTTTTTTGGACACAGAATTTACGGTAAACATCTTCTTTTTTTTAAATAGTCGACGAAATTTTTTTAAATAGTCGTTTTCAGAAATTCCAATTTTGGGTAATTACACTACATTTAAAAAAAAATTTATTTTATTTTTAACTGCTTGGGGCTGTCCCCATTTTTGCACTAGTCTCAACAAAAAATTTAATAAATTAAAAAAAAAAATTATAGTTTTACCAATTTTTAGTTATTCCCACCTTCTTCAGGTTTTTGCGTTTTTATTTCATCCCTAATCTCTTCCAAATCCCCCGTGCAAAAAAAAAATAAGTAAGTAAAAAACTATACTCATGTTATAAGGGTTCATCTCAAGCTTAACCGAAAATTATTTGGGAATACTTGGCCTACTGATTTTCTTTCAAAAGTGTGCAAAGTGTAAAAAGAGAAAAAAAATTATTGTGGGCGTGCCGCATTACCCGCATGCTTCTGCCATCTGGCAAAACATTCGTTTTTTTATACATCAACAAGACATATTTTTTTTCAAACCATATAAAAAAAATGATTTTAAAAAATCGTTTATAACATTTTTAGGCAACTTCTACGTTTCGTCATATTTTGATTTATTTTGTTTTTATTTCGAGAATCAATTTTGTTTTCAATTATTATTATTATTCAAAATGTTAATTAATTAATATAAATTCGTATAAAATTGCACTACCATCTGCGATTTTTGTATTTTCATTTTATTAAATATCTTTTTCCATTTCGAGGAAGAAAAAAAAAAGAAGTTTTAATTTGTCAAATTCACATTTTTATCGTCACTTTACTAATTCAAAAGAAAAAATTGCAGAATAAAAGAAAAATGTTTAAAGCAACGAGCAGACTTGTTACTTGTGAAAACCAGCATAATGACTTATAAAAAAAAAAACAAAAAAAGAATTGTCAACGGAACGTAACTCACCTTTCGATTAATATTCATCGAGATATTATTTCTTGCGATATAATATATTATCGTTGCGAGCACCGTTAGGCCGCACAAATATCGTTTCGTGGGTTTAAAATTCTTGGTTCGTACGCGCGAATTAACGCGCCAAAATCCAAAAGCACGAGACACAAGTCCGAGCTCATCAATCTTTCCGACAATTGATTGCAAGTCACGTTTAGCCAAATCGAAACGCTTTCTCGATTGTATTTCATTATGTATTTTCTCCGTTTTCTCCGTCATAGTGAATAAACACGAGCTGTTGACGATCGGCGAGACAGTGAATGTGTGCTCGCTCTGAAACGAGTTGCGCGAATGTTTCCTCCTCGACAGCTTCGAAAGCTGAAGCTGCGCGGGAGAACCGAGATTACCGAGGATGCATGGAGGTGTGAAACAAGAAAGCCATGATCCTCGAGCTACTATTGGTCAAGAAAAAAAATAAATGCCACCCCAGCAGCTATAGGGCAGAAAACGATTGAGGGTAGAGAAAAAAAAATGACTAGGGTTGATTTTTATAGTGATAAATATACGTCAATATATATCAGTTATCGCTGTCTACAAAATACTATTGCAATAGCAAACGTATATTAAGAATTGGATAATATCTGTTGTAAAGCATGAATATAAAATATTTGTGAATTAACATTTTTCTTAAATGTTATGCTTAATTTAATTTCTGTTGAGTCTGGTACCTTAATGAAGAGTGGACTCAATGCTAAGTAGAAAAATAAATTATTTTGAGTGAAAACGTCCGTTCATAAAAGGAAATGCTTTAACGATAGTTAAGTAAAACCTAAATAAAACCTAAAACGAAAAACCTAAATAAAAATAAAAATGAAGGAAATACTTTAACATTATTGCAAATTTATGTCGATAAATACATACACTTTTATCGCAGTCACGGTATTTAGATGAAACTTTTTTTTTTTTCTTGAAATTTGATTACTTTAGTACTTTCTTGTGGAGAAGCTTTTTTTTCGTAATTTTTTATAATGAGTTTCATGTTGATAAAAGAATTTATTAAAACATCCTAAAATCACATTTAAAAAATAAAAATGCCTGGATTGAACTTCATGACATGGAATTTTTTGGCTAACTAATGATATTCAATTTGTTCAAAATCAGTTTTCGTTGCTCAAATTTGTAACATTAATTCGATTTTTCTTATCTTCGTAGCTTCAATTTTTTTTTCTTTCTAATCTACCAAATGGCTGCGTTTCTTAATCAATTAATATTATCAAAAAATGTTTATCAATGAATTAATATAGTATATCTATCAGCAAACAAAATGAGCTCAAATTCGTCAAGATCTAGGAAAAATGATAAAACTGACTTCAATCTTTTTCTACAGTGGGACCTCTTTAATTTTGATTTATCTTAGTGTGAGAACACTAATCTCCCTTTGAAAACGAGGTGCAGACAATTTTTCTAATCTTATTGCACGATTGACATGACTATGTCGAAGATTATGCAAAAAATGTTTTCTTGCTAAGGGTCTTAGGAAATAACTATAATCAACAGTGTGGGGTTGAACCGGAGCGAAAACTCGGTTGTCTGTGACATTCCTTATCTGGTGGCGCAGCTGCCTGTGCTCAGTGAACCGATTTACTTGGCTAAAGTACAATCATCGAGTAACCCATATCTCACTAGTTTGTGCGATCAAAAAAAAAAAAAAAAAAGAATTTGCAAAGTAGAACTTTGCACACTGCTGCGTCATTAATTTTCATTTTTCACAAAGCCACCTCTGCGAGGAAAGCTTATTTATTTTTTTTGGCTTTCGCATAGAGGAAGCTTTGTAAAAAATTGAAATTAATGACGAAGCAATGTGCAAAGTTCTACCTTGTAACTTTTTTTATTAGAATAAACAGTTTTTCAATGCGTCATCCCTACATCTTTAGTAGTTACGGATGCAATAATCCAAAAAAAAAATGCAAAATTTTGGTTCTGTTGCTTAAACCGTTCTCGAGTTATAGGATTTTCAAAAAAATTACAAAGATGCAAAATTTTAACTGCTTTATCGATTTTTCTCAATTTTAGCATCACGTATTAACACACTCTATTAATGTTTTATGCAAAAATTTAGATCAGTTGCTTGAACCGTTCTCGTGCATTTTCAAAAAAAAAAAAAAAATGACAATGCAAATTTCTATAAAACCTCAACTACTTTATCGATTTCGCCTAAATATAGTATAAAACATTAGCACACTCTATTTAAGTATTATTCAAAAATTTAGATCAGTTACTTGTACGGTTCTCGAGTTATCGAGAAAGTTTCGAATATAAAATTATTTTTATGATAATAAAACTTCCTGTATGAATACTAAAAAAAGAACTGGACTTTTTATTATTTTTTATTAATCCACAATAATGAACGCGATTTATAGATACACATTGCTATAATACATCTAAATAATACATGTAGATAACATAAAAATTAAATGTATCACGTTCAGGAGAGATGCTACAGAATCGCGAGGTACTGTTCGCTATCGATGCGTCCAAGCGGTGCGTACCACTTCTATGCATTGCACACTGATTACTATGAGATTGGTGAGAACGAGCGCGTGATTGACTTCGCCAATACACTGCCTCACTCGTTCACACATAAAATACCTTTTACGATTGCAGATTGCCAATTCGAAAGACAATTTCTTTCCTAATTTCCAATCTGCAATTGATTTTTAAGGCACGATTTTCTTTTTTGTTGCACAATTGTTTTTCCAATGTATATATATTTTATTTCATAATAAACGTTAAATAACCATTAATAAAAAGGCTTAATTTAATATTATTTAAGCAAAATCTTTAAAAAAAAATTGAAAAAAATCTAGAAATAGTCCCAAAAATCGTCTGTTGCATACAAAAACTTTCTAGCTACAACCCATTGTGAAGTTACTATTTTTTAAAGGTCTGCGAGAGTTCGAAAATATCGAATATTCGGCTTCGAATCGTTCGAAAAGTTCGAATCGAATATTCGTCGATCTCGAATATCCGAATTTCACAACGAATATTCGGTAAATTTGAATATTTGAACTTTGAATTGAATATTCGATAAATTTGAATATTCGAACTTCCAATCAAATATCGACGGAAAAGTATCGATTCTCGAATTGTATCGAATTGTTTTAAAATATATTGATACTACAAAATATTGAGCACGAAGGAATCGATACATTCAATATCGATAAATATGTAACGTTGAAAACTAATTACAATTTATTAATGCCGTTCAAATTAGGTTACACAAACGCTTTAATTCGGGATTTTCCACAAGTGAAAAAAAAAAGTATCTTTTTTTCTGTATCGATATTCGTGGAGAAGTATCAATACAGTGCATTGATCGAGTGCCGGGAATCGATACAAAATATCGATATTTACGAACTAAAATATCGATACCTTAAAGTATCGATAATATGACGGCGTCCCTATTAAAACTACAAAAAAGTTCTGATTGACTGATTAAACGAAATATATTTGACCCCAGGTAAAATTAATTACATAGCTGCAGTTAATTAACCGGATATTTAGCCGGTTATTTACCGACTCACACACCTACAACTGAACAAGTGTCTGCAGCGCCACATAATTTTAGAACCACGGTCTCAAAACTCCACTTTTACTCATACCATATGCCGATAAGGTAGGGAAAGCCATATCCAATTTAGAGGTCGCTCTTTAAAACCCAATTGCGCATGCCTCGTGAATTCAAAAATCTGTAAGTCTGTAAGCGTTCAACGGACACGCAAAATATCCTCGCTCCTCGCCGGGTGTGATAAAGCAGAAGCAACTATATTGTCGCTACAAGATGCAATTTATATCCAATAACAAACAATGAAAGATCAGGTCAGTAAATATTCACAATAAAAACACAACTAATTAAAAGTCCTCTGAATTATTGAGCACACAAGACACGACATTAAGGTGAACTAATTTAAAACGTTTATTTTTTTACCCTATCAAAGCAGCAGAGAATCTCGATAACAGCACTGAAGCTCGAATTGAAAATTCTTCGAGTCAATAGCAAGCTGTAGAATTATATTTACATGCTTGTGAAGAGTTGTGACATAACGGAACTGAAGAAGATAGGAAGAATACTTGCATCTTTAAGCTGTGATAAGTATAGAGCTTACTTGAAAACTCAGAGGTTAGATAAAGATGGCAAGTCGAAAGAGCATAATGCATCCAAGGGTCGAAGAGTTGGGAGGTATGACACCGTTGTCGTCGTCGCCACTCAGGCGAAGATCCAGCATAGCTCAACGAATAGTTCCTACCGGTATAGAGGAAAACGACGACGAGACAGAGCGTCAATATCGTCGTCTGGAAAGCAGTTTACCTCAAACAAGTCCATCCACCGATAGGCGAAATTCTCTTGGCTTAGGGTTTGTCTCGCAAATGTCAAATCCTCAAATAGCTGAAAAAGTTCAACAGTGCATTCAGCTAAGCGCTGAAAATAAGATAAACACAAAAAATGCGTTTAGCCTACAGATGATAGATTTCATGACTTACATGATTAAGAAAAAAGATGTAAATATGAGCAATCTACAAGTCGCCAGTACTTCTCTCGACGTCAGCACGAAAATTTATGGCCTGAGAGTCGACGGCGTTCACGCTGATATTATGAAAATGAGCGGAGGCATGGATAAGCAGGACAAAAATAATGGCAATAGGGACGAAGCTGTCGATAATAATGGGAATGAAGAAGAATCGCAACTTACGATTCAGGAACGTGAGCGAGCGAAGAAGAAAAAGAAACGCAAGCAAAATATTATACTAAGCGCTGAATCACTTAGAGGAACGATAGAAACGATAAATCCAGCTTCTATGAACGCGGGAATTGGCGATACGCAAACAACGGATATGCTTTATTTAGCGACAATACCTTATCACGATAATCATGGACTTGATCTTCATCTCGATAGCGATGTTGTACTCGATACAATAGATACTACGGAAAAATGCAATCTCACACGTGTCGCCTGTCGAAAAATGAAAAATCTTCGAGAATTGAGTACTTGCTCGTCGTTAGCAAATTTTGAACTGCTCGGCTGGTCCGTTGACGACGAAAACACTGAGGAACAATCGGTTAATGAGCCAACACCGATTGACAATGGTTTTCATTTTGATCTAGACGCGAGTCTACCGCCCGATATCGAACCCTCGAATGGTGGTATGAATTATTTCGATATCGAGGATGAAGAGGACGTTGAAGGCTGCGAGAGAATTCCACAGATTGCAGCGAATATCGTGGATTTTCGTGAAATCGTGCGCACCTCGACGCACAATCAAAATTTTGAATATTCATATTTTGAAGACAACATGGATATACAGTGGGCGGGTCCGTCGCATTGGAAAATTCGTCGTCCCACGAAGAATCTCACTGGTAGTAGAATCATTGGTAGATGCGATCAGGAACCGATAAAACGTAAGAGAGAATTGAATTTGGGTTATAACGACGATGCGGAAAGTTTTGCGAATAAATTCGAACATGCTCGAGGAAATGTAAAATTGCAGGCAAAAACCGCGAAGAACGGATGGTCCGAGGAGAAACTCACATTACCGAAAGATATGCAATATAATATTTCGAAAACTTGTAAATATTATCTCATCGATAGAGTGAAGAATTTTACGAAAAAATCTCATGATACGAACGCCTCACACGTTTCAGATGATATCGGTAATTACGATTACAATAATGAACATGATACAACGGACTATTGTCCCAATATCGCTAATAGCATTAGCGATGTCGAGGAAAATGTTGGCGTTTGTACGCAAGCTTTTATGGGCGATAATCTTGTTGAAATGCCCAAAATGACGAGCGAAGTTACCCTAGCATTTACGCAACGCGCTAAGAAAATCGATATGCGACAGTTGAAGAAATGCCTCTGGAGGAATTTGGTGAACGCTGGTAATGCTGACAAAGAGAATCTGAATACGACGGAACATTCGGATGAAGCTAAACACGAGAAAGTTAATGGTACCGTGAATTTTAGCAAAGTTTTCGAACAGTTGCCAAAAACACTTAGCAAAAATAACGTAGAAGCATTGAGCTTACCTATTGCTTTCATTTCGTTGTTACATTTGGCTAATGAGAAGAACTTGCAGATCGATTCGAACGACGATCAATCGGACTTGTATGTACGGCAAGGATAACAAATTTTACACTGTTAATTTACAATGGTGTGATTTTAAATTAGTTGTTGACTCTAAAAATTGTGTTAGCCGAAATATATTGTAGAGAATTTTTTTTTTTAATCCTGATGCAAGGTTTTTGTATACGCTCTGTTTTCAAATTAAAAGAACTTTTTTTTTGTGATTTTGTTTGTAAAAATCATGTGCAAAAAGTGCTGACCAAGAAGAAGCGTTTATATATTTTAATTAGTGTATTTTTCTTTTCGAATCGATGCAGTATAGTTAACTAATATAAATTATCCAAATATTTGTTCACGATTAATTTTAATTGTAAAAACAATCGGTCATTCTGAGTGCATTCATCAATTCTTCTTTAATTCTAATTTCATACACCCTTTTCTGAGTTTAACGTTTCTATTTTTAACAGTGTAGAGAATAATATCAAAGTATTACTATTATTTATTTTTGTAAAAGATAATTGTGTATAGTAAAAATGTTGTAATTGTCCACGGCGCAGACTGATTATATTTTAAACCAGGGAGCCCCCGCACTCTGCTCGCTCCACTTTTCATAACTACGTAAAGCGAAATAAAAATATATTTACTATCTTAACAAAAATTCATTTAAGAGCGAATAATTCAGCCCTTGCCCAAAAGATATTTTAAACAATGCTTTCTCTTCGATTTAGCTTAATTTTTGTCGGTTCCTTCTGATTTTCGTGTTTTGATGCGTCAAGCGGGGAACTGCAGGAAAAATTATTTTTTCTTTTTTAATGCAACATTTAAATATTGCAAAATTTGAATTTTGGAATGTAGGGTGAGTATAATTGTTTCATTTGTATTAGTCGGTTAGTTTGTTATTTTAATTTTTGCATTAATTTCAATACATAAATTGGAAACTGAATAATTATGATTCATAGATCGTTAATTGGCAATTAAAAATGGTAGCATACCGGTTATAAACGCGCAATCTAAAGTGCTCCAATAATTTTTATTTCCAATTCAAGTGTTTCTATCCGAGTAAACTTTCAAATTCTCGTGAAGCATCGCCATTAAAGATCGCGCAATCGTCTGGCGAGAATTAAAAAAAAAACGGAACCCTCTTAAATTTCGGAAAATTGGAATTTTATAATGTAAAGAGATTTAATTGTCTCAAATAATCTCAAATTTTATTTTAATTTTTGCTTTAATTTGAATACATAAATTGGATAATTATGATTTAGAGGATTTTTAAATGGCAATTAAAAATTGTAGCATCTCAGTCATAGAAGCGTAATCTGAATTGCTCCAATAATTTTGATTTCCACTTCAACTGTTTCCATCTGAATACCGTAACCTTTCAAATTCCCGTGAAGCGTATCCCGTTAAAAATGTTTTCTATGCGAAGATATTGCTGCCAAAGATTAGCACAGAAATCGCGCAATCGCTTGGCGAGTTCTCGAGAAATAGTCGCAGAATCAGGGTCTAAAAATGAAGATAAAAACTTGGAAGTTTCTACGATCAAGGCGTTATGCCGTTACGAGAATAACAACGCAGAGCGTTCGGAAAAACGTAGCGATATCAAAGTGGGAATTATAGGTGGCGGAATGGCGCCTATTTATGCTGCAGCTCTTCTCAAGCAATCGAAGCTGATCAAAAATATCAATATAGCTGATCCAAAGGACACACTTGCCGGAGCGGTTTTTGATGCCAACCAAATAGACACATCTACACGTATCAAGTATTACGGAAGGAAATTTATAACGGAAGCACTTCTCGACGTGCGTCTTACAAAATTTTTTTTTTAATAATCAAATTCTCTCAGCAAGATTGGTCTGTTTATACTTTGTTGTATATAGTATTTTTTAAGCTCTTTTTTACCTGCGGGTATTAACAGCAAAAAGATTTTGTAAAATAAAAAAAAAATTACAAATTTTGGTTGAACTTTCGTGCTGTTTATATATATATATATATATATATATATAAAAAATTTGAAAAATTTCCCAAATTCCACACAAATTTTGGGAAATTTCCGTAAGCAAAAAAATAGATATTTGAGAAATTTTGAAAAAAAAATTTTAGGTGGATATAGTCGCGTTAATGGACGAAACGGATTTCGACATGGGAAAAGAAGGACCGCTCGCACAGTTTATCGTTACATCGAGTTATGTTCGTGAAATTTCCGAGTACATGGTGCAGTCTTGTCCGTCGGCTTTGATAGCTGTATTCGCAAGACCGGTAACAGCAACTCTGCCAATGGTATCGGAGGTTTACAAGTGCGCTGACCGGTGGGATCCGAACAGGATCGTAGGATCGGTTGCTATTGACGCAATGCGAATCGAGGCAATGACCGCGAGCCTCTTCGACTTGAATCCCGCATATCTATCGGTGCCGATAGTGGGAGGTGCGGATCCTTGTACCGTTGTCCCGCTCTTGACCAGAGCCAGACCGGTCGATCAATTTAGTTCAGTAAGTTCGTCGTTATGACAAAGCACCTGGTTTTTAATAGGCGTTTACTAGGGTGTATCGAAAATAATGTTTTTTTTTAAATCTCTTTTTTTTCTCGAAATTTTTCTTGAAAAGTCATCTGAATTTCTCAAAGTTTTCGCATTTGTTCAGAGAAAGTCAAAGATTCCTCTGAATCTAAAATATCACTAATTTTAGAATTTTAGAATTTTAGAATTTTAGAATTTTAGAATTTTAGAATTTTAGAATTTTAGAATTTTAGAATTTTAGAATTTTAGAATTTTAGAATTTTAGAATTTTAGAATTTTAGAATTTTAGAATTTTAGAATTTTAGAATTTTAGAATTTTAGAATTTTAGAATTTTAGAATTTTAGAATTTTAGAATTTTAGAATTTTAGAATTTTAGAATTTTAGAATTTTAGAATTTTAGAATTTTAGAATTTTAGAATTTTAGAATTTTAGAATTTTAGAATTTTAGAATTTTAGAATTTTAGAATTTTAGAATTTTAGAATTTTAGAATTTTTCAAACGATAAATCAAAAAGTTCGTTGAACCACCTCTACATTATTTTTTACGAAAAATGTTAACCGACATATTTTGAAGTCTAAGCTGAACGTTTCATGTTAGTGCGGATGAAGAAAACATTTTTTTTTTTCGACACACCCTAGGTACAAACATTTTTGAAAATTTTTGTACTTGATTAAGACGGGCGGTGGCGTCTCGATGCCAAAAGTATCAAAAGAAATTATACTGATCGAGACGCCAACGCTACTCTTACTTTACTCAACGTTCGCCCCTATTCGTTTGCTAAAAAATTCTATCTCGAATTATTAACTTGACTGTACCGCAAAAGGACTACCTCAACATACGTCTATATATATACAGGATCACGAAAACACGCTGATTCATCAATTGAGAGCAGCGGACAAAGAGTTGGCTTCCTCTGTAGATCGTTTCAAGGGGCCCTCTTTATCCACCGGTGTGGCAGCGGCAAAATTCATTGTTGCTCTAGCTTCGGGACTAACCGGACATTCGAACATAATCAGCAGCGCTTATGTGCGTTCGGATGTTCTGCCGGTGTGTCGTTTTTTCGCCACTGAATTGCAGTTCGGTTTATTTGGAGTTCAGAGAAACTTGGGACTGCCTAAAGTCTCCCCGAGAGCTATTAATCTCATCGAAGAAGCTATACCTCACATTAACGAGCTCACCGATATGGCTATAAATATTATTCGTAACAAAAAAACAGCTACAATAAAGATCTGACTGTGGACAGTATAAAATTATTTTGCAAAGCTAAAGAGCTATTTTACAATGTTTTTTAAATTACAAAGTTTCTATTTTACAATGTTTTCTGTTTAATTTTGTATATCGATAATTTTTTAATGATCATTATCATTATTATTATTATTATTATTATTAGGAAAAAAGTTTTCCATACAAACTCATTATAAAATGCCGCAAAAGTCAAAGTATACAATGGAGGTAATAATGAATAATTACCCAAATTATTCTCGTTTAAATCTCCGACAATAACCCCAAAAAATGCGCAATGGGCGTTTTTGGAACAAAATTTTTTTTCCTTTTTTAATGAAGGTACTACAATTTACCTTTTGCTTCTACTGTATTCTATTTACGCGCGACTCTCGTTATCGCACAATTGTTTTTAGTTACCAACCAATTAAGGTAGTCCTTGCGGTTACGGTCGAGTGACGAATCAAGGACTGAGATTAAAAAATTGTTTAAAGCGTGGATAAAGAATTTTAATCTTGACTGTAATGCAAGGACTACCTTAATTGGTTATCAATCAATTAAGGCTTACGAGGCATTATTGGGCTACGAGGAAATACCGAAGCGTACGATTTGAGCGAAGAAGGTGGCGCTTGTAAGCGCGGGAATAAGGAATATTCAGTGGGAATATCTCGTATACTGTCATCAAGCGGACACCGGTCGTGACACGAGTGTTGCGCGCTTCTGCGCGCTTTCCTTCTCTCTCTCTCCCTCTCTCTCCTCTTTTTTGCAACGGTCGTTTTCTCAATTCATCGATGACGATGTTTCCGAAATGAATCAACAATACAATGATGCACAGACGTTTAATAACTCCAATTCCGTAAAGTTGCTCATTTAACGCTAAAATAAACAAAAAAAAACCTTTACAAAAATTGATGTTTTTCAGTCTATGTATCATATATTTTATTCAAAAGTTTCGTGTGTATGTTTTCGAAGCTCCCTGAACTCAGTAACTCCGTAACTCGTTTAATCCACGTAGCAACATGTTCAACGTACTGCACACGATTAATAATGATAATAAGTTGTACATCATCGATAAAGTCGCATAACGGCCTCGGCAGTTTTCTATTAATATTCGCCCTGAATATAGCGTATGATTTAAATTTGGATCGTCGAGCATCGAAAGCGAGCGAGAACGAGCAGCGGGGAAAAAAGAGAGAGAGAAAGACTACTGTTATAGAAGAAGAGACGACGTGGTGACATAGGAACGTACCCGGCTGAAAGCTGAAAGGCAAGAGAGGCGCACAGTCTATTTTAAAATTGCGTGCGAAACGAGCGAATTTGTGACACTGCTGTGTTATACTGTCCACGAACAATCTGTTACACGGCGAAGACCGGGTCATTTGTAAATCGACTGAAATAAAAAAGAAACCACGTATCGCTGTCATTATGGGAATTATACTATCCAGATTTCGGGTAAGTTTTAACCGCCAATTGTCCTTAAAATATTTCCGCAAGCATTTATCGAACGTCACTTTTTTTTCACGGTGATAACGCCCAATTTGGAGGTTAATTTCACAATTTCCGAAAATATTTACGATAACGAGCGAACGAAACAGCTGTGACTTATTTCGACAATTTTTATGCTTCATTGTTCTGTTATTCGCGATTAATTAGAGCGAGTTATTTTAAGATTTGTGAACGATTCGAATGTTTCGCGATGTTTTTTAAGGTTATGCGCGGCATTTTCAATTATTTTAAAAGGGTGGGAAAAGAAAAATTTGTCCGCGAGTTTCGAGATTTAATAAGTTTTTTTATTTATTTGTGTTTTTTATCGTTCTTCATTATTGAATTAAGAATTGTAGATTATTATTTTGATATTTTCATTGAATTTTTAGTGCTTAAGCTTAATTTAAGCTTTCAATGACACAGCATTTGTAATCTTGAAGAAAAAAAATAGAAGTTGTTGAAAAAATATTGAAATGGTGACTTAAACTTTTTTGCTGTTGATTAATGCCTCCATTTAAAGACATAAAAAATTGATGACTCATTTTATGTTTGACAAAACAATAATTATATGTCATTTTTTTTTGTATTTGTCAAATTTGATTTTGTTTTTTTTTTTTTGTGAAATAAAAATGAACTTGTCAATTTTTATTCGTTCACAAAAACTATTGTTTGGATATTGTAGAAAAGTGGAGCAAAATATAATTTTTGTCTGCCATTTAATCAGCTGTGATTTATAATAAAAAATTGATGATTCATTTTATCTTTTGACAAAACAATTGGCTCTAATTGTTATGCCAATATTAGTCTGCCGGATGAAATACAAAAAAAAAATTTGCACATTGTTTTTTCTAACTTTTGCAAAGTAAAATATTGAACACAATATTTTCTTGTAGAAAAGGTTTTTATTAAAAAGGGAGAAAATAACAAGTTGTCATTATTTTCTACAAACTTTCCGTTTTATTGGTAAACTAAAAAAGTAACAAAATTTTTTTTTCCTCAAATTTGCAATTTTTTTTCTGAAATATAAATGAACGTTTCAATTTTTTTTGTTCACAAAAGCTATTATTTGGATATTGTCGAAAGGTGGACCAAAATATAATTTTTTCAGCCATTGAATCAGCTTCAATTTATTCAAAAAATTGATGACTCATTTTTGTGTTTAAGAAAACAATAAATTTGAGAAAAACAAAGGTGGTTCAAAGTATAATTTTTTTCTGTCATTAAGCTTGGATTTATTTTAAAAAATTGATGACTCACTTTTATGTTCAGTAAGACAATTGACTGCACCCGGTCTCTCTGAACCTATGTTAGACTGCTCGGTAAAATTTAATATTCACATCATGTGTCGAGTTCCGCATTGAGAATGCTTCATTGTAATGCAAACTTATTCTGAATTAAAAAAACGTTTATAATCGCGCAATGGGACTTTGTAACAGGTATCAGCAAAACTTAAAAGTTCAACTTTCATAGAAATGTTTTATTGGTTACAGAAAAAGAAAACTACTTATGAGATTCTAGAGGATCTTGATACGGTAAGGAAAAAGTAAGAACTGGATGAAAATGTTTGTACAGATGTTAGAATTGGAAATTTACCGTTTTTCTTTTTTTTTTTCTTTCATCCTTTTTTATGAGCAGAAGATAAAAGAGATACAGCGGTATGGACAGACTACAGAGCAGAGACACAAGAAGATTGTGGGAACGCTAATAATCTACAGTGTCATTCTCTACATCATAGCAGCATTAGTCTTCTACTTTTACTTCTTTCCAGCATCTCTGCGGGACAGATTCTTTTATATAACACCATTGCTGATTTTTCCACTGCTGTAAGTAATATAAAAAAAAAAGTTTTTCCCCAATATTCCTCGCATGATCTTTCTTACTTAATTTGCCACTAAATAAACTTTACTTTCTTGTTTTAGAATCATTTTGACTAAAAGAATGGTCACGTGGTACTACAATCGCAAGATATCGCGAAATCAGGATAAATTGAGCACAATGCAGAAAGAGAAGAAAAAGATATTAGAAGAAGTAACAGAAGTAGAAACATACAAGAAGGCTAAAGAGATCCTTATGAAGTTTGCACCTGATCAGCTTAGAATGACACCTGTATGTTTTTTTTTTTCACCTTTTTTTTTTTAATTTCATGCATATTAGACCTGTTCAAAAAAGGGGAGCAATTTTTTTTTTTACTTTGTACATAGAGATTCTTGAAATTTGATGCAAAAAAAAAATTTTCGCCAAAGGCGTCGTATGTAAAAAAAGTATTTAGCACTGCCTATGTAAAATTGAAATTTAAAAAAAATACCTGAAATAATGTCAAAATTCGCAATTTTTAAGAAGCACGTAGTGCTAAAACGTTTGGCGTTTGCGTTGTTGAATAATAAATAAAAGTTTTTGTGAAACCCCAAGGTGACGCGATTTTTTAAAATCGTATTTTGTGGAAGGAAATTTTTCTTTTGCATGGAATTTCGAAAATCTCGATGAGCAAAAAAAAAAAGTTTAAATGGTTTTTTTTTAACAGGTCCAATGTATATATATTAATTTCAGTTGAAATTTACTTAATACTCATTTTGTCTGTTGCAGCTTTCGCCACAGGTTTGTATTTTTGAGATATCTTCAGTTTTTTAAACGCTAAGAGAATTGAAGGAGGATAGAGTGCTTTATACTTGTTCAATAATTGTTTGATATTCATTACCACGAAAACGGAACTTATTGAAAATTAATTCGTCATAAGACACAGCGATTAATGTAAGAAGTTTAAATTTTTAGCCGGTATTGAAGCCTGCTGTTATCGAGAGTCCTCGTCGACCCAGCACACCACAAGCGGTTGTCGCGCCTCTTCCAGGAGGAAGCGAACTACGACGACGCGCCCTTACAGTGTCGAATACTTCGACCAACATGCAAATCGGTAGGCCAGCAAATTCCGGTCTCAACGTACCGGTTGGTCTTGCTCCTGCCTTCACGCCACAGCGACAAACACCCTTTGGAACGGGTGCGAGATTACTAAACGCCGCGACAATGGGTCCTCGTTAGTATTTTTACTCGCACTAGGTCAAGATAAATCGATGATTTTATTTTTTGCTCATCTGCGGTAATTGAGTTTCGATACACCTATAACAAAGATCCTAGAAACATTTTCATTTGAAAAAAGAAAATAAGAATTTTGAATAGTTGCACATGAAAAATGAAATTTTAAATTTCGATGCAAATCATTATTTAAAAAAAAATGTTAAATTTTTTTTTTCGTACCTATTGTGAAATCTCTCTTTATTTTTTACATTATATCAAGAAACGCGGTAGCGTCTCGACGCCAAGTATTTTATTTGATATCTTGACATTCGAATGTTTCTCAAGAACAGTAATATGGAAATAATTACTTTTGGGAGAAAATTTAAAAGATTTTATAGGATGTTGTCCAGCAAATTAGTTGACAACTTAAATTTTTCTGAATTTTCAATGCATACGAAATAAAAGATATCTAAAATTTCGATTTTATGTATGTTACTGTTCTTTAGTGAATTCCAAACGTCAAGATCAAGTGTACAAAGCGGGCACTGAAAAAAAATTAAATATAACATTTTATATCAATTAATATAATAATTAGGACTAAAAAATCAGGAATTTTATTTTAGGCTTATTGAAACTTAATTCCTGAGAAAGAATTAAAAATAAAATCGTGTATTTATTTTGCGTTACCATACGATCCACTTTCATCAAAATTGTAACATTATTTTTTGTCTAACACGTGCATGAAAAGCTGTGCTTTGCATGGCAATTTTGAGATACGAGATTAACATTGAAACAAATTAGAAAAAATAGTAACTTTACGATGTACTGCAGCTAGACATTTTTTGTAAGCAACACATGATTTTTCAGAATTTTCTCAGATCTTTCCAAACAAATTTGGGGATTTTGCTTAAATAATCTCAAATTAGGCCTTTTTATTAATGGTTATTTAACGTTCATTGTGAAATAACATATATATACATTGGAAAAATCTGAAAAAAAACTGATAAAAATCATGTGTTACATACAAACATTTTCTAGCTGCTGCCCATCGTTAAGTTACTATTTGTTTTAATTTTTATATTTTATTTGTTGAAAAAATTAAGAAAAAGGTATTTCAGAATTTTTGCAGATTTTTAAAATGTGTCGTTCGACAATTTGTTTTAAAATATCACATATAATTAAAAGTGTGTAAGTTTTGTTTTATTAGTCCTTTTTAGAGTTATTTCAATCATATAAAAAGTTACTGACCCAATCGGAAGGGTCAAGGGTCAGACCTATGTCGAAACCAGGTGGATTGCTCCACATTTATTTGATACCAATTATGGCCCAAAATTGTTCTATAACAGCATAGTCATTTTTCAAATAGCTATGATAGTTTATTTACGAAAAAAATAAAGTCAACGGATTTTTTTATAGGCTCACCACTGCCGCGTCCAATACTTCCTCAACAGAGAAGTTACTTGGACCGTTTGGTCGAGTATCTCGTGGGTGATGGTCCCTCTAATCGTTACGCGCTAATCTGTCAACAGTGCGATTCCCACAATGGAATGGCGCTCAAAGAAGAGTTTGAGTATTTCGGTTTTCGATGCTGTTACTGCAACTTCTGGAATCCAGCGAGAAAGCAAAAGCCATCAGCACCGAAGTTGGAGCAAGATCTGTTAAATTCTCCATTGTCATCTAGTCTCCACTCCGCTAAACTTTCGGAACTCGATGCGTCGTCTGGTTCGTCGAGTTCAGGTAAATCTAAAAAAAAAATGTTTTTTTCATTTTTCCATCGAGTTCGACCATTAGAATTTGGCAATATCAATTGCTTTTTTTTTATCTTTTCTAACTTCTTTTCTCATCTTCCTCATGCACTTGTCCGATAGGGAAATAAAATCGTTACTCGAATTGACAATTTGCCTAGATCTTCAGAAACATAATTTTATCTGCCAAAATTTGTGGATAATATATATTTGGTGAAAATACTTGACAAGGGTGAAAAGTTTAAAGGTCACTGCAATCTCTACTGTAAAATTTTATACAAATCGAATACACACATTGCCTTTCCAGTTTTTATTACTATTCCAGTGCAACGAAATTCCGTATCCCTGACCAATCCTTCAGTTGTTCGCGCCGACGTTCCAATTGACGCTGTGCAATTATATCCAGAATCTACAGTTTTATTACCCATGCATCTCCCCGAAGTAAAATCGATCAATAGCAAGAAGCGTCGAAGAACGATATACCAACTAAAATCTCACGATAGTCCTGGACTCTTGCAAAACTGCATGTTTGTGATATCACCGAGTACAAAATTTGATAAGACGTCCAGAGACGCGTTGGAAACAACTATTTCCTTACGAGACGCTCCCATTGACGAACCCTGCATCGTAAAGCATGAACATCGCAATATTCAACGTGGCAAGTGCCTTACTTAAATCACCAAAACTTTCACATCGATGATCAATTTTTTAAAAAATTGATTTATCTGTGTACAATTAAAGTTTCGATTACACACATGTGCAAATTCGTACCAGTGAGTTCGGAGCTTCGTTTGTATCTCTTCAAAATCGGAGCGAGATTTTTCCAGTACAGTTGTAAATCACCATTAATTCATTTATATTATTAGAATATTTATATTCTGATTAATTTTGTAATTCTTCTAACAAATCGAAAAATTTTATTTCAATATCTTAATTGTTATAATTTGACATTCTATTTCGTACTCAACGAAAATTTATCTTAAAATTTATTAATCTGTTAATTCTTCTAACAAATTTAAAGATTTTAATTTAATTTTAACTGTATAATTGTCATTTCATAATAACCAAGAGAGCTTGTGACTTTATATTTGAGTTCTTTATAACTGTCGCAAATAAATTTCACGAAAAATTGAGGAAAAAAGAAGCTTTACCGTTTTTCATTTGTTTCAATGCACCACGTGCATTTTTTTGTAGTAAATTTTGATAAAAGATGATTTTTTATTGCAATTTTTAAGAAATTTGAATATTTGATAAATAAAAGCTTCAGATAATTATTGCAAAAAACGATCAAATTAACTATTTATTAAATAAAATTGAAAAATTTCATAGGTCTACAATTTCCATTCTACGACATTGGTAATTGGGCAAAAAAAAGTTTTTTTTTAATCATCGTAATTGAACGGTTAAGAAAAATTCTGTCAAGTGATGGTTTACGAGATATTTATAATATGAAAATGATTATAGATTCCGACATCGAGGTAATTGAGAAACCATCTCAACAATCGGAGAACGAGGCGGAGAAAGATTCGAACACCGAATTGCAAAAAGTTGAAGAGAAGAGTACCGGTGACGAAGGTAGACAATTTATTTGTTTTATAGGCTTTGCCGAAAAAGTCAATTCAAATAGAACTCACATTGTGTATATTGTATAAATGCAGAAAAACTGCCAAAAATAGAGGACACCAACGAACTGACGGAGGATAAACCGCCGCACGCACAAAATGAGGAAATGGAGGTGGACGAATCTCCGAAGAAATAAATGATCTGTGGAGACTGAAGAGAACATTAACCGACAGTGGCTTGGATTTTATAAGAAACACACACACACATATATTGTTCATAATTGTTAATCGTAACCATTCCAATTCGCGGATACATTGTCACCGTGAAAACGCCGAGTTTACGTACGGCCAAGCTACTTTCGTTCACTCCAATATCATCCCCCGGTTACAGACTAGGCTTATGCTAAAAATATTTTCATTATCTTTATTTCTTTTTTTTTTTTTAATGAATTTGTATAAATGCCCTTAAGCGTATGCAAAACACTTTCATTCTCGCGTATTCGAAGGCTTGTGCAGTGCATTAATGCTTGTCTCTTATATAATCCACTCGTTTTGATAAGTACGCCAAAATTCAATTCTCACAATCAATCTTTTCGTTGATGAAATCAACGACAAGATAGTTGCAGTCTCGAATTAGTAGAATTTTTTTTTTTTTTTTTTTTTTTAAATCACGTTTCAACTAGTTACCTCATCTTTAGCCGCATAATTGAGTTACTCACAATTTGAAATGTTTACGCTTGCGTATAATAAACGCGAGACGCATCATTGCACTCGTGCATTCGTTAAATTACAATTGCTTAGCCGGTCTTTCTTCGTTACATCTTTCAATGAAACGAATTTTCATGTTTCTTAACTATTGTGTCGTGAAACGTGCTCGCCAGTCGCTTCAGTGATTGTTTCAATGTTTTGAATAGATCGTTTCAAGTTAGATTTTCGATGAATTTTGACTATTACTATCATTATGCGTTTATTTATTATTCCTATATTTAATTTTAATCCCATAGCCAACCGCAATCAATGTTGAAAAAAAAGAATATCGTACAAATGCGTGTAATAGTGAGAGCGACTGCGTCCAGTTCTATTTCATTTCAACGCTTACGATAGATTCCTAAGCAGTTTGTCACGTGTTTTACAACTAGCGATAGAGTGAGCGATTTTCGAAAAAACAGCAAATAAAAGATTGGATTTTTATTCTTCATTTCGTCGAAAAATAACCAATTTTCAAGTACTGTAAATAGAAAATATAGTTTTGAAGAATAATTTTGACTATATTATTTGTCATCCCTTCATTCTTCTTTGAAGCGCATATTTCTTTGTCCATTTCGGTGAAAATGCTATTCGAATAGAAAAAAAAAAATTCCGCTAGAGTCTCTTCGCAACCACATTTTCTATAGATTAATCGTAGCAACTTTTTTTTAATGGTTCTTAAAGCCAAGTTATAGAATAATTGCAATCCCGAATTTTTCCGTCCTCTTTGATTCTTTGCATGAAAGACAGGAAAATCGCTCTACATAATTGTTAGACGGAGCGCAACTTTCTCATCTTTTATCCAAAGGTTCAGGCGCGGCGGAGAAAATCGTATTACAGTTTTCGTTACCGATCGAGTAGCTTCGAAACACGTTGAAAAAAAATTTCAGTCGGTAACAAAAACTGTTTTCTCAGAGAATATCGATTTCGCGAACAAACGCAGAGAACGCTAAGTTTAGCTATTAGTTAGTTTAACTTAGTTATTACCTGAAATATATCAATAATCACTGAGAAAACTGGGAAAAAGTCTTCTTTACCGATCAAATTTTTTTTTTTTTTTACATGTTTCGTACTCCACCTTAAAAATTCCTAGAACCTTTTTTTTTTTTTGGTTATCAAAAAAAGTCTTCAAAAAATGAGTTTCTTTCAGTAGGTATCATAACATTGAAAATATTAGGACGAATCCGAGCAATTTTGGTCAAAAGTTTTACCGAGTAAATCCGGAATACTTCATACAGAGACGACTAGACAAAGTTTCAAGACCATCGTCATTTATTCTCCAATTTCTTCCATCTGCGGTCATTTCTACTGTAGCAACGACAAAGATGAATTTCTATTCGTTGCGCGCCAAAAGCCCCGCAGTGTGTTCATAAAGTCATTGAATAATACGTCTCGCGATGCGGCATCTGCCTCAACGACCGCAGCGCACGCCTGTATACGCTTCTCAGTTTATACCGCAAGAATTGTGTTCGGTCATCGACAAGACACCGTTCCGAGGTAAATCCGAATATTACAGATGCATCTTCGAATATATCGTCGCAATATAAGTGCAAAACCCTCGTGTAACAATCCAATGCTTTTAATCCGTCAATAGTGCCGGACATTTTTATCTATTATCAAGGATATACACAATTCTTTTATCGTCGTCAAATCACCGAGTGTAAAAACTCCCCTCAACTCATAGCCAACCATTTCCTGCTTGAATATCGCATTGAAATATCGCGTGCCAACGCCCGGAATCACTGTTATGCTTAACTCAAACTGTTTCATATTTTAAAAAGCAACCTTCGCAATTTCGAATTAGTGTCCGCGCGGTAATCCAAAAACACGGAACACTCATTTAACATCGCGGGCGCCATCGCGGCTCAACGATAATGGGTCGTAAAAAAAAGAGAAAAAAAAAAATTAGACGACCGCGTGATTTGCATTTTTCAATCGCTGCACGAAAACCATCTTAAACTCTCTCTCTATTGTTATTGTTATTATTGAGAATTAAAAAAATTGAGATCATGTGTCAAAAGTTTGTGATTCCGATGTAAAATTTGTATTTTTTTTTTTTTTTAGATATACAAAGATGCCAGAATTGACCGAACTCGACAAGGCGGCAAGCTCAGAGCCTACCAAGGTGGAGATTGCCGCTGTTGGATCTGGTACAGATTCCGACTCGGACGAGTCAATTCCTGAATTGGAAGAATCTGGGGCAGGTGGAGCCGTCGGTTTCTCCGGAAGTAATATCAGTGGATTACCCACTGATCTTACCTCAAAGGCTAAGCAAAGTCGTAGCGAGAAGAAGGCAAGGAAATTGATGAGCAAGCTTGGACTCAAGCTGGTAAGAATATTTTTTTTGTCTAACAAAAGTTATCATTTGCGTTTTTTTTGCAAAAAAAACAGTCTAAACAGTGCTAACTTTTTTATATATTTAGAAGAAAAATTTAGCCTGCAGTAGTTCACCATTTTTAAATAAAAATCATTGAATATGAAATAATCAATGACTTATTGGTGTTTTTTTTTTATTCCAAGGTTCAAGGTGTCAATAGGGTGACCATTCGCAAGTCCAAGAATATTCTTTTCGTGATCAACAAACCTGATGTTCTGAAGAATCCGGCTTCCGACACTTACATTGTATTTGGCGAAGCCAAGGTAGTATAACATATGACTGCAAATATACACAATTTTTAGAAGCTTCATTGCTGTAATGTGAAAATATTCTGCTGCAAAGAAAAAAGAAATTTATATTTTTAGCACAAACCGAAAATGTTAGGTCCCTGAAATTGAGGCAAAAAAACTTATTATTATTACCGGTAAAAAAATCTCTATTTTGCATACGGTGTCAATGATAATTCATACAGCAGTGAACCTTTTAAGATTTTCACATGATGATTCTCTCAATGGTTTCGAAATTTTGTCTGACTTACAAATGTTGAAAATCTTGGCAGACTGATAAACATTGATTAAAAGAACAAAGTCTTTTCGCTCACAATTACATATTATTAATACGTTTTTTTTTTTATTGTTAGATCGAGGACTTGAGTCAGCAAGCTCAGGTCGCGGCTGCTGAGAAGTTCAAGGAACCTCCAGTAATCGCGGCGACTGAGGCCGGCGGCAGTACGACGGTAAATCTCCGTGCTTTTTGTTCGATTGTTATAACTCATCTTTATTATACTACAAAAAAACTAAAACTTTCGATATTTTTTTTCGTTTCATTTGGCTCCAGGTGGTTGCGCCAATTCAGGAAGAATCGGAAGAGGAAGTCGATGAAACGGGCGTAGAGGAGAAGGACGTGGAGTTGGTAATGTGCCAAGCGAACGTCTCACGAGGGAAAGCGATCAAGGCGCTCAAAAACAACGAGAACGACATCGTCAACGCCATTATGGTGAGTCGAATGAAACTTATCAGCTCAGTAAAAAAAAAAAAAAAAATCTCAAATGATGATAAATGTGAAGGTTTCGCAAATTAATTTCACAGTCAGATAAATGTTGTTGAAAATCTTGGCAGACTGATTTACTTCAATCAATAAAATATTCAATCGATTCTCGTACATTCCTTTTAACTAATTCTCTCCGATTTGCTCGGATTTTTTGTCTTGCAGGAATTAACAATGTGATGAAGCTGCTTAGGAGTAAGATGCGTTGCGCGTTGGCTCGCGTCCTAAAGTCACAATTTTCATCATCAATCACAGCCCGTCATTATTCTTCTATATTTCATCGCGTGGCAGAATGAAAAAAAAAAAAAAAAAAAATAACAAAAATGTTGGAGAACTGAGATTCGACCTGCGGTCGACTCGGCTTTGAATCGGCAAATCTACATGTATATACATAATTCATACAAAAAAAAAATGAAATAAATACACTAACATGAACTTGACGATTATATTATACTTATTTGAGTTTTTGGAGGAGGTCTTTCTCAGCGGGGTTCTATCTATTTTTGTAATATGCTCGCGAGACACGAGGCTCTCGCCTAAAATGGTTAGTAAGGGCCGAGATGTCGAAAAGTGCGGACACGGAAGCTCGTTAGAGGTAGCATTGTCAAGTCTAAAACAGATACGTCGAGAAATCGTTGTTGTGCGACAAATAACAATAGGGAAGCGTGTGATAAATCACAGTCATCGACTATTTACACGAAAATGAGTAAATCGAATGTCAGAATTAGCGTGGTTTCATGTGAAAAAGTTCTTACGACCAAAATTTAATACTCTTTTATTTGTGTTTAGTGATTAGATTTATATAGGAACAATGTTCCGAAGATTTCAAAGATAAATTGATTTTTAAAAAAATCAGCTTTTTTTTCAAGTAGAAAGAAAGGAAAGTTTCTACTTAATATTTTAAAAAATTATCTAACAAATAAATTGACTGAAATTAGCTCAATTCGCGAGAATGAAACCGCGGGCATGTTTTATTTATACAGTTTTTGTGAAGTCGAAATTGTAATTTTAGTTGGATCTCAAAGGATAAGATTTCATTTTGTTTCTGAATACGTACTCTATAAAGTACGTGTGAAGTACGAAGTATTATGTACATTTAAAAAAACGTAACATTTTAACAAAATATTTCTCAAGGGAACTAATTTTATTGATTTTTCTTTTTTTTTTACAAACAATATATCGTAAAATAAAAAAATGAATCTCGTCGATGAAATGAATCGCAATATTCGACCCAAAACTTGTGGCAATATTTTAATTGAAATCAAATATTACAAACATTTTGTATATACTTTTTTTCTATGTCAGTTGGTTAATAATTTTTTGTAAATCCATCGCTATGAATATTTCTCTATAGCTTATGAACTCATTTTGGTAAAAAACGATAAAAACAATTTATCGCTGATTTGACTAGTGTAAAAGAGCGCTTTCCGACCGCTTTATAATTACAAAATGACGTGGATTTCGAGTAATTCGTTCACAGTTGTGATATATATATATATATATATATATATATATATATCTTTTTTTTCACCATTATCATATATATACGTATGAACAAACATGAACAACATGTACATTACATAATAATATTGGTCGAATATACAGTTAATTAAGTACACGATATTACGGGCGACATTTGTCTAATTACCTGTAATGTATGTCGCTCTAGTCTTTGGACGCGCGCTCTCTTGTCGTATTGTCACAGGGGGCGTGTTTTTGTGCGTTTTTTTCGATTATAATTTTTTTTTCTAGTATTGTATCTCGGGTACATGCAGGATACGAGATGACAATTAGTTTCTTGGGGGGGGGGGGCGAGGTTTTTATCTACCGGTTTTTCGTGTGCTCCTACTGCTCCTAATAACACTTTCAATGTAATTTCGTTCCACCCAGAAACCGGTAATTCGATTATAGTCTTTCGTCGTCTTTGATATCTTCACCACAGTATATATATGTATATATATATTAGGGTGATCCCCAAAATTCGATTTTTTCTTCGTTTAGTCTTTGTTTTGAAGAAAGAGTCATCTGAAAATTTTGTTACAATAAAAAAAAAAAAATTAGGAGTGTTCCATGATCATTAAGTGTTGAATAGTGGTTTCCTATTCGACGAACTTAAAACAAACCTTTTGGTAGGGTTCCAAGGCCACTTAAGGGGTTGAAAGTTCCGCCAACTTTTGCAGGTATAATAAATTACCGACGAAAGAAAAAAAACGTTAAATTTTTATGAAATGGAACATTTTTAACTTTTAGTTATGATTATATATTATGTTTTTGGATACATAAAGCAGCATTTACAAGTAAATTTACATTTTCTCCTCCTCGGTAATTACATACAAAAGTTAGTGGACCTGTCGTCTCTTAAGTAGCCTTGGAAACCTGCCAAATTTTTTTTTTTCAAGCTTGAAAAAATTCCAAGTTATTTATTTCCGTCAAATAAGGACACTCAGGGGATGCCAAAGAAAAAAAAATGAAAAAGGTGATTTGGAGACAACCCTATTCAACTCTTAATGTACGTGGAACACCTGCAAATCCTATTTATTTTCTTAATGCGATAAAAGATTTCCAGTTGATTCTTTGAAAGAAAGACACTGTGGGGATGCCGAACGAAAAAAAAAAATCAAATTTTACGGGACCACCCTAATAATATATATATACATTTAAATATATATATATTTATATATTTATTTATAAATTAGGCCGCGACCTCGGTAGCTGCGCACTTTTCGTACATCGCGTCGAGGACTTGGGTGAATTTGAGATGTCGCTCCTCAGGGGCAACAGCCGCTCCTCGACTGCCCCACAAAAATTTTATATGAAATTCGGTTCTGAATGCGTCGGCCAGAAGCTCGTCACTTCTGCAACCTTCCAGAGCGATTTCTGCGTTTCGCCGGAAGAGCGGAAGACTCTCGGCAAGTTTTCTCGCTGCCTCGAGGTGCGACCAGACAATTGAGAGGCCACAGTCCGGCGCGGAATTCTCCCAAGGCGAGAGAATCGCTCCAACGAGGCCAGAAGGTGCTGCAGTTCCTGAAATTAAAAAAGAAAAAAAAAAGAATCAGCAATTTTCAATTACAACATTGTTTTATTGACTTTCAGCTTGAAAACTGCTGAATCCGTCATGGAAAAATATAGAAAACCGCAATTGCGAAAGCACCTTGTTACAATAATTTCATAATTGTTTGCATAAAAATTGCTGGAGTAATTGCATGACTATTGCGAACAAAATGCTTTCCGGATTTTTAAAAAATCTCCCTATTATCGCATCCCTTTAAAAACAAATTGAATATTACCTAATATATCCTCCGGACCACGTTCACCGAGCAGCGCAATCGGCAGCAGATGAGGAAGTGTCGTATTTGGCGCTTGAGGATTTGTGCATTCATTCATAGCCCTCAGAGTTGGCCTGAGTTTAGCTTCGAAACTAAATGCCTCGTCGGTGTGTTTCTGCCTGAGTAGATGCCACGTGTTGGCCAATCTCTGAATTTGCGGTAAGCACAAACCGAGCATGACACCACAAAAACCATAAAGATTTCCCAATGCGGTTTTCGTGTCAACCGCAACTTTGATCCACTTGCTTATGGTTGCGGCTCTTTCGATAGCCGTAGCACCAGCGAGTACTGTCACACCAACGAGAAGTTTAAGACACTCTGATCTCTCGATAAGATCGAGTCTTGCTTGTCTTCCGTGCGGTAACGTCGCAAGTTCCAAACCGCTGAGACCCGATCTGTTACCCGAACCGGGTGTTAACGCGACTTCGAGATCCAACCGAGTGAGATGCGTGGCCAAAACTCTCGGGGCAGAATCGTGAAGCATCCCGGAAACTCCTCGCAAAGCTGTTGGATCCAGTGGCCGATGTTCGCCAGATGGCAACAGAAGGGTTGAGAAACTTTCGATATCGAGAAGCGTCGCTATTTCGAAAGACGGGGCGGCAACGACCAACTGCTCTTCGGCTGAGAGCTCGTAGTCGCTGTTACCATTTGGACCCTCGTTCCCTTGGATATAGTGACTTCGAATCACTACACCCTTTATGGGTACCGAAGGATTTCCACCGGAACTGTTGGCCTCGAACTCACTGTCACCCGAACCGTTACCACTGTCGCTACCCGATGCTTGATAAGCCTGAAACATCGACCAAAAATTTCATGCTATTTACACGAAGACGTTTTAGATTTTCTTTTTCTACGATGGCTGCTATAAAACAACGGGCTGTTAAGACAGGCGCTATTAGAAGTGCGTGAAATATTAGATGACAAATGTGATCTGATCTCTTTGCTTTTAGCTAACTTTTTGCTCGTAGAGGAAGTTTTTTTGCGTGAATATATTTTTTTCGAGATTTTCAAACTATCTCTATGTGTGTATTTGATGTGGAATTAAATTTTTTTTAAATTTTCATGGACGCTTTAACTCTGAACAGAATTTTAATTTTTCGTGTTTTTTCTTTTGATCGTCTATTCTCTTTTTTGCACAAATATCGCGCCGATAAACTACAGTATACTCTATTAAAATAATCCTGCAAAGAATAGTCTTGCCAATTTCTTCCTCATTACTATTATATCCCTATGAGGAAGCCAACATTGATGGACATACTTCCTCATACAGGTTTGACTTCGTCAAAAATATAATAATAACGACGAAGCAATTTCCAAGGTTCTAATTTGCAGGCATGTCTTTCAACTTTGACAATTGAAAAATGTCTTAATTATCGATTGCATGTATTTAAATATCCGTGACTCAAATATTGAGGAACGAGAAAAATGGTTCTTCGAGTATGAATCCCTTGATTCCCGTTCCTACCTGATGATGTGCATGATGATGATGGTGATGGTGGTGATGATGATGATGATGTTGCTGTTGTTGTTGCTGCTGCTGTTGCTGATGATTCGGTAAATAAGGTACGCGGGGAGGTTTCGGAGGGGCGGCCGGGCCTTGATGATGATTCAAATTGTGCTGGGACGGGGATTGATGTTGTTGCTGATGCTGAAGCTGTTGTTGCTGAAGCGCGGGATCTGATATTACCCTGGTTATCTTCTGTCGTCCGAGAGACAACGAGCACGACGGCGGTTGATTTTGAATCGGTGGAACCCTCGGCAATGTGCTTGATTGTACAGGATGATGATGCTGCGATGAATTTTGATGTTGTTGCTGTTGCTGCTGCTGCTGCTGCTGCTGCTGCTGTTGATTTGTGAGATATTGAACAGGACCGTGAAGTTCCGTGTCAACGCTGTGGTGTTGCTGTTGGGGTGTTAGAGAGTGGCTTCTCTGTTGTTTCCTCGGAAGACGAGGCGGCGAACCGGCGGACAGAGACGAGGAGGAGGGACTCGAGCAATGAAGACCACTTGACGATGATGATGACGATGGGGCTACACAGGTAAGCGGTACCGAGCGAGGCTTTGGACTTATTATTCGTGCACCACTTGCCTGGCTTATCGGCCTACCGCTACCCACGTAAAAGGTTATCAGGTCAGCGACCGTGTCGAAGGCTTCGTCCTCGAACTGGTACTGAGCACGCTCGTACACCGTATCCGGCTGTATCACCACCTGTCGTTTAGCATTTTTTTAAAATTGTTATCGGTCGTTCGTTGATTTATAAATCTTCGTAAGTTCAAATATGAATTGTTTGAAAATGAAAACATTCATTCCAGAAAAAATATCCCAATTTTACCTGGGCATCTTTCGAAATTTCCTCTCGCAGTTTTGAAAACTGTATTCCAAATGGTCCTAAATTTTGCTAAATTTTATAAGATTTTTCGGACTATTTTCAGATTCTTCAAAGTGGTACTTTAAAACCTTTTTTTTTTAAAGAATAATTGTATCTCAGAAACGAAGCACTTAAAAAATCTAAAAAGCAATTGGCATATGTTTTTCAACACTACATAAAAATTTTCTAAAGAAAAATATTTGAAATAAATAATAAATTGAAATAAAATAATTGTCAAAAAAAAAAAATATCTCAACTATATTTTTGGCTATAAATATTTTTAATAAATGTTAACACTCCAAAAACGTGGTGCATTATAATATTTACCCGGTTGATGACAAAATGGAGAGCTTGGCCTTTCCATCGAACTGTTAAGACGTAATTGCCCGGTTGCGAGGCACAGTCTCGTACGAGAAAATCACCTTCACTCGGTACTTCGGCCTCTGCACCTCTTCGACCACCCCGTAAAGTGCTTCCATGATACCACGCGTGAGAGCGAAGATCTCGCGGATTTAAAAGTCGAAGCTCTCGTTCTAACAACTTGCGAGTTGACTCCTCAGGCTGCTCCTGAAATTATTTACAATTGTATGCTTATTACCTTCAAAGTATTTTAATATATTCGGCAAAATAGCCACGAGTTACATGTCATAGAAGTTAGCAATATTGCTGCAACGAAATAGTTGTTAATTTTTTTTCCTGAATCTATTTTGTATTGTCTTATTTTTAAAAATTATTTATTATTATTATATTAATAAATATTACCGTATTTGAGCTTGATTAATTTTTAAAATATTTTTGTGATATGAACGAATCACAAGTATGAAAAAATGTAATAAACAAAATGAGCTGTCACTCATTATAATTGTATCAATACTATTGTTCATACTGGATGAAAAAAATATCTTTTCAGAAATAATCGTAAATTACTGAATATCATAGAAATTGTTTTAAAAAATAAGCACTTATTTGACGAATGTGAAGGGCTTCATATTAAAAAGTTATAAAATGTGAAACAGTACATCTTGATTAAAATAAGAGCACTTTTATTTTTAAATTATTTTTGGCATATTATTTCCATTTACTAAAATTGAAATATTATGCCATAATAATGTTATATCTAAAGATTATTTCGTTTCGGTCGACTGAGGGTTTATATTGGAGTACTGCCTCAAGAAATGTTTTATATCTCGCCCGTTAAAAGGGTTAAGAATCAATGAAGATGCTGGTCGGGCGTAGAAACGAGTTGCTCGACAGATTGGCTTTAACGAGAGCAGCCTTGGCTGCTCATTCCGAGTGGGGAAAGAGGAGCCTAGACGTCTTCTCGAGCATCAGCCTAGTCGTCGTTAAGTTTTAATCACTATAAACGCGAAATCTTCATTTCTTGTTGCTACAGATAGATTTAAAAAAAATTATATTCTTCCTATAAGTCTATTTAGCATTTACTGTTAATTAATGAAAAACGTGTATTACGTGTATTTTGCTAATATTTCACATGATTTCCATAATTTCGCTAAGAATTCACGTGATTTCCATGATTTCGCTGTGATATCATTTTCATTGTATTTGAGAATTTTTCCAAATTTTTTCAGTCGTTTTTTTAATACATATTATATTTTGACATGTATTTTAATTAATTATTTTCAGTTTTTTTCACATCTAAAAAAAGTTTTTTGATTGTTTTTTAGGAAAACTCCGAAAAAATAAAAATATAACCAAATATCATTCCACACTCTGGGTCTAGGCTTAAAATTAATTATATTTGGTGTAGGATTTTTGAGCATTTTCTTCAGATTTTTAAATTTGGGCTGACAAAATTTTTATTTTGAAAAATTCTAATTTAAATTAAAAAAAAAAAATCGGAGAAATGCCCCATATATAAACAGCACTCACAGAATGTACAACTTTGAAAATATTTTTATTACTCGATACAAGGTTAAAAAAATGTCCAATCTTTAAGGAAATGTCCATATATATTGCTTTTTTTAAATATTATTATCAGGAATATTTAAACCTATTTTGATACTAAATTCACATGTTTTCAAGATTTCGAAAATCATAACGATGATTTTATCAATTCACATGTTTTCATTCGATTTAATTTGTGATTTCTTCAGAGGGTGTTTCATGAATCCGAGAGTGGTTCGCCCCTCGCACACACACATACACACACACACACTTTTTGTAAACCACTTTTCTCGACGTTTTTGTCTATTTTGAGAACACCGACATGGAGATGTAAAAAAAAAGTGCCTAAAAACAAAGCCATGAAAAAGCAAAGAATGATTCTATATAGACAAGCGTGTGTTGGGAAAGAAAGGGAGTAGCCAGAACTATCTGTCAGAAATCCTTTGAATGCTATTTTAAGAAATTCACTCCACACCGGAATGAGAATAAAAACCGTGCGATTTTCAGCGAACACTGAAACATCAATTTCAGCCTTATGATACATTCCAATAAAACTGCAAAGCCAAAAAAAGAAAAAAAAAAAAAAGAAAAAATTCGTAATCGAAGAAACTCACCATCGGTGAATCAGAATTGTTGTTTCTCTCGTTGCCTCTCGACAAAGATTCCGGCCGGCGAGGGAAGCATGCGTCGTAATCCTTTTCCTGGTCCTCGTTCTCTTCCTCTTCACCACCGCCGGTTCTGCGATTAGAAATTTTTTTCACTCATTTTTTATTTTATTTTTTTCACCACCATATTTCATTATTAAAATGCTTTATCCGATGAAAATGTCTGAAGTATTTTCAATGATTTTTTTTTATTGATTTATTTACTTTTTCCTATGTTTAAAATTGATTTATGATTGCAAAATTGATCATCAATGTTTTTCGTTCACTATCCACGAATTTGAATTTTTCTTCAAACTTGTCGGCGCAGCCCCCGCGACTTTCTAATATCCTTCTGTCATCGTTCGCACGCCAGCGTATACGTATTAAATATAGGGGTTTCGAATAGCACACACGGCTCTCGCCGAGCGCGCGCACCCTACTAAACTATGTGAGAGAGTCCCTCCTATATTGCTCGATGCGACTTCAGTGCCGTAGCACGAGACGAGATCGCGAGAACGGCCTCGACGTTATACAGTCGAGAGAGTCTCTGGATGCTGGGCTCTGGAGCTGCGGGGCTTTTCTCTCATCTCCGCCCTCTCCCGAGTTTATAAATAGTCGTGAAGAAACCACGACGAGGACTTATCCTTTTGTCGGGAGAGGATTGGGAGCGAGAACGCCTCGAGCGGCAAACCACTCGAGCGGCAACCAGCTCGATTAATCTACTCGTCGCTATCCAATGACTCCTTGTCGTACTTTGAATTGTGGAAATATTTCATTTTTTTTTTTTTTCGATTTTTGTCATTCAAATTATTCCGACCGAGGTAAAATGCATTCTGCTAACACTCATGATTGAAGGGTTAAGGATATCGAGAAACGCTGTGCACAATAAACACTGGATTTCAGGACTTAAGCTAAATACTTTTGGTCACAGAACTTCACTTTTTTTTGTCATTTATAGAATAAGAAATTGTAAACTTGACATGATTTACAAAATTCTGATGGTCATTGTTTTTAGCTAATTTGACAAAAGAACATTTTTAAATGTGAGAAGTACTATTTTTTTTTTTTAATTGGTTAACAAAAAAAATGTGTACATTTGAAAAATGTATTTATTTATTTATTTATTTATTTATTTATTTATTTACATGGTTCTTTTTAGACGTTTACTGAGATATAAGTGAAAAACAGATGACCATTTATTAATGTATAAAATACAAAACGTACTTAACATTTTAATAAATATAAACTAAAAAAAAAATGTCACTAACAGTTTAACGAAAAGATCGTAAAATAAAAAAGGTTTTTGTTAAAGTGAAGAATGGGTATGTAACGTATTTAACAAAATTATTTTTTTACTCATAAGTAGTAATCCAATTTAACAGTATAAATAAAAAAAAATTCTGAGCACTTCAAAAACAAAATTGAAATTTTTAAAAAAGTTTTTTAAAATCAGTTTTAGATAGTCTTCAATTGTAAACACCTCTTAAAGTTTGAATATTATTAACTGAGTAAAAAAAAATAGAATCAATGAATGACAAAAATTGAAACTAAAATAATTTTTCTTCTATTTACGTATCACAATAAAAATCAGTGGCGAATTAAAAAATTGATACTTGATAAAAAAAGAGTTCTGTTTTTTTTTTTTGTTTCCAGTCGCAACACTGGATAAAAATTACAAAAAGATATATGAAAAATTGCATTATCAGTTTATACGTGTTTTCGCCAACACCGATGATCCGATATCTTCCATTGATAAGTCAGAAAATATTCAGTTGAAAAATTGGTCAAAAAAACGACAGAATCAAAACAAGGAAAATTAAAACAAAACAATTTTTCTTTTAAATTATTCACAAACATAATCATCAGTGGAGACTTAATAAATTAATATCTGATAAAAGAGCTTTCAATATATTTCATCTAGACCAAAATTACCAAAATATTAGAAGAAATAAAAAATATATTCCTACTTAAATCATAGATCAAAACATAACAAAAAAGAACAAAAAAAAACCGAGACAAAAAATGTACAAATTTTGTAGTTGTGATAAATCAGAATAACAAAAAAAAACCAATATTAAAAAAATAGCAATTTTTGTACTCGTTATCGATCAAAATTACAAAAAATATATGTATATTTCATCTATCCAAAAATTACCAAAATATTAGAAGGGAAAAAATTAACGTTTTTAGTTGCCAGTGTTCAACGTATTAAAAAAAAATGCAAGAAAAAATAATTTGCAAATTTTTCTATTTGTCATCGAATAAAATTACAAAAAAATGTAAGAATAAAAAAATGTGAATTTTTATTATATCTCACCAATTAGAGTAACGAAAAAATATTTTTTTTAAGTTGGAATTTTCGTAATAAAAGGCGGAAATAAAAAAAATGACTATTTTATTCTAGTGGCCTAGTGAATGATCGTTACGTCACTGTGGTGAGCACCACATGTATATATATATATATACATATATACATGCTATTATATCCATTCTCTGTTACTCACTCGGGGCTTTCTAAACGGGCAGACAGAGCCCCCAATGGGGGGGCTGCTGCTGGGTCTACAACGCCTGCGTTTTCTCACCACCCGCGGCCCGCAAGGTCGCTGGCCCCTTCAAGTAGCCTCACCGCACGGCGTTTCGGTGTTGTTCTTCTCGGTGTCCAAAGGAGGACCGAGAGACGTTTACACCCCCGAAGCCTTTTCACCCACACGCATGCACACACGCGACTGAAAAAAAAAAAAAAAAAAAAAAAAAAAAGATTCGATCGATCCTGACCTAGCACGCGCGTGCTTATATTTTGTTTCTCTTTGCTGGGCACGAAATATATATATATATATATATATATATATATATATATATATATATATATATATATATATATATATATATATATAGTGTTGTATAGTATATACGTACACTATATATGCTCTATGGTACTTTTTTGATATATCCCCCTGAAGCCGGCCGAGCCGAGTCAGCGCCCTGAGTGCCGGACCACCAACGAGAAATTATTGATCTGCACGATGACGGCGCTGATGTTTAGGGGGAATGATAAGGGGTTGAAAATCTGGCGCCTGCGTACAGCAAAACGCTCGATAAGAAGTAGTGTCTCTCTGTGTATTATAAACGGAGAGCGCTTATAGCCGTGTAGTTCGCTCCTAGGAACCGATCGCAATATAGCTTTCGCAGTAGTTCTAAGTGGGTTGTTCTCGTCTCATTTATATGTATTGACAAAAAAAAAAAAAAGAATTAGACCGATATTTTTACGTGTGCATTTTAATAATTTATAAGAATTATTTTTCAGTTATTTATTGTCATTTGTATTATCTATTTAAAAAATATTATTACTTGTATGTATGAATATTTTACTGTGCTTTAATTATAATTTATTTAATGCTTCTTTTATTTTTTTGTATATTTACAAATAAGAAAGAGTGTCTTAATCACATTAATATCTTCAGCAACATTTTTTACGTGTTCATTTTAATAACTCGTAGGAATCCATCATTTTTTTTTTCTATAATTAATTACAATTAGTGTGATTATTTTGTTTAATTATGATTCATCCGAATTTTTCTTTTATTCATTATTCTTTATGAATTGAATTATCTGATAAATGGAAGAAAATCGTAATTAAATGTTATTCGATGCAGATAAAACACCTTGTACAGTTGTGTCAATTAAACGGTCAATATTCGTGAAACAACTAACTCACTAAATTCGTTGACTCCACGCACTTTTTTTGTACACCCAAAAACAAACTCAACGACTAATTGTTATTTTTGGTTCCCTGTTAAATTGTTACATTTTTCAAACGTGGCCTCCACGATTTAATAACAAGAAAATCACAAGCTTAAATAAAAATAAAAAAAAAAAAAAATTAAAAGAACGTTTGGATAGTCTGGACGATTGTGAGACACTGATGGTTCTCTTCGCCTGGACATTTTTCAACATTGAAGACCTCCTCCACGTGGAAATACGTGACAGAGACGCATGGACGATTAAACGCGTGCCACTAGTCACGCACGCTATTTTTCGTGAATATACAATGAGCCCCTTTGTCGGACTAGACGCAACAGACAACAGTGTGTTACGTCGCGCGTATTGATTAGTAAATCATTTCGATGAAAAACGTCTTCCAGGAGATATAAATGAGCCAGAATAAATTATTTACGCTTCGTTGATCTTTGCTGCGAGATGATCGCAGCCGGAAACGTCGTTTTAACGTGGACCAACTATATAACACATATATAAGACATTCGATGCAAGATATTCAGAGTTCTCGTGCTGTAAAAAAAAACAAAAAGATTTGTGAAACAAATAACAAACGAACGTTTATATTTCACGACTTTGTAAAATTATTCAACTGGAAAAATTACCAAAGATATTTGTGAATTCGTGAAATTTACAACACGCAAATTTCGGAAAATAAGAAAAAAATATTTTATACATCTAATTGCATTTATTTTAATTGTTTTTTGTAAAAATAATAAGCAATATTTTGTAATATAAAAATATTTCTTTTAGGCATTTTGCACTTTTTTTTTAGTATTAATCCTGAAAATGTTTTTTTTATTAGCAAAATTATCTTTTTTTATTTATTTTTTGACACGACATTTTTTTGATAGAATTTTACAAAAATTTCAATCTTGTTTTTTTAACTAACAGAACACGATGCGATCGCAAAGACATTAAACGAAGCATGTCGACTGAACGTTCACGCTTTTCTTGTTTTTTTTTCCTTCGTCTTATGGGTATTAAACTCTCAGGCGTATTAATTAGCTGGTTGACAAGTAGGCCCGGTTTTGCGCTTTCGATGAGCGAGTCTTGAGCTCGGTCGTGCGTGCAAGCAATTTATATACTTATGCGTAGTTTTCCCGTCACGATGAAGCTAACTGGCTTATTAAAATGCAACATATATGCATTAGACTCTGAACCCAGTGAGATCTAATCACGGAATTAAACATTCAAACCTTTATCTTAAATTATTTCTTTTTTTTTCTTAGACGTTCTCGAATAATTTCTTCTATTCAAAATGTAAAACAAATTGAGATAATAAAATTGTCATGCGTCATTATATTGCTAATTGATAATAATTTTTGTGAATATTAAACAAAGAACATTTTGTTTCCAAACATTTCTCAAAGAAATATCGTTATTAGTAAAAAAAAAAAAATAAGGCGTTATGCAAAACAATTTTTTTTCACGAACAAAAAAGATACCTTCAATTTAGCCACCAATTTTACAGGATCATTGATGACTCGTGCAGGCAACAAAAATTGTAAACACGACGATAATTATATTTTTAACTTTTTCCAATTTACAGTACTTTTTGTGTTCTAAAAATTATACGAAGTACTTTGTATAATGAAAATACAAATTTGTATTTTCTAGTGTCTTTGTCTGGTAAACTGTAGCTTTTTAAAATATCTTAGAAAAATTTCTTCTCACAGAAACGAAGCGTTTAAATTTTTTTTTTTTAATTGGCATAAGTTTTCCAACATGTACTTCTACATAAAAAAATTACGGACTAAATCTGAGAGTCGTCGCCACCAGACCTTGATCGAGATGTCATGGAATGGCCTGTATAACAAGCATTTAAAAAAATTCATTTGACAAACCATTCACGACGAAAAATGACGAATTTTTCGAGAATACTGGCATCAACGGCAATATTGGCAGCATCACACGATAACGACAGTACGATTTTTAAAAGTGAAAGCATACAAGGTGAGCGGTTCCAAGAAGTCCGAAGGAAATGGAGAAGCGGATAAGGAGTTTAATGTGAGGGTAGGAAAGAGATTGGCAAGTGCAAATGCTGACCAAGACGAGCGATCTTCCGGTTTATCGCACGGCTTTGCTTTCGTCTCACCAAGATTGCACTCTGAATTCTCTGTATGGTGCGCACTGTGCATATAGACTCGTAATGTGAGAATGCAGCACAAAGCGAGTGACTTAAGAGAAAGATATATATATATTTTTTTAAATTCTCTTAATCAGGTACAGCACTGGTGTGAAGAAATCATTCGATCATCGAAGTAGGATTCGATTTAAATTTAATAAAATATAAATCGAATAATTAAAAAAATAAAAATCAATTGACAGTAAATGTCTCATCTATTACTGTTATTATTATTATTATCCCGAGCAGATATTTTTGAAAATATTCGTTTTGAATGTGCCTCAATTTTTTGTATATTTTTTTAAATCCCAATAACTTGAGAATGGCTTTAGCTATCGAGCGTGAAATTTATCATACATATCGACAAGTGAATTCTCGTTGTATGTACAAATTGTCAGAGCGATATGTGCAGTCGTTTGTTTTTTTAACGCTATTTCCAATCTGTTCGAGCGCAAAGAAGCCGATCTCTGTAAGTCTCGTAATAAAAGTGATCCCTATTACCAACTGACCCGCATTATCCAAATTTTCCTGAACCCGGTAATCATACCTGTACACGACGGTCGAGCCTCTCGTTTCGTTCACCGCTATCTCACGAACGTTCTTGGATCAAGGAGGATCAAGGATGAATTGAGCGTTGCGTATATGCGCAGACCGGTATAAAAGAAGAGATGACGAGCGCCTAAGGCGATGGCAACCGGCTCGACGGTCGGTGCTTCCCCAGTGCATCACTAGATTTTCTCGCTCACGCGATTCCCCGCTCTTTACCACTTTGTCGGTTGCCACTCTTTTTCTCTCTCTCTCTCTCTCTCTGTGTCTCGAAACGAGATTTCACGAGATCGGTGTGGTGATCTTTCTTGCTGTGTCTGGGCCGACCGCCCGCGCGTTCCACACGAGAGAAACGAGTAATCGCACGGGATTACGCTTGTATATAGTCCTGCCGTATACGGGTGCGTTGCTCGTTCTCGTGCCGGCATTTCGATGCCGAAGTATCGTGGAAAAACCGGTTAGAGCTTCCTCCTCTCGAGCAGGTCCTACACGTACTCTTATCTTCTTTTAGCTTCTTTTCATCGCGTCACACTTTTTGCCTTTTTCCAAACCTTTTTAAGCCGACGATATAGGTGTATGAAAGGATCAATTATCGGGTCCATTTTTTAAATGTATTATTGTTGCGTTTTTTTTTTTTTTTAAACAAGTAAGAAAAGAGAACCTGACCTGACTGAAGAACCGATTTTTTTAAGGTACTATTCGTTGAAACTATTATTAATAACATAAAATTAAATTTCGTATAGTTTATTTAGTAGATCGTAATAATATTACGTAGTGGGCGGACTTACATAAGTGATCTTCTGGACAGTTGATCCGGGGACGGAGGCGTTACCACCAACGCTGGCTCCTTTTGTATAATCACTTCTGGCTGCAGGTGTATCGTGTGACGTTTATGATTTCGAAGATCCTTGCTCGATGAGAAACCTGGCAGACCGTCGCGCTTCCGACGACGACCACTTGTTCCCAAATTCTGCAGGGTACCCATCGATGGAAACCGAAAGCTCCATGCTATACCTTCAATGAGAGGAGAATTGCTGTAAATTTATTTATTTATTTAAAAACGAGCCAAGGCCCAATTACATAACGATAGGTACTATCGGTCAAACACCATTAGCAGATTGAAAAAAATGGCACGTTACCAATTTACGAACAATTCGATTGTTGATTTAAAAATGTAAAATTGTTGAATTTTTACCCACGTGGATTTTGAAATATATGAGTATAGATTTGAGTTATTTAGCATGGGAAGGACTCTACCATTCATGTATCATTTGAGGTCATGCACGATTTTTTTTTCTAATTGAAAACTCCATCCAATATTATTAATAGTATAATATATTATATATAAAGAGCTAAACAAGTTTTTTTTTAATATTGAAAAAACAGAACTTTTTAAAATGATTTTATTATTTGTGTCCAAGGATTTTTTAAACTCTAAATTTGTTACACTATTAATAATATGTAACAAATTTAGAGTTTAAAAATTTCTTGGATACAAATAATATAGATCATTAAAAAAAGATCTGCTTTATCAATATTAAAAAAAAATTGTTTATCTCTTTTCAAATATCGAATCCTTCCGACAATTTTTTATATTTGGGATATTTTGCAAATATTTAAAACGCCGTCACGACTCAATAATCACTTAGATTTTTTTGTATAATTTTTTTGTACCGATAAAAGAAAAAGAAAACAGTCTTTTTTTCGTCTGAACTGTTAGAAAGGGATTAACAATTATACCTTATAAAAATAGAATAAAATAAATTGCCAGAAACGACCAAAACTATTGCTGCGAATAACATTTTTTTTAATCTAAAACTTTTAGTCACCTCGAAAAATATTTATATTTGAATCTCCATAATTTCGATTCGGTCTCTTCGAATCAAAAGGTGATCTCATGAAATTACTGGTTCTGCGATCACTGTTTTAAATCATGGACTTCCTGAATTTTTTTCTCCATAATAAAAATTCAATATGTATAATAGGCAATCGGTGGTCGTATGTCTGATAATTGAGAGATTACGTAGAAGGCAGATTGAGAGTCAACAAGGCGTAAAGCAGACGGTGTGATAAACCGTGTAGATAATAAATATATCGATATAATCACGGGGAGAAAAAAGAGGCGGACACATGCTTTAATCGTCGAGTCATCAGAAACACCATTGACTGCGTGAGAGCCTTTCTGCACCTTTTTTTAAAATTTTTCTCTGCTCTTTTATTTTTTTATTCTGGCAGTTCGTTTTACACGACGTTGAGCAGTCTCTCTTTGGTTCACCATTCAATGTTCGAGCTCTCGAAACGAGGGGGGTCTCTTCAGGTATATTCACTGAGTTAGGTATATTTACACTCGCTGACCCTAAATTCGACTTCGAAAGTCGCACGACTTTCGACCCATCGTTAAAACTCTTTTTTTTTTTCTACACTACATACATTCTATTCCGGATATTACGCATTTTCTAAATGACAATTCTTGAAACTCTCCGGATATGATACATCGACCCTGGTATTTCGTAACAAGTGCAACTGTTGCGTTACTTCTGAAGCATTTGACAATGACTCGTCATTGTGACTGAAGTTTCTTTAGGCACAATAGCAAAATGCTAATATAAAATGTTGACAACAAAAGCAGAATTGAAAAACACTTGAAAGTATTTTTTATCCGTTTTATTTGTTGTTATTTTGTCAAAAGAATAGTATAAAAAATAAAAAGATTTTTCCTAAACATAGAAAATGTGAGAAAATTAAAATCCTTTTCTACAAGTTGCAAAGAATTTCAATTCGTGATTTATTAATTAAACGAGGAAAAAGAAGTTTATTAACTGAACATAGAGCAAGAATGTTTCGAAACTTGTATTTATTTGAAAAAAAAATGTGTTCGTGTGGACCAAGTTTTTATTTTATTGAAAAATTAATTTTGTTTTATTGACTAAATATTGATTCAACATTTTAACTTAATTTCCCAATTTAAATGCATGTATCTCTGTCTCCATATAATGTTCTTCAATGGCCACGTCGCACAAGAAAACATGGTTGACTCGAGATAAAAAAAAACAATTAAAAAAAAACATGCGAAGTTAATGCATGCGTCGAGAATTTCTCTGCACATATTCGTCTCGGCTGTCCGGGAGCTGTGAAGCCCGCACCGATAAACGTTGTGCGTTTTACAAATGCGTGAGATACACGTATATTATAGTGTTTTTCCCGCATATGTGTGTGTCTGTGTGTGTGTGTTTTGTGCGTTTTACAAATCCGTGAGACACACGTATATTCTAGTGTGTTACCCGCAGATGCGTGTGTGTGTGTGTGTGCGTCGCTCGTTCTGCCACATATGTACGTCTAATCGGTATAGGTATAGTCACTGTATACATTAAAATGCGAGCGATACCTGGCGACGGTGATAAGACGTCAGTTTGCCGAGATAACAACGCATACCTACTCCGTGCGCTCCCCACGTTTTGTTGAATTCACGCTCTGTACCTTTATGGTTTCTTTTTTCTTTTTTTTTTTTTTTTCGTTCTTACAACGTATTTCGAGCTACAATCTACATAAATGCTGGGGAAAGAAACGCGTTCTGCAAAAGTAGTCGAATATTCGTGTTCGAATAAAAACCGGAATTCTGTTTCATCCTCTCTCTTTCAGACTCGAGTTTATACCCAAAGTCAAGAACCTCACGTAGCATTAGTCCTCAGAAAAAGGCCTTCGCGCACTTGTACGTGTTCGAAATTTCAATTTCACGTACAAAATCTCGCTGCTGGAAGCCAAGAGAATCCTGATTCAATACGCGAATCAGAATATCCACGTGTTGCATATAGAAATTCTATTGACAAATATATATATATATATATCTAATACGAAAAAGACATCGAGAATTATTAACCTAGCGTCTGTCGTCTTAATTTATAACTTAAAAAGTTATACGAATAAGAAAAAAAAGCTAATAAAAATAATAAACATTACACACTCAATTTTAAATACTTCACAAGTTTTGTAAACAGTGCATTTTTTTAATTTTAGTTAAAGACCTGAAACTCTTGTGGGAATTAGAAATTTCAATTTGACGTACAAAATCATTGGAAGCCATGAGAATATTGATTCAAAACGTGAATCAGAATATCCGTGTGTTGCATGTCCAAATTCTATCGAAAAAGTTAAGTAACATGAAAAAGTCATCGAGAATTATCAATCAGGAGTCTGTCATCATAATTCATAAATTAAAATCAAAGTGACATGAAGAAAAAAAAATGCTAATAAAAATACTAAACATCGCACAAACTCAATTTCAAATACTTCACAATTCTGTAAACAAAATGCATTTTTTAATTTCAGTTAAAGACCTGAAGCGCTTGTGCTTATTAGAAATTTCAATTCCACGCTGATATAAAATCGCTGAAAGCCACAAAACAAACAAGCGTAATGTAATACGAGGACGTCATCGAGAATTATGAAACAGGAACCTCGTCAGAAATCGTAAATTAACACGTCACGAACTTTAATTAAGAAAAATACTGAACTTTACACAGACAATTTCAAATAATTCACAGTTCTTGAGCAATGAATCTTTTTATTGTTATTATTATATCATCATTTCGATCGAAGACCTTCGCATTTATAATACGTGTTCGACATTTTTATATAATCACTCGTACAAAGTCGACAGAAGCAAAAAGAATCGGGATTAAAAATCAGAATCAAATATACCAACTCAATTGACAAAAAAGAAGAAATAACCAAATTTAACAGCACGTGCTTTAATTTAAAAAAAAAAAAACACTAAACTTCACACACAAAATTTCAAATAATTCACTAAATAATTTTTTAATTTTTCAAAAAACAGAAATAACCAAATTTAATAGCACGTGCTTTAATTTAAAAAAAAAAAGAACACTAAACTTCACACACAAAATTTCAAATGATTCACTAAATAATTTTTAAATTTTTCAAAAAATTATATATATTTCACGTGCATTTTTTGTACGAAAATGAAACACTAACTTTGGCTTCTTCGTGACTTGAGTTTGCTAGCTGTTTTTCCCATCTTGTTCACATCACCGACGGTCTTTTCACGTGACTTTTCTCCTGTTTGCTGGTCGAATGAACAATCGGTCCTTCACAAACTCCGGGTCTGATGGCAAGTGTCTGGCGCGCTCGGGACACTCGTACGTTCTGGCACTGTCGCCTCGGACCGACGTATATTCGTCGTTGCCGAAGCATAATGCGATACCGAGCTATAGCCGCGCTAACTGGGCGCAAACACAGTCGGTAGGTATAATATAAGCGCTGCTTGGCTGTACGATCAACTAGTGTGCTGTGCTGTTGAGCTCGAAAGACCAGTGAAAGAATGTATTACAGGCTGTCGCGTTTAGTAGCTACTGCAACTATAAGCCACAGAAGAGAGCCAGAGAGGAAAGAGAGAGAGAGAGAGAGAGAGAGAGAGAGAGAGAGAGAGAGAGAGGGAGCTATGCTGAGAAGAGCTGATGGAATTTTAAGAGAGTGGGAATGAGAAGGACGTGCTCTTAAGGAGCTCTACTTAGTCTAGTAAAATTCGATTATTATTTTAAAGGCAGATTACTGCATTAATTATAAAGTAATTGTTTTAATTATGTGCAATCCGCTTTTTGATATTTCAAACGCCTTTTTCTCGAAATTACGTTTTCAAAATTATGGGTTTTTTTTTTCTGGATCTAAAAATCTAGTGTTTGTTTGAAGGATTTTTTTTTTAATCTGTACTTTCGATTTGATAAATTAAAAATCACAGTTTTTCACTCGTATCATTGCAATAGCTGCCAGAAAAGTTTTATCGCACTTGCATATCGTAATGTACTAATTTGTCATGAAAGTTTTTAATATATTTGAAGAAAAATTATCGATTTCAGGAATATTTTGAACGGATACGATAATGCAATTATAAGAAAATATTTGTACGCTAAGAAATTGCCGAATATTTTCCAGATATTACCTTTCGAAAGTATCAAGCTTTTGTATAAATATTTCATTAAAAATATATTTATTTTTCGCCGAAATATATAAATCCCTTAAGAGACAGAGTGTAACTGCATAACTGCTGCTGTTGCAGCGTTTCTGTTTCTGAAGGTAGGGGAAAGAACGCAAAAGAGTATATATATATAGTGGTATATAAGGATAGTGAAAGCGAAAACCCAATGGGTAAGAGCGAATGGAACAGAGTTAGCAGTAAAGCATGCACGTCAAGTGTTTTACGCACACGTTGCAGCCACGTGAACCACAACGACAAGTATAAGAGCTAATGTAACACACGTCAGCTTCGAATGTGATGTCATCGGAACCCGGAGAAGGTTTCATAAGCATAAATGTGATCAGCGTTCATTTATGAATGTACGAGACATCGGTTAGGGAGAGAGGGGACTGTTGGGGGGAAAAAAATTGCCATTGACATTTATACGATATTCTTCCTTGTGGAAGATTTTTCAAGTTCATTGGCACTTTTGAGATGGGGAGAATGGATGTAAAAATAGGAATATTCAGAAGAATTTTTTTTTCATTAATTGGTTTGAAAATGTTAAAAAGCGAGAAAGAATTAGCAATGGGAGAAATAATAGCTTTTACTTAAAGCTCTGATTGTACGACACTTTTTTTAGAGTCTTGTCTTGAATTTGTATTCTATTCCTGACGACAAAAAAAAAAACAGAAATTGCAATATCGTTTCCCAGGAATTCCAGGAATTTTAGATATTATCTTTACAATGAGCTCGAACGACGGAAAAGTGTTGTGAGCTACATAGACTCCGCTGGTACCGTTCGCTTCCGAGAAAGTTATTGCGATCTGGCCACCTAGCGGCCGACTGCCAAGCGCCAAAATCTCACGCTTTCCCATAGAAAGTCGTAATTGCTGGGAAATACGAAAGCCCGTTACGGCGTCTCTAAACAAGTTCGCAAGAAGTTTTTCCTTTCACGAGATTCAATATTATGGTCCAAACTATAGATTGACGACGTTGGGGTAGTAGAAAAAAATTTTTGGGACAATCTATACATACTAACAGTCGAGCGCATCCTGTCAATTCAATCAGCACGCCGATTATGAAGACCCATGATCATATTTTTCAATTGCTCGCAATAACGACGATACGGCAATAAATTAATAAAAAGCACATTCGTTTTAGGCCATGTTTATTCGTGCTGCTCCGTTACGGTACATCGAGTTTCACAATAATACTCGCTATACAACGATCATTTTGTTTTTTTTTTTTTTTTTCATCTTCTTTACACTCTTGCACTTTGTCTTTCATAATTAATAATCTATGGATATGCCGTATATAATTCGGTATAATAATCCATATATAATACATTATACGGTAGTAATATATAGTATGTATATACGCGCGCACGGAAAAGAAGAGAACAGCGCGTTTGAATACGCGATTTTCACCGTTACTTGCACTAAAATCATTTTATCTCAAGCTCCTCAATTGCAATTAAAATGATTTAATTTGTAATTTTTTTTTATATTTGCCAAAAAAAAAACAAAATGTGTATATAAATATTTTATTAAAAAGAAAAATGTTTTCCACATAAATTTGTTTGAAAATGCCACATAAAGAGAGAAGTAATTGCTAATGTCAAAAGTAATGAGTTCTCCAGTTACTTTGAAGTCAGTGACCATTTTTAAATTAATTCTTAAGATGAAACCTTTTTTTTTTTTGTTTTAACCAAATGATCATACATTTGTTACAAATATTGCAGGACATTCTGAAAAAAATATCTGTACACAAAGTAGTTTATAATTTCCTGCGATTAAAATATTTTCAGTAAGATAACGATCGGAGTTTCATAAGATTTTACATAATTTAATTTTTATGCTGCGAAACCTCGCCAGTCTGGCGATTTTTTTTTTAAATGGAATCGTCAGCCTAAAGATTTTGTACATTTTTCGGCTAAATGAAACGGCACTCTGTGGATAAAAAATTTGTTTTAAGAAAATCTTTCATTTCTTTTTTCGGTGAAAAATTAACGTTATCAAATAGTTGATATAAAACTGCAACTATTTTGCTGAGATTTTTTTTTTATGACTCATAGCTTTCAAGGTACGTTAATTTAAATAAAAATTACAGCAATTTTCCGAAATGTGGAAACTGAAAATTTGAAAACAATTTGAAAGAAGTAATTGATTAATTATTTCAAACAAAGAGGCTCTGAAAAGAAAACTATTTCTGGCGCAGAATGCCTAACATGTATTTTTCTTTTTAGAAATCGTCAATTAACCGAGCGTGAAACGCATACTTTAAGCGCGAGTAACGGTGGTTCAAGAATAAAAAGGGTGTACGCCCCTCGACAATGTTTAAGTCTCGGTAATAATACGTTGTGTAAATTAACGCTCGAGAGAAACCACGTAGAAACACGGAAAAAACTTAATAACAAAAAAGAGTACGCATATATCGGGGGAGTACGCAAGAAGTAAAAAAAAAAGGTACATTATCTTTTGGTTCACCAGCTTCAGCAGAGTTCGGACAAGTTGAAAAATGTGGTTCGGATAAGTAGAGCCAGCTTGCTGGTTCATCGAGGTCCACTTTAATCGTGTAACAACGATAAAAAATTATTGTTCCGTTAAAAAGAAAAAAAGTTCAACGGCATAGTTTTCTCAAACGAAATGCCCTCAGGTACAATACCACACATTCATACACAGATGTAGAACGGTGAAATGGAGCGAACGGACGTATTTTTGTGCTTATTTAACGATGGTATCTTTTGTCGTTCTTCATTTTATTTAATTTCTTATTTTTCTTTAATTAATTTTCATATATTTTGCCCTCGAGCCAGTTGTGGATTTGTTGTACTGAAATATATTGTGGTAGTAAAAGAACATTGCTGGGCTGCTGAATTACGTTACATCGAGAAAGTGCCATAGTGAATCAATTTACGCAACAAAACTCTACAACTTCTTTCTTTTTTTACAATATTTTACGTACAATGTTTCGTTTATTTCTTGTCTTTTTCTCTCATCTCGTTCTCTCGCAGACGTTCGCGGAAATTTCGCCTAAAAACAATTCGTCTAAATCAATTTGTCTAAAATAATTCGTGTGTAAAATGTTTGCTTTAGACTTACAAATGAATTGTTATTAGACGAACTGCTTTTTAGACTGAATGTTTAAGACGAATTCCCCGCAAAGCCTTTCCCAGGATATACAATCAGTACAATTGCGCAATGATCTGAAAAATATTACAGACACGTCGTGAGTAGAAAAATCGTGTCGTGCTTACGGATTTGATATACGAGTTGCGCTTCGTTTGTGCGAATAATAAAATCGATTTGTCAAATTCATGCGGGTCGCGGCCTTTTACACTCAGTGACGATACCACCAATTGTGCCATTTGCCTGAATCTCCACGGAAAGAAATGCCGCGGCTCATCCGTCGCTTTTAAGAGTGAACATGTCACAAGAGCGAAAGGCCATCACTTTTTTTCCTTCTCAACGCTTTAATTAAAGCCATACGAAATCTCCTGACTCCGGTACGATATAAGTATAATAATAATAATATATCTCGCTCTCACGTGTTCACATTACATCCAAGCGGCAGCGACACTCGCAGAAACAACTGTACAATCTATTTACCTTTTTTTTTCTTTTTTTTCGAAGTATAAAAAATGCGGCGTAGAAGTTTTTGTGAGATAATACAATAGGCAGGTACACTATTTTCTTCTATGTTTCATAAAGTTTTTTTTCCTTCTCCTCTCTTTTGTCAATATCATCTCTTCTCTTCTTCCCTCGTCCCTTTTTCTCTGATGGACTATAATACAGTAGACAAATGTGTTCACGGAAAAACAATTCTGCGGTAAATTTCGGACAAGATTATTTTTATTAAGTGAGTGAGAAGTTTTATATACTTATTTTATTTGCTTAATTCCAGCTTACTCATATTTTTACTTTGTTATTCCGTTATTTTCATACTTTTTTCTAATTTACAAATTATTACGGGCTACTTGTGATTATAATAAACTAATAAGTCTTCGAGTTTTGTAATACTACTGGCTTATTGTTTATATTCTTAGCAATTTTTTTTTTTATCATTTCAATTTCTATCATCGACTGCACACTAACGATAATATTAGTATTAAATATCCTGAAACATTACAAAAAAAGCCTCAATATCCAATGTGTCGATTTCACGTTAACAAAAATGTTAGTATTTTTGTACTTTTTTTAATTGGTAAAAACGATACTAATTTCTTTTCTTTTTTTCAATACAATTTTTAAATATATTTATTTAAAAAAAAAAAAGATTAATCGCCTACAATTTTTTATAATCAGATCTGGGAACTTTTCTTTATAACCAAAACTCTGTTACGAAAAAATAGTTTCATGTTATTTTTTTAAATGATTTTTTTTGTTGCTCATAGGAATAAAAAGTGTTTTTTTTCCCATTTAAACTGATGTAAACTTCCAAAATCCGATCTATCGACATGCAAAGTTCTTTTTGACACATTATATATTTATAATTTACCGCAGTATTGTTTCACCTGTACTTTGATTTTCGCAAGAAATTAAAAAAAAAAAAAGTTTCACCTCTTTAATAGATCGTGTTTCTTACGTATATACGTTGAATTGAAGAATCGTGTGCGATGTTTAGTGACGAGAAGTACAATGTTTTAGCTCTAACAGTTTTAAGCTCGGATGCTTCTTTAACAATCCGGCATATTGGAATTGACGTGACGCACGCGCGTTTTTTTTTCCGTTGAATTATAATACTTTCATTTGTTTCACGGGTTATCGGCGTTATTTAATATTCCCACGTAACCCGGGCCGTCGGGAATTATTATTAACAAATTAATAGATTACAGTTCAGAAGTTTTTGGCCCGGTCAAAATTGCCACCGTCGATTTTTTTTTTTTCGCCTTAATCGTTTAAGCTAAACAGTCTATAAAAGATGGACCAGCAGAATACTCACACAACTTGTCTTCGGGTTCTACCACTGAGAATTGACATCAAATTAATTGATTAATTGTTTTTGTTTTTGTTTTGCTTAACACCGAACAGTCATTAATTATTGACGATATTTACGTCCTTCAGTATTTATACTGTAAATTTGTCGAAGAGAACCATCCGCTTCGTCGCGCAAATTCTGCGGTCAACAATCCTCTTCAATCTCCGAGTTGAAATATATTGCCTGGTTTTATATTCTATTTGAACTACTTTCATACTATTCAAAACTCATTCCCAAATATTAGGATTAAATAACAGCGACCAAACTGTATCCTCGTTTCTCCTATTCAATCTTAAGTCAGCAGAAATATGATTTGATTTCAATCTGATAAGCAGGCTTGCTTTGAATAATAATAAAACCTTTACAAAAATTAATACTTTACAAAAAAAAAAAAAAAAAAACGTTTGCAAAAAAAAAATTTGTTTTCAAATTGGCAAGGAGGCTTTTTTCCAATGCGCAATATTCAAATAAAAAATGCATTCGAAACACTCGTTTCGTATAACTGTGAGCAATTTTCGTGAGGAAGATATTACATTTTGTTTTATCAATAAAGAAAAGTCATTTTAGATAATGTATCTTAAAAATAATTTTTAACTGCTATTCTCAAATAATTATTCGTAGTTATTCCAACCTTCAAGTATTTTGAATACAATTTAATACTGAAAAAAAAAAAAAAAAAAAAAAAAATGGGACTTATTTTTCAACTCGGAAACGATGATTTGTTATATTCGAATATTTTCGACTGTCTGGATCTCACTTGGCAATAAAAATTCACCATGTAACCCTGAAAACTCGTATTAACTTATATTTTCTTCGACGATGAATTAGGCGTCGTTTTGTAGTTTTTTTTTCTTTTTTTTTTTTAATTGCAACATTGAACATTTATCTCTATCTCTCGATTTTTGGTTGTATAATTGAAATATTCATCGTATTTAACGAGAGACGGAAAGAGACTGACACAGATAGTTAGTACGTATAATTGGCTTATTCAAAAACCGTCTCTCGTGTACGGATAACTTTATTGCCGCGCTGCGATAGCAGGTGCGACACGAATATCATTCTGACATGCAATACCTCTCGTCAGCACAATTCCGCTTTCTCTTTCTTTTCCTCTCTCTGCCTCTCTCTGTTTATCTTTCTCTCTTTCTTTGGTTTATAAACAATTTATCGCAACGCGAATAAATCGGACCAAGGTTGAGGTATCCGCGTTGCGTCAGCTTGTTTAGATTCGTGCGTTTAGCGCTCTTTGCTCCCTTGACATGATACTGTCTGTCGGACAGTAACGAGAAGGCTATAATCAAAAGCTTTACTGGCTCTGTGTCCCTTATTATATATATATATATATATACTTCCTTCCGTGAAGAACAAATTTACAAACACTGCACTTAATGCACTTTGCGTACGATATAATTCTTTGAATAATTTCTAGCTATAAGTAACGCACTGTCCGGGACCACATTTCAACGATTATTAAAAAATGTCATATGTGATTTACTATGTTCGAAAATCCTTAAGAAAAGAAAGAAAAAAAAAGAGAACAATTTTTCCATTCGAATAGCAGTGAGTAATTTCAAGAGCGATGCATTAATTTTTTTCATATTCAAAAATATTAGTTTTAGATAATCTTAAAAAATGTTTTTATTTTTTTTTAAATAATGAATAGTTGAAAAAATTAATGTGAAATTGTGAGAAATGCTGTCAGTTTTTGCTTAATCGAAAATCCTTAAGGTGCAAATCGGATGTGGCCCGAACGCGTTTCCTTATTTCGGTATCTCATGTTTTATTCTTTATTTCATTAATACAAATCGTTATATTCAAGCGTTACCTCAAACATCCTAGTTTCGTCATCGTTATTATATGTTCCCAGCATACCTACGTCGTTTCCGGTTTACAAACCTCGACAACGACAAGCACAATTCAATTCCATACGAAAAATACAATGTCTCCGTGGGCGAAAATTCGCTGGAGATCTTTGATCCACTCTCGTGATCAAGACAATATATCCAATTATGTGTACCGTGTTTCTGTTAATGTGTGCGCATGGGTTTATCGCGCGCGCGTGTTTTTGTGTATATGTGTGTATTTGTGAGATCGTGCGTTTACAAAAGAACGCAGGCAGTGCCGTGTAAGACTTCGGCAATGTAAATCGGCGATCCTGCGCCCAAACCACCGTCAGTCTTCCCTTGTTCGTCTCTCTCGTACTCGCAGTCAAAATAGTGACTCTGCAAAAGATATACAAAAAATATCAATAGTAAACAATTATCAAGCATATAAAGTAAAGAAAAAATTTTTGTTTTTTTTTAACAACAAATTTGCCAAATGCCAAATTCCAGCTCGATGTTTTGGACCATTCTGACTGTCCTGACATGATAATCTCGAAAAAAAAAAAAATGATTCATGAAAACAAAGTTTCCTCAGTCAGGAAGAAAAAAATTTAAATGTATACTGAAGAGCCTTGTTAAATATTAGTACTTTTATTTTACAATACGGATATCGTCATTTTTACGAAACAAAGTACTTATTTCTTTCTACAAAAAAACATTACATTATTTATTTAAAAATATAGTCTAATTTCAACCATTTTTTTGGTTTAACAAAAATTTTTAAAACTGTAAATGAAAAAACTGACTTACAGTAACAAATGTTATTTGTTAATAATTTATTCAACAAAACTATTTGTCACATAAAGTAGAAATCCGATTCTACAAAATTATTTTTGTTAATATAATAGATTTAATATATTTAACAATGAAGATTTTCACTGCTGAGGCTAGAAAATCTATGTTGCACTCAAGTCGATACTCTGTTTATACGACAGGATAATCGATATATTGAACGATTCTCTCACCTGGCAGTCAAAGCACCTGCACTGATCGCTCATTTTGCACGTTATGCCCCATTGCTTCGCCACTGCTCTGTACAGCTCTTTGCTGGATTTGTGAAGGATTTCAGGCCCTTTGGCTGGCGTCCTTTGGGTGGCACCGCCGCCTCCGCCGCCGCCGCCGCCGCCTCCACCACCGCCGCCAGCCGAACTCCTTTGCGTCTCGGCAAGCTTGTTCTGTTGCTGGTTGCTCTTTTCCTCGGCAGTTGTTTCCTCTCCGTCCTCGTCCTCTTGTTCCTCTTCGGTGTTTGTCACGGATCGCTTTTGTGCCGTCTGTAAATACGCCAAATTCATAATGACACTGGAAAAAAATTTGAAAATTTAACTCTGATAACAATTAAATAATTATTGTCACTTTTCCAAGAATTAAAAAAAAAATTTCTATCTGTGTAACAGAACAACGATAATGTTTCAATTACACATTTTTTACAGTTTTTCTCTCGTAAATTCGATTATATAATGATGGAATTTTGAATAAAAAATCGTCTCACTGTAATCGCAGCTACTTTAAATATTAACTTTTTTTTATGCAGCACCAGACGATCATAAATATATATTTTTTAAATCTGATTAAAAGTCTTTTTGATAAAATAACTTAAAATTGTACAAAAAGTTATTTGTGAATTCGTCAAATATACAAAAAATTGTTGTTACTTTTCAAATTCAGTTTTAAAAAATCCTAACAAAACGATATTTGTTACTTCGAAAGCTGACGATTGTACAAAAAATAGTTTACTGTCTAGATTGCCTAATATTTTAACTGTACTGTGAGAAAAAAAAAAGAAAATCATATTTATAATGAAATAAAAGTCCTATGGATCTGTCCTGTTTGAATTGTCCATAAACGATGTATACCCGCATGTTTCTCTGACATGACAATTGCAATATGAAAATAACAATGGTGTTCTGTTCGATCGTTGAGCTTCAGAAGCAATTATACGAAAAAGCGTTGTCACCAAATCAGGTCATCATGAAGTATCAGCTGCCAGCAGCCACTGTGACGGGAAACGACCGCGAAACGAAATACCAAGTTTCGGTTGTATACGTGTGCTCAACGCACCGATGAAATTGTGCGGTGTACCACACGCGCGAATGCGTTTGTCCAACCCCGAAACCGTGAGCCAATGTTCCAAACCCAATGTTCTCGGGTTTAGTTTCCTCTCTCGCCAAACCGTCACGATAAATTGGTTTAATTTCATAGTTGAAACGCATTACGTATTGTGTTGTTAGCACGTCGAACAGCGTAAGCTGGTGTAAGTGATGGAGAGCTCGTTTAGCGAAGCTATAATGGATAGAATAATCGAGCCAGACTGCCAGACAGTTGCCAAATATACACGTTACGTTATCACGATTGTCGAAGCATATTTAGGACAGTTACAAACTGACGGTAGGTCGTTTTGTCTAACAAGCGACGTATGTCATGTCATGCGTGTGAAATTGATTGCTTTGCTTTTTCAATAGCGACAAAAATATATTTTTAACTGAATAAATTTTTTTTTTATTTTGTGTGAAATTAACTTTTTTCTGTTATCGTTTTGTTTTTTTTTACTGGTGGAAATGTATTTTTAGTCAATAAATTTTTTTTTTTTTTTAAACAATGTCTTGAATATTCTCTAACATCCTTTTTCCTATCTTTTACATTGTGACGAGTTTTTACACACTTTTACAGGGATGTTCCTTTTAGATATCATTCGCCATGCAATACGCTTGGTTTTTAGAGTGCAATGAGAAAGCAATTTGCAAGGCTCTACTTTGCTATCTTTTTTCTTTTTACACGTTTCGCAGGAATATGTGAAACACAGCACTTCCTGCAAGACATTACTCACTTCTTCGAGAACATATTGGTAGGACGGTGGTGGCGAATCCGGAAAACCTCCGTATTCGCAGACAATGGCTACAACGCCGTTACAGTCTGTCCCCGAGGTTTCCGGTCGGCTATCACAATTGGCGAGTGCCTGAGTATTGCTGTTATTGGGTTGCTGTTGCTGGGTCGGTTCCTCGCACTCCACGCTGTTGCTTCGGCTTCCCTTGCTGCCCCTGCTTCGTGACATCGACATCTTGGAGAAGCGAAGCTTGAATGGAGCCATTGTTGCAACTGTGTGTCTAATGATTCCTCGAGTCTTCAACTTTCTTGGTAATCGAAAAACCTGAAAGCCAAAAAGAAAAAAATGTCCAGAATCCACTTGAATCAAATAGACATTTTTAACAGATATATTCGCTTCTATTCACGTTATTAGATTATAACAATGAGGAGAGAATTAAACATCTTACAATGTTTCATCGGTGTTTTGTGTGCAGAATGAAAAGTAAATTGAAATTTGTAAAGTTTTAATCCTGTGTTAATTTGACACACATTTTCTTGTCAGTCTCTAGTTTTACAAAAAAAAATATATATATTGTTATTATAAAAAACGTAATTTATAACTTTTCTTTAACAATTTTTATCGTCACTTCTAATTTCACAAAAAACAATCGAATATTTGATTCTGCAAATTGAGAGAATATTTTCGTTACTTAACGAATTTAATTAAAAATATCGGAGAATAAAAATCTATCAAATTTACAAATCGGGGCTTGTCAATAAAATTTTATCAAAGTGGTGCAATCCTTGGTATTGAATTTAAGCGAAATCGATGAAGTAGTTCGAGTTTTATAGAAATTCGCATTTTCGTAATTTTTTTTTTTTGAACATTTTATAACCCGAAAACGGTTCAAGCAACGGATCTAAATTTTTGCACAAAACTTAAATACAGTATTTCAATGTTTGATACTGAATATGAGCAAAAAAAATCAAATAATTAAGATTTTAAATAGAAATTTGCATTTTCGTAATTTTTTTTTTTTTTAACAGTTGCAAAGTTGAACCTTGCACATACGATCTTTGTTTTATAATTTTTTTGATCCGCCATCCATAAAGCTTTCTTTATGAGAGAGCCAAAACTAAACGACGTACTTTATCATGTAGGAGGATTTTGTAACGGAACAAAAAAAAAATGAGGAAATGTGCAAGGTTCGACTTTGTAATCTTTTTTTTTCATGTTATAGCTAAAGGTTCTGCTGATGCGGTAGCTGCGAAGCTATACGTATGTCCGCATAGTAGAATCGTATATCTCTTATCGGTATATTGACAACCGTTAAAGCGAAGTTTTCCAATAACTCGATGGTACTTGGTATATGGATGGAATGATGGAGACAAAGCGGTAGAGAGATAACTTCCCCCGCGGAAATGAAAATGTATGTGAATTATCGAAGATTTTATCCCTACATTTTTTTCCATTCATATAAATATGCCAGAATATAAATAATAACATATTTTCTGAATTTTTATTTTTCGTTGTGTCTACATCCAACTTTAAGGGGTGCCTAATTAAAAGAAAATTTTCATTTTTTATTTGTGTTTAGCGATATATTTTGTTGAGCTCTCAAAAATTTGTAATTTCTACCAAAGTCAAACTTAGCACAATACTCCTCGTTTTTCAGTGGAGTGTTAAAAAGGAGTAAAAGTAAAGATACCGTGAAATGCATCCGGATGCATTTTTTTTCTTTTCTAAAAGAAAGAAAATAATTTAAACCCAATTAAGTTGACTATAGTTTACTAATTCATTGATTGAAAAAATAATTTACAAGCATCACTAAAAAAAAACTGCAGCAGCTATTTGAATGTATTTTAATATGCAAATATCTTCACAAAATTTACGTGCACGTGTCATACAACTTTATTATCTTGGGAAATATATTCTGCGGAAGATTGAAGTTTGATATATAATACATTATTGATGAAATAAAAAAAAATAAAAAAAATAAAATTGTATTTGAAACTCTGGATAGCGAGGAAATAAAGTACGGGGAGAATGGTCCAGTAGCGAAAACAAGAGTAGCAGTATATAGAACGTCGCCCTGGAAACACGCATATGTATGCACCTGCACGTCGACCTACTGACCGGATTTCCCGGTGTATCGCGACAGAGTCTCTCGTCCCCAGCGACGGGACGCGCATCGGGTGGATTCACCCCTCGTTTCTCGAAAGCGCATACTCTGAACGGACCTTTCGCGAATCGTATCGCGTTCTACGATATAATATACAGTGCATCGCTTCGTACCGTTCTTTTTTTTTTTTTTCTAGCAGGACAATCACAGAATTACCATAAGAAAAACTAAATTAGGTTGCAGAAGTAGAACCTTTCTTCATTATTTTTTTTAGCTCGTCATTCGCAAAGCCTATGGGAAAGTATACGTTGGTCAATTTTGACTTTCTCATAGAGGAAGCTTTGTGGACCATTTATTTATCATATACTTTAATAAAAAGCAATCTTTCGAGATTTTAGTACTAAAAATTCGATGATCCTGTTTGTTCAACGTGCAAAATGTCAAATCATTTATTTGAATCTGTGAGAAATTGTTGAGTTTAAAAAGAAAACTCAATAAATTCACTATGAAACATCGACGCATCCTATTTAAGTTTTATGCAACATTTTGAAAAAAAAAAATATATACATCGAATTTTTTTTTTCATGAAAGCAAAATTTTCTACGAGGTAGCGATAAATTATTATTATTTTTTTTCATCATTGACGATTCTCTTTCAATGCAATTACTAAGTAGTTGTTATTTTACGTTGAAAATGTACTTTAATTGTAATTATAACACTTAAGACGTTGAGAACGTAATAACTAAAATAAAAAATGCTACCTAGGAATCAATTTACTCACGAATCCAATGATAGCCCAGGCAAATCGAATTTTAGCCAAATGTAATATAATTTACAAACGAAAAAACGAGCTTTCCCATTTTATAACATGTATTCGCCAAACGGGCCCCCGAGGACTCGACACGAATTAATTTAAACGGTTAAATTCAATTACCGAGTTTCTGCGAGCGAATTCTGCTATTATAATAAATTCTGCGTTGCTAGAGTTTCCGGTTAACGAGGCCAGAGGGTATTATTTCGATATTCCACGTATATTTTGTATTTACTCATAGATAGGTATATTACTAGCACTGTTAAGTAAAAATCCATGATAATGATTTCGAACGACATCTGGTGTAGTCATTTTCCATTAGCAGTGACAGAAATTACATCTACGGAATAATTAACATTCAATATTCCTACGAAATATTGGTAAAAGTTAGCCAAACAAATTTATATTACTTTTTCGTTGAGCAGCTGGTTATAGAGATTTTCATTCGGTCTCCCGAAAAGGGTCAAGCTTTAAGAATAGAACAAAAATATTACTTTTAGCTTTTTCACAGGTAGTTTAATTTCATGGAAACGTAAATATTTTTAGCTCTTTTCCATATTTATTACCTATTCGTTTGGCCCAGAATAATTCAATTACTTTGTTGTCCGCCCTCCCTCAGGAACTGAGGTCATATTGGCCTAAAATAACGATCCTGAAGTTGATTAAAAAAACGTTGTTGAAGTCGTTTAGAGTGATTGAAATTTTTTTATTTCGGTAAAAATCGAATTAGGCAGAAAATGTATTAACAGACAGAATTAACGGTAGAAATTCTTTAATCCTCTTTATTGATAATATAATTTTTTTTTCGTCCTCCATTATTTATAATAAAAATAACGGTTCACGGTTTTTTGTGACAATTAATTTTATTAGGCACTTTAGATCAATTTTTGTTTACACGTAAAATATTTACAAAGTGAGTTAGTTGTAGCACAAGAATTATTAATTTTGAAGAGGGTATTAGTGGTCGTTTGGCGCGTCACTCGCCAAAACCGCATCAATAGAGTGATGGACGGTCGAGAACGAGCGATGGAAACGCAGCGGATGGGAGGTAGACAGATAACTTAGTGGGTGGTGGTGGTGCTAAACGGACTGAATGGTGTGCTCACCTCGAGTGGAGAAACCCCTGTCAAGGACAAAAAAGAACTATTTACTATTGACCCTCGTCAATGGGCAAATGAACTTTCCATTAATAAATTGAAAAATCGAAACTGTCTCGACTTAGATTTTTTTTCCACGCTCGTCTTGAACACGGATTTCTTTTTTAGTTCGAAGACGATAGTTTAGAGTTATGGAAACGGAAAAAAAAATTAAATATTTCCGAATGTCACCCTAAACTACATTCTGCTATTTTTAAATAGAGTGTGTCAATGTTCATACAGCTGTTGAGTTGTACGAAACATTTTAGATCAGTTACATGAACCGTTCTCGAGCTATAGAATTTTCGAAAAAATTACGAAAATTTTTAAACTCCGTAAAATCTGAACCGGTTTTCCGTTTTCTGCCAAATTCCATACCAAAGGACATTAAATGTACCTGCATTTATAAAGAGCTATTTAGCAAAATTTCATAAATATTACGAAACTTACAGCGACCACGCCCTTTCATTGAGAAAAATTTAAAAAGCTTTATAGCTTTATGAATTAAAAAAAAATGGGCGCATGAAGGCATGCAAATTTTATAAACCAAATGCCTGCATATATTTTGTTAAAAATCACAACAGTCAAAGTGGGGCAACTACTTGCGTGCCAAATTTCAATCCGATATATCGCTCGAATGGTTACTGAGTAAGAGGCCATTGAATTTTCGAAGCTCTTCACACACACACACACACACACATTTTTTTTTTTAATCACCTTTCTCGACGTTTTGGACCATTCTGAGTGTCCTGACGTGAAATTCTCGAAAAAAAAAAAATTCATGAAATCAAAGCTTCCTTTACAAGGAACCAATAGTGTTTCGCTCGACTTATCGGATACTAGAGTTATCTTAATAAGTCTGTGAGGTATAACCATGTTTCTAGGCAACATTAGGAAGTGGATGGTGAATCTGTGATCGACGGGATCCCGGATTCTACACGTCCCAGGCTCTTCGGCATAGTGGGTGGGTTTGCTGCCTGGTGCATCGTATTCGAAGTGGGCAACGACGTCGGGGGGGGATAGGGTTGGTTGGTGCACACGGCTAAGTAGGTTGCAGCCCCTCGGTGGGTGAAAATCCGCGGGCGTCCTCTGTGTCCCTCTTTACCCCTCCGGCCCCGACGATACCCTGGTTTTCCCTAGGAGTGGACGGCCTCGTGTCAGTGGCCCCAGCTAGTTCAAGCCCCTCATCCTGGGCTCGCGCGACTCTCGCGTCCTAGTTTCCCGCTCCTCGCTTCTCGCTCCACCTATATTGCTACCTCATATCCCTCTTCCATCGTAGTTACTCTCTCTCTCTCCCTCTCTCTCTCTCTGTATCTCTTACTCTCTATCGTGACTGATCGTCCTCCTTTTCAACTATCCCTCGCAACTGCCTCAGCTGTGCATCAGCCTTCCTGCTGCTGCTGGTGCTTCCAGAGTTTTGTCTCCCTTTACTTTACTCTCACTCGACTTGTTCTCTCGTGTTCACTCTTTCCCTAGTTTCCGTACCTTCATCGAACTGCGCCCCCTCCCCCGCCCTTCCACCGAGTTCGAAGAATAGAGGAAGGAAGGCCTCCTATTGTTTCGACTGTGCAACGACGAGCCACTGTCTCTTTCTTCCCATTCGCCCTTACTATACTTCTAATACTCCACCTATTCCACTTCCTCGTACTACTCGAGTTCCCTTCGAGACTCCTTGAAACTATGGATCAACGACTGTACATAGGTATTCCAGAATCATGAGTTCTCTGAAGCAGATGAGGCTTCCACATTGTCGGTGACTCTTCGTACAGACTATGTTCAAGAATCCCAAAGATGCCACGAAAACCTTCGGAATACCTTCGCGCAGATCACTCCAGACAAATTGCCGGAAGGGACCCCGATGGATTTGTCGTGTGAATGGAGAAAGAAGACTGATGACTATACGCGCTCTTTCCAGAGGTAAGAGACAAAAGATTCGAATATTCTGTACAGATTTAATGGTGAGTACCATACGAAAGGGAATTACTGATTTGTCAAACATTTTGGATCACATTTTTCTAATTGTTTAGTGCGTTATAGTATTTGAAACGCAATAAACGATAATTTTGTAAGAACGTAATGCTACTATAGGTAAAAAAATATTTAGTTTTTAACCAGTAACAAATTAGTTAGTTATTACTGTTCATGAAGAAAACTACCCGGTGAATTTTAACATTCCAGCAAATACATATGAAATAACCGGATTATATCGAAATGATTTTCCAAAAGTTCTGTAATTATATTACCGAAGTTTCGGCAGAACTCTTCTATTCTATTGAGAAGCTTTCTTTTTAGTTTTTCAAGACAAACTCCTGAGAAAGTTCCCACGGCTTTAAACTGATTTATGTAAGGTGTGAATCAGTCGAATATTCCCTTAGTTACTTCAGGAGGGTTGAACGGCTTCGTACTTGTGAAATCAGTGATAAAATTACAAAAGTCTCTCTACTATTTTTGGTAGTTTCATTGGTAAATATTCAGAGATATTCGTCACGGCCATGACCATATATCTCTGAACTTTGCAGGCTTTTCTTTTCAAAAGCGTCTGCGACTTTCAGTTGTAACAGTTCCAAATGGCTTATTTATGGAATACGCATAAGAAATCTCTGAGTTGTACTTAAGTTTCAGGGACTATCTGATAATTGTGAAAATTTTCGATTTGCTATTAGATATTGGTGTGTCTATCGGTCACGAGGCTATGTTGTGGGAGAGTTCGTTCATCGATGTAGGTCAGTGAGCATCGGTCGAGAAACTCCTGCTGGACGAATACGCTGGTAATTCGTAGCGACTCCGCGGACGGGAATGATTGGCACCCTTTCAGCGTGGGTCTGGTCTGAGGGAATGATATGTGTTTGTGTGTGTGTATGTGTGGGATCACATATGGGATCGATAAAATATTTCTCCTGGCGATGCTTCACTGACAGCCCCGATTTTTACTATATGACGGGGAAACTTTCCTCTCAAGCAACACTAAACCCTTTTCGTACTGGGGAAACTCCTGATGACACACATGTACACGTCGTACTCAACAGACACGTATTAGAGAGATATACACTGAAGGTTGCGATTGATGACGCATTAGCGCGCTTTATGATCGGAAAGTAGCTCGAGCTTTGCTTCGGTTGAACGGGAGAGGGTTCGCGATATTACCCGTCCACCCTCGATTTGCCGTAGGCAATACCGCCCCCGCAAGCATACCATGCGGAACGCTCGCTTATATATATATATATATATACTATATATATATAACATATCACACACGTAGTACTCAGGGAGATCAAACGTGCTGTCAGCTTCAGTCACAGCGTCGTATCGTATTCTCATTAGTCGAGAGTGGCGAGAACGACGTAGACGTCGTCATCATCGTCTGCCGTATTTAACGCGTCTTGAAACTCAAAGCCCAACTGAATCTTGCATATGTGCTTTTCGCTTATTTGCCTTCTTAGCTGTTATAAGACTGATAGTGTTTGACGAATCTGAAGGTATATGTAGCGATAGCGATTTTTTAAAAAAATGTAGCTTGACATTTCTTTTATCCTTTTGCTTCCTCATAGAGGAAGCTTTGTTTTCGACAAAATATTTTTTTTTCCGGATTTTCGTGTCAATAACATGACTACAAATGATCTGGAACGTCGAGAAAAGTGGTTTACGAAAAAATGTCTGGATCGATGTGCATGCGTGTGTCTGTGGCTGACATGGAAAATTCAAACGTCCATTTCTGAAGAACGACTTCATCAATCGAATTGAAATTTAACGCACATGTCGGGTAGGTAGACACCTACCTATGGTTGCGATAATTTTCAAAAAAAAAAAATTCGTAGTATCCGAAAATAGGAACTGCAGCTACTAATTGTTGGGCGTTTTAGTACGGCAATTATACTTCATTAAAGCAGTACCTGGAACAACAAACTCTAATTCACGTTACTACGGTTTAATCTACTGGTTAGCGTGCGCGTTAGGTAATTAGATAGTTAAGTAGGTCGTATAGGTCTTAGGTTCAAATCCCAGCAACATCACTTTGCCGAGAGCTAAGGAGAAAATTGTATCTGTGGATGATTTCCTTTTTTTCTCATCAATAATCACAGAATAATATTAATAAAATCACTGCAGGACGGCCTGTTATAAAAGATATTTTTTAAATTAACTATTAACCAATAAATGAATCTATGAAACTGCATAGTTTACTTAACTTCATAATAATAGTTCGATAAACCATATTAAAGCTGATATAACTATAAAATATGGTCCCTCATTTTATAAATTTCTAACTATGGTATTATTATTGCAAATATCATGGCCTTTTTTTCTCAGTGTAAACGGACGTTCTGATTCAAAATGATGATCTTTTTATACTTGGCCTCGAGTCGCTACCGCGACTCTTGATTACAAAACATTGGGTGAAGGAAAGAAGCATCTCACGTTTGTGTTTTCCAGTACTGCTGTGTCTATCGATGCAACCCGAGACATTAAATTGGACCTTTCGTGCTCCTTGGAAAGGTGAGGTTGCACAACGTGATACGCACTTTGTTGACATTTCTGAGAAAATCACCCCATCGACGTCTCGTGGCCACGTGTATTTTCCGGATGAATAATTGATATATATCCTGAAGCCCTCAGGCCTCGTGAGGTGTACCTTTACATCACCGTGTAAGACAAGAACCACGCTCATCATATGTTGAAAATTTGGCGAATTTACAAAAATATAAAAAGGAAATATGTCAAATCGGAAGTGACACATTTTTTCTAAAATTAAAATGATTAATAAATATTTTATAAAATGAATATACAACACTTTTAACGAATTACTTTATTACTTTCTTTAAAGAACTAGAAATTGAAGAAAAAAAAATGTTGTAAACAAAAAATATTCGTGTATCTTTGCGGACAGAAAATTTGTGCTAGAACTGTATACACAAATTTCAATATCTAAATTAGAAGATTATAGATGCAATGAGATAAAAAAATGACTCTTGCATATATTAATCAAAATAATTATATTATTTTACAGTTAGAAAATACCTAAGTGTCAAAGAGTTAAAACATTACAAATTTGAGTAACTACACTGTAAAAGCTACATTAATGGGATAAATAAATCTGAGTTGCAAATTTTGCCACATTTGATGACTCTAAAAAGTTAAAAGGCGCATCTGCAACAATTCTGTTCCATTGCTACAGTACAACTCCACTATATGCATAATATCCTACATCCGAGCACTGTCTATAACTTTTCGGACAGTATAGTCGAACAGCAACAGTGAAAAAGCGTTTAGAGTCTTTCAGTATATATACGAGCGGAAGGAGGAACGCCAGGAGCCACACAGCCTAATCCACTTAATCTACTTTCCACGTTCACCAGCAGTAATTAATGTTTCGCTCATGCTAAGGCTACGTAGTACATCCGTGTTACCTCCATGTACAACACCATATGTATTAAGCGCGTGGCGAACTACGACCGAGGGCTCTCGCAATACATGTCTGACAACATCAAAAGCTTACGATGGAAATTCTTTTCACAAAGGCGACGAGTACAGCCAAGGGAACCGAGGCATTCGGGAAGGCTCTTTTGAAATGGAGTTAGAGTATGTTGCCTGGTCTGGCTTCAACCCTTCCAAAAACTCATGGCTTGAAGCAGGTGCGAGACACACGTGGACGTGCTGCTACGCCATACATTTTTTTGCTTCCTCAGAAAGGAAACTTTGTTTTCATCCACGTCCGTTTTTTTTTTTTTTTTAGATTTTCATGTCAGTGCACTCAAAATGGTCTAAAATATCGAGAAAAAGTGTATGTGCATGTTTGTGTGTGCTAAAATTTATACCGTCATAACTTGAGAACTGCTCCATTGAATCAAGTCAAACTTTTGTACTGTGCGCGATTTTTGGTATTGGATTTCATCGAATTCGATAAAATAGATTTCAGATTTTATAGAAATTCGCATTTTCGAAATTTTCACGACAATGCTATATAACTCGAGAACGGTTCAAGTAACTAATCTAAAATTTGATACAAAACTTAAATAGAATGTATTGATATTTGACATTGAATTTGGTGAGAATCCAACAGAGCTTTTATATTCTAAAGAATTTTATATTTTCAAATTTTTTGAAAATTCAGCAATTTCGCGCCACGCATTTAAATGAATTAATTAACAATTAATTAACTTCCTCATTTTTTATTGTCCGCCATCCACAAAGCTTTCTCTATGAGGAAGCCAAAATTAATTTCAATTTTAGTTAACAAAGGTACTTACTCGCGGAGGAGACATTGTAGTTGGCGGACGAAAAAAAAAAATTGAACAGTGTGTAAGTTTCTACTGTACAACCTTTTATTTAATATGGTCTACTATTACAATACTTATTTTCAGTAAAAAAATGTCTTTATTTTCAAATTGTCGTAAGTCGAATCTTTTTTCAAAAAGAATTTTACATTGAGATGCTAATTGGAACCAATTTGCAGCTTGAACCATTTTACAAGTTGAAAATGGAACAACTATTTGAATCGGTGAAGCCCGACACAGGAATACATCTCTATCTATTATAATTATTCTTTTTTTCGTTTACATTGAGTGGTATTTTTTAAAATCAAGTTACAAAATTATTATACAAAATATGTCCAATTGCTAACACAAATTTATTTTCATGATATTTTGTTTTGCGTCTCTTTAAGGAGAAGCCCAAATACCATCACCGACTCAAAGCACTATTATTTCAACGTAAATAATTCAAGAATGTCTCACGAATGTACCGGAAAAGTAGAGGAACTCTACTCTGTGTTTTCCGTGTGTAGATAGAAAATTATTATTTTATGCACTATACAAACGTTGAAAATTGCAGTTTTTATTAACAAGCAGTAAATACCCAGGTAAAAAAATATATTGGTAATAGTGCCTCCAGCGTAGTACAGGTGAAAGAATTTCATCTACATAAATTCAGGGCATTTTTTTCAGTCCCACAAAGGAAGGAAGGTTCTATATATGAGTTTTCCATCTCGGAAATGCAGCGGCAGAATGTTGGAGCATGTACTAGCCTGACATACCCGTGTATCCTGGCGCGTGCCAATGTCTTGACATTCAGCCAGAGCAATATTATGTATAAACTGAAATTGAGCCGTATATTGTGCGGTCCACTGATAGTCACAATGAATATTGCTTCAGCACTACAGCATCACCCGAAATACGATCTTATTGCTTGAGGCCACAGACATTGTGTTTCCTCATGCCCAACTGAACGCTTACCACAATCTTAGTATATATGAGGTATTCCTGGCCAAATAATCAAATTTTAAAAATTGTTGGCCAATGAACAAAATAAAAAATATAAATTCACCGTATGTTTTTTGATAGGTACAATAAAATTAAAAATAATAAGAAAATTGGATATGGTTAGGATGAAACTTTTTTTTTAAAGAAAAGTTCAAAGAAAAGACATGAAGTATAATTGTGAAGATAAAACAGAGATTGGAATACGAATAGATTTGATAGATAAATAGATTTTTCATTTTATTGGATTAGGCATTCGTCTAGTCGAGTATATAAATCACTATATGTCCTACTGGTTTCGTGATTCCCCTCCGAGTTAGACACCAGTAAATGTACAATATAAAGATTCACCCTCTTGTTTTTGTGAGACTTCGGCAAACTCTCCACCATCAAGATATAAATAAGATAAAAAAGCCGGATCTCGCCTTCGGGAACTTTCCATCCCGGAAGTCGATCTTGGGCTGAACATTTTTTTCTGGACCACAGATATACGTATGGCTACACATGTGCTGTGTCATCAACTGCTACGATAGTTTTTTCACCTAATTTCACGAACAAAACGGAAAGTCTTAAGATAATTCTATGGAACGTAATTAAGAAATGCAGGTGAATACTAAAAGCTCAATATTTTTACTCAAACCTTGTTGAAATTTAAGATAAAACAGCAAAAAAAAAAAAATTCTTTTCTTCATGACAGCAGTTTTTTTTCTTGTTTTACCAAGCAAAATCGTAATTTACCAACATAGCGACCGTTCCTTTGACTAAAGTCATCATTGATCATCAATAATCGTGAACTCACGTGGAAAAGCCTGAGATTTTACAAGAGTTGAAGTGTATAATATGATTTAATGTTAGTCCATTTGCCTACAAAATTTCAACCTAATATTTCATAACTTACGAAAGATATAGCGTAAAATGACTTTTTTGAAAATTTTCGAAATACTGTAAAAACTTGAACCTCTCAACCGATTGGGGCCAAGTTCAATCCCAAAAGTTGTTGTTGTACGATAGCTCATTTGCGTACCAAATTTGAGGAAGATGCATGAAATATTACTATAGTCATCGTTCTTACACACACACATACACACACGCACACACACACACACACACACACACACACACACACACACACACACACTCGACGTTGTCGACCACTCTGAATCTTGACATGAAAATCTCGGGAAGAAAAAATTCACGAAAACTCTATGAGGAAGCAAAAACCAAAATTTTGCAATGACTCCCTAAAAAGTTGGTGGGTCACGAGATATCTCGAAAATATCGAAGATTTGATATTTGCATAGTTGCCTCTTTATTCGTGCTGTGATTGGTCGGTGCTGATGTCGTCGAACAGACTGGGACCGAAACCAACTCTCACACATTCAATCTTTCTGTTTCAGACAAATGTCAAAACTGTCACAAAGAAACCCGGAAGCTTTAGCGCTCGCGTTCGCCAAACCCTAGTCCTCTTTTAAAAAAGACATGACACATCGAAAGTCGAAATATCGAAAACTGAAGCCGCTACTAGGGCCAATCACGAGCGTCTCTCACCCCGCCTCACTTCACGTCGTACTGCGATAAAACGCGCGCGTAGCACGTTCGATCTGTAGCGGCCAAATTGAACCGCAACAAGCTTACATACTTCAATAAGTTTACAGTCTACGAAAAGTTTGAAAAAAAAACTTACATTGTTGCAATTCAATCTAAAAAATGAAGTATACAGCCTGAAATACAAGCTCAAAAATACGGAGCTGATAAATATCCTTCTCGAATATCAAATCTCGAGGCCCCAAATCTTACCTTAACACGGAGGTCATTATACTTTAATAGGTCAATATATATATATATATGTTAACCTGTCATATATATATATATATGTTAACCTGTCTCCGTCGACATTCCCGCGCGGCCAAAATCTTATGAACAAAAAAAAAAGTGTCATTAACATAAAAAACAAATCGTTGAAAACAGGCTATTATGCAAGATTCCATGGAGAACACGTTAAAACTAGGATGAACACGCTTCGGGCTAATCGTCGAAGCGTTTACTTTTGGAAAATAAAGTCGTAAAGCCATTGCCGGAAGTTGAACGGTGTGGTGGTGTTGAAGTTTAATGGCGGAATGAGGACAAAACGGATCTGTTTCAAGGGGGAAGTATAAGCTGGGATGGGGTGGTTCTCGAACGCATGAATAGATGTTGCGAATTTTCCCGACCAGATATAACTTATGCGGAAGTCGATGATTGCTATGTGTGCGACAGAGAACAACAGAGTTAGAGAGAAAGAGAGAGAGAGAGAGAGAGAGAGAGAAAGTGAGAGGAGCTTCGGAAAAATAAGAGAGAACGAGAGACGATGAAGAATATCCCCACCAGTTTTCGCTTACAGAGGAGAAAAGGACACACGTATTACCGTCAAAACATACCACCCCCATCGTTTTATTGATCGCGACGTAGCGGCGCGGACTACTAGCAGGGTTTCACTCTATGCTATTCCAGCTTCTATTAGAAACCTTTTTTTTTGTTTTTTTTTTCTTTTTTGTCGAGTGACGATAGCCACTAGAGAATTTCTTAATCGATAATGAATTAGAGGAGTGTGATGAAAAGCAGTGGGTCGAAAGTACTCACGTTAGTTGCTGAAGTACAAGCAGTACCGGTGACTTCTGTTATGCGTTCGAAAAAGCACGATGGGCTCAAGGGATGCCACGGTACGACGGCCATATTATGAGACATGCAGCGCCTCGCAACGGCAACTTTCCAACACACCGAAAAGCTCGCAATTTCACTCGCCAGGGGTTGGAAAACAGAACGGTGGAAGGGAGGCCCCGGAAACGTGTGCTCAAGCGCCGTCAAGGTGCGCAACAAATACCTGTATAAAAGAGGAGTGTAGAATCTATATGCGCCTTACATATACGAATATAAGTGTCGCAGTAGTGTTAACTTATACCTTTGTCCTTTGTCTAGAACGGAAATCGGGTAAACAATTAATATAGGAGTTTAGCGCTTTTCTTGCTCGAGATTAAATATGTACATGGAATTAACAACTGGGTCACGTGCGTTATATATACTGATGAAAGTTATTATCTATCCCCCGAAAAAACGCAATTTTTAAAAGAAGAAAAAAAGCACATTTAAATAAGCAGCCCTGATGTACGTACAAAAAGTTGTGAAATTAATTGGGAACATCTGAATCATCAAGTACATGTTGATTATGTAAATGACTCTTAGCGAAAATTCATGTATACATCCAATTTGTCTTATTATTTTTTATGTTATTGTTCCTGTCAAAAGGCATACTCTGAATTTATTTTACACTTTTTTTTTATATGAAGCAAAATGTTTGTAATGTTTTTTTTTTTTAAATGCGATATTTAGGCCGTAATTTAAAAATCTGAAAAAAGTTATCAAAAATTCTGTAGGAGATGTGAACATTTTTAAGTTTAATCCCAGAGTGAGTCGGCGTTCGCTTCTATTCTTTTTTTTTTTTTTTTTTTTTTCGAATGTTTTTCATCAACAAACATTGAAAAAATTACAAGGGAAAGATTTACGGAAGCAGTAGCCTGTTTTTACGAAAAGTTGAAAATAAATTGGCGATTTTATATAGAAATATATATATATCATACATTGAAATAATGATTTACTACATTACATAAACTTGCCAGGTACTACCGTAACATTTTCCTTTTGCAAAAAAATATTTTGTCAATAATTGATTGTAAGAAAAAAGTGTCATAAAATGATAATACAAAATTTTGAATAAATTGTTTTTGTACTTTCATTTTATGTCATTAAAACAAAAATTAAAGATAAAAAATAACAAATTTTATTCACAATAACTTTTTGTCTTTTTTACGAAAAAAATAATGTTGTAAAAAAAAATAATAATATTAGTGTTTACAGACATGGGTCTCTTAAAGTTTTGTCTTTTCTTATGATTTTTGTTACGCTTATATTCGCTGGTGCAGATAGCAATTGCGAAAAAAAATGTGAGGGTTCAAAGTGTCCTCTAGTCAAAATAATCAGCTAGTTACTAAATAAATGGTACAACTCGTGATGGTTGCGCCATAAGGATTAACAATTCATGTATCTCTGTACAAATTTACTTTCAATTTTACAGTATTTTCATGGTACCGTGATTTTTCTAAAAGAATACTCCAAACCAGAGAGAAAGCAGCGACAAGAGAGATGGATTTTAGAATTGAATTTGTTGCTTAAAAAAAATCTCACAAAAAATATTATTATTTTTGAAGATAACATAGGGAAATATCTCGTTGGAATTGCGCCGAAAGCTTTTGTACTAGACAGCTGGCTGCCAGTCAGTAAACATATTTCTCGGCAAAACGTTTTAAATCCAAGATGATGTAGAAATAAAAAGATGATTGGCACATAATCCATACAGTGACCTAACTTGCAACCCCAAAGATCATTTTCATTCGCCCACACCGCTTATACATGTGTAATTTAAACTTTTTAACCATTCTGGAGCTTTTATATCAACCGAGCAACCCCACGGATTTGCTTCTCTATACTTAACGTCGCCCATCGTATACCGTGTTCACTGTGCGATAATAAGCAACGAAATTACCAAGCCGCGTTCGCTAACCCACAGTTTTTTACTCCCCAAAGTGCCTTAAACGTTTTAATTAAAAAGTTGGTCTACGCGACTTTTCCATAGGAGTACCAGTACCTACTTGAGAAATTCTCAGTCGTAAAATTCATAATAATTTGAGACTGGCTGTGGAGTGGACAATGTGATAATGAAAGATCGTTAATTATACTCAATGAAATAATTGATTCGACATCAGAGTTTTAAACATCTGAGGAGTCGCACAATTTTGTTTATTTATTTCATTTTTAATTTGTTAATTTTTTTTTTATTTAGGAAATTCTACCATGTTGATGGGTAGAAATACTCTATTAATAATGAAAAGTGAACAGCAAATTAATTACGGATCAAGTAAATAGAATTTGAAAGTAATGGAATGGTGAAAATACTGTTGTACATTCGGGTAACCTATTCTTGAATGTACGGTAAAGCAAGTTGAAAAAAGAAAATGATGTCTTGTCATTTGCACGATAAAGGCAATTTCACCTTCGTGACAGTGTGAATTTTCGATATATAATTAATAACATTAAATATAAATTGTTTGTAAAGTTTATGAGATATTTTTTTTCTATCTTAATCAAAGTTTTTATTAAAGGGACCAAGGAGATCCGGTATTAAAAAAAAATTACTTTTCAATTGATTTGCTTAGTATTTTAAAAATTTTTTTTATTAAACTTCGGTTTCTCGTATATTTCATTACAGTGATACGTCTAATAAGCCAAATTGTTCCAATTGCCATGCTTTTTTAACGCCATTTTATTAATTTTCATCCGATTTTAATTTTCTCCGGTGTAATGCAGAGAAGAAATATTTCTCCAAATTCCTAAAGTCTTCATTCTTTCTGGGAAAACCGTCGCAATACCGGATTTCATTACATTTGCGACAATGCGAAATTATATCTGTACATTTTTATTCACAAAACAAATTTTTGATCGATTTTTCTATTTTTTTTTTTTTAATGTTATAGTATATAATTCTAAGAAAATAAAACATTTATATTAATTCATGGTTTTGTTTTACAAACATTCAAAGGCGAGAATAATTTTGAATTTTCAAACCTCTGTAGTACCCTTAATTACTTTTCAGGCAGCACAGATTAAAAGCTCTTTGAGCGGCAAAAGATAGAAAAAAAAAAAAAATTCCTTCCTAATTTGACCTAATTCATTCCGCAACAGAAAACATTTTAATACCCTTTGAGGCATCCTCTGAAAAGATTACGGCAAGAAAAAAAGACAAAGTTGCTATTTTTTAACTGCCTTGAAGTATGTTTTCCAGTCCAATTAATGTTTAAAAAATAATCCCTTGATGGAGGATTAAATCCTCGCACAAAGCTCCGTCTGCCAGTTTTCCGTTTCTCGAAACATGTAAATACGTAGGATTTTTCCTTGAAAAAAAAAAAAACACCTCTGATTTACTCGATAATAATGAGCTAATGTACGAACACGTAACTCCAGTTACAAGTTTTCACACAGATGGGTATTTCGAAACTAAGTAAGTACATGACGCAGTATGCCATCAGTTGTACATATAGAGAAGGATTTCAGAGGAGTCGTTTCCAGATGCGCTGCGGAGGGTTCGTTCGAGCGTGAGCCAAGCTTCCGTTAACCACGTATATATGGGGCATTCCATGGTAATACACACAGGATAAAACCCGATCCTCTTCAAGATTCTATAATATCTTTTTACATTGTTGTTATCACCGAAAGGAGCACCTGTGATTTTTATTAGATTTTTATTTTGCCCCATTCTTGATTTTACAAAAAAAATATTAAATTTACAATTTGAAAAATTCCATCTTCAATTAAAATCATGATTTCGACACAGACAGTATGGCCAATTTTTTCGTCATGTAATGCAGTTTTAATGTAGTAATGATAATAATAATAATTATATAAAAATTGATAAACATCATATGGAGTACGTTTTTCTAGTTTAAAGTACAAAATATTAACTTCATTGTCGTATTAGAAAAATTTGCAAAAAATTCAGCATTGAAAAGCCGAAATTTTTGCCTAGTGCCATGATGGAAGAACCAATCCTTCATATTTGAATTAAAATGTTATTTTCTTCAGACAATAATTTCTTTAAATTTGTAAATTTTCGAAAAATTAATTATATGGGATTGCTTAAAAAAATGATGTGGAATATTTATTATCATTTTTTTTTTACCAATGACAGGTAAAAACATGTATAATTTAAAAATGACAGAAAATTTATATTGTAATGTTGTAAAAAATTTTTGCATTAAACATGAAAGATTGCTATTTCCGATTTTCATTGCAGAATATTGGTTAATTTTTTAAATCAGACCAAAGCTAAATATGATGCTTATCAATATTTGTACTATTTTTATGTTAAACAATGTTGAATCCAACAGGCCATAATTATTCGTGTCAACATCGTATTTTTTATTGAAGCTAAAATTCTAGGAAAATCGAAGAGGGTTGGATTTCATTTTGTGTGAATTACCATAGAGTGCCCCATATGTATACTTATATATAAATCAAGTCGGACTTTATGACATAAGGAGAGATGTGTACCAGAGAGTGCTACAGAAGAGTGAGAAGCGGCACAAGAAGAAGAAGAAGAAGAAGAAGAAGAAGAAGAAGAAGAAGAAGGACTCTTCACGGTTGTTATAGATATAATTAATACGACCCCATCGATTTTGTCCCTCTTGAGAGCGTAGAGAAAAGCATTTCATATTAGAATAAGGTAGCGTGCCGAGGAGGTGAATAACTTTCTGGGACACGAGAGCTTCGACCTCAGCCAACTTCACCTCCAAGCTGAGAGCGGGTAAGCCCCGGGCCTCTCTTGCGTTACTGCTCTCGAACGCATCAAATTACTGCATAAGGTATTCCATGCTAATTCCCCAGTTCTCGACCCTGACGCTCTTCTACACGGTTTATTATTTGTTTAATATTCACCCAAGCGAACGGAACATGCTAATTTTTTTATTTTTATTTTTTATTCCTTGCTCCATTTTTGAAAGACTTATGAATTGGAAAAAAAAAAATTCTGCGCAAACATATTGCAAATATTTATTTTTCTAGGATATCGTAAAAATAAGAGTACACGAAAGTGCTTTGTCTTGAAGTGTACTTTCATTCAAGTATTTCAAAAGAATTGTTTGATTCTCCTAAATCACTTGCTTTGGGTGTGAAAGTTTTTAAAAGTCGACTTTTCAGAAAGCCACCAATTTTGTAAGAAGTGTTAAAAAAAATTGTACATTTAAATACCAGAAGTTGCAACTTCAGATACAAAACTTTCAGTATTTTGCTTGAATCATTACGTACTTTATTCCACTGTAACAAAAAAGAATCCGTGGCATTGATATTAAAAAAAAAAAAATGAGCCTGATAAAAAAAGTTTTAATACTGGGTACATTTTTCTTTTCTTCTTCAATTGTTGCGCAATAAAAAAAAAAACGACAACACTCTGCCATTGTCTTTGTTATCAATAGCTGAATATTCGAGCAGTCTCGCCGCCTTGTATCGTAATACATGAGAGAATATAGGAAAAACCTAATATCGGAAAAATGTTTTTATTGTTATTTTCTTCTTTTTTTTCTTTTTTTTACATCGTCATTTGCACGACCTATATCGATGAAGCGTAAGGTAATTGGCAGTTGCAAAGCTTCCACCCTCTTATTTCCTACTCTACTGACCTTTTCGACGATTCACCTGCTTGCAAATCGGCATCTTGGTATAATGATAATTATGTAGATATACTATTAAGTATACGAGATAGAGTTTTGTGTACTTTCGAGTTTGGCGGTCCATTATAACCTCGAGATTTAACAAGAAGTCTCGAAAGTTGGCGCTTTACTGAAATTCAAGCACGGCTGGCTCCATAACCGAGAGTCTCAATCAATTTGCGTCGAACAGTCTTTTCGTGGCTGCAGTCATGAACCGTATAAGATGCATTCTCTGCACATTTCAGCTACTTTATTTTCTGGCCCTTTCAAATATTTTTTATAATCACCCAGATTTCAGCACTACTTCAGAGTAAATTCTGTAATTTTTATTCAGATTCTTAAATCCAGCTCTTAAGAGTAATTGTTCTTTTTTTTTTTTTTTGTTAAGTCAACGTATCTTGAAAATTAAAAGCTACGGAAATAAATGTGTTACGATAAAAGTTGTAGTTTTGTATTGGCTTTTCAAGAACGTTTATAAATAATAATAATATCGACACGATAACGCTGATTTCTTGTAAAAAAAAATGTAAAGATTATTTTTTCAGGATTTTCATGTCATTTTAAGTATTCAAAAAAATTTTAGGCATGTTAGATTTTGATAATTACAACTTGACACAGATTTTTACAAACATGTAATTTCCAATTTGTTGTACCGTATTTTTAATATTCAATAAGGTACTAAAATAACATTTAGTTAATGAAAACAAAAATTAAAAAAATCTTAACTTACCATTTGGTATGAAATATAATACTTCTAAATAAAAATTCAATAATCCAGTAGTAAAAATTGTAGATTAAGGTTCAAACTATATCTGCAAGAAAATAAAAATTCCAAGTTTCCAATTTCTGTCAATATGTTAGACCAACAATTTTTCGACCATATTTCAGTTGTAATGAAATATCGGAAACATCTCTGCAATATTTCTCTAAAAGTTTAATAGTCATTTCAGCCCCCCCCCCCCCCCCCCCTTAAAAACCAGAAATAAGTTACGAAAAGTATACTATTTAAATCTGGCTAACTACGAGAAATATCTTAGATGATAAAAAAAAAGTAGCTGAATAGATTGAGAATTCCGAATAAACGGAGATGCGTTATGAAAATTCGAGTGAAAAATAGCCATCGATAGCAATTTATGGATTGGCATTTAAAAATTTCGACACGTTTATGCGGAATCCAATATTGAGTCGAAACACAACTATATCAGATTTCAATGTAACCGGACAAGTGCGAAGTTATTCGGGTATAGCTCGGTGCTGCTTCTCTCTTCTAAGCCGGAAGCGATGCGGCTTCCACCACTACCCTTCCTGGGTTCTTCGGTCCCCGCTGCTCCCGTCCATCCCCGTATACGGAGGAAAGTTGGAGTTTGCCGAGGCAACGAGCGGGCAGCGGATGGCTGCTGCCACAATCGGAGGGCGCATGGTGGCGACGAATCTCGCGGTGAAGCGAGAGAAACGTGTAGCGGATTGCGACGCGTGCGCCACTGTCAGTAAATCGATGCGAAAGGATGGTGGAGGAGTCCGTTCGTTGCTCTCTGTCTCTCTTGTAGAGTACGGAATTTCATCGCTCTGGCGAATAACAGAGGGTAATGCGGATCAGCTAACGATCATTTTGCATACTAAAAAAAAGAAAAAATAATAACTGCATGATCATTAATAAAATTAATCAGATGCATAATGCACGTTTCAGTTGAAATATTGACCCCATTTTCTGATAGTACGTTGAAACGGATTTGTACGCAAATTTATTGGTAATTAAATAATTTCTTGTGAAATATTATCGTAAATCACATAAAAAAGGTTTACAACCTAGACTTAGCAAGCATTTTTATTATTTTTTTTTTTTTTTGAATATTGAAAATTCGATAACAGTGGTAATTATGGAGAAATTTTTATTTAAAAAAAATACATCAAAGAAGTGGGTATGGTCCTCTACTTGTGTGTAAAAACCGGGCGAAATCGATCAAGATGCCCTCGAGACACAGCTGTTTGAATTTTTAATGACCGGCACACACACGCACACACATTTTTTCTAAATATGATTACCTGACTACTTGAAACATTTTTTTCGTCACTAGAAAGCTCCCACATCGAGGAAGTCAACATTAAATTACTTTCGAAATATTTTTTAATCATTCTGCTCAAAGGTTTTGCATTGGTTTTTATTTCAATAATATTTTTTAATATTTCAGGCAATTGATTGTCTCTCTATATAATAAAAATATCTCGCCGCCACCGCCGTGTAGCATAACCGAGCAGGCTGGAGTCAAACGACACACTGAATGCTGAATTTTTCTAAGTCCCCCAAGAGATATGGGCTGCATTTTTCTAGGTCCGCCAAGTTACTTGGACTGAATTTTTCTAAGTCCCTTAATGGACTTTTGGGCTTGAAAATTTATAAATCTCTCAAGGTGATCATAGAGAAAAAAATTAGAAAAATCTTGGCATGCAGAGGAGCTCATGAAGAGGATTTTAAAAAATCCTGAGACTTAGAAAAATCTTCGCCCCGAGGGAAGAGTATCGCGGGACTTACAGTAATACTGGCCTGAGGGGACTCATACAGAGTACATATTTTTAAAAATTCTGTTCTGGAAAGGACTCATACGGGGGACTGAAAAAATGTCTGGCCTGGTTCACCAACCAGAACTTAAATTTTAGTCACAATAAAATTTTTTATAAAATCAGATTCCTTGAAAATGTAATTCTTGTAATACATTTTTATTAGGTGTAACTAATTTTAGACCAATCACTCAACTAATTCTCATACTATGCAGGCCTTTCAGTTTGTCAGCTACAGCTTCTTGAAATAAAAAATCAGTTTTTTAATAACTTTTGAATATATAAAAAACTCCGATTTCTTACACTTATTAATAGTTTAAGCAGTGACAATTTTGCAAATTCAACATCTCATAAAATCCGAACTTTTCTATTGATGTTCAGCAAACTCATCATAAGCACCGATTACTTTACTTTTGTGAAAAAAAATTGTATTAAATTTTTCATTATAAATTCGTCTAACATCCAATAGCAATCTGCTTTGAACATTACTTTATTTGAAAAGAGCTGTTTGGATTAATATCTCAAAGCGAAGCTACAGCGTTCGCAGACATTATTTGTATAATTCAAAATTCCATGAAGTTATAACGATTTTATGAACCGTTAGAAAAATTGCAATGAATATAAAGAGCTCGAATTTACCTGTCTGCAGGATCTTCCGCTCGGTAAGCTTACGCCCTTCTCGAGGTTATCTACGTTAAAATAATAAAAATGTTCACCATTACAGAGCTTCCTTTGCGAGCAAGCGAAAATATATAAGGAACAAATATAAAAAAAAAAGTGTACAACGTAGGACGTTGCAAATTGCCTCCTTATTATTTTCAATTTTTCACAAAGTCACCTCTATGAGGAAGTAAATTTATCAATGTTGGCTTCATCATAGAGGGAGCTGTATGGAAAACGGAAAGTAATGAGGAATAATGCATAACGTACTACTTTGCATGCTTACTTTTTTTACATGCTAGAAATTCAAAGGGAGGATCACACACATTTTAGGTGAAAAAAAAAATGTCTTTTATTTTGCATTCTCAAAATTGCATTCGAAAATCCTGCTGAAAAATTAAAGGTCTGAATTATTTATAACTGTATCGATATTTCGATGTTTAGAAAATCCATGATTTGGAAAATTTCATTTCATTCACATTCGGATACATTTTGAAAAAAAAAACTGCAGATATGCTAGCTTTTTGGAGAAGCTTTTTGACATTTCGTGGACGTACTTGTCATGTAGTGCCGAAGTACTGTCAACATGACCTCAAGTTGTCGTTGATTGCCAAGACTCGCGCGCTCCTTTCTCCTGCATCTGAACCCCTGGTGCTTGATCGCGCGCCGCTCGCTCCTCATCAGCCCCTGCGCGCGCTATACCTACCCTCTCCTCGTACAAACCACCCCGCGTGTCTCTATCGTTGGCGCTCGGCGCGCCGGTAAGTTAAGCTCGGCACACTCCAGATCTCGGTCCCTCTCACTCGGCCTCTCGTTCGTTGTGTCCCTCGCGGAACCCGGCATCGTCTCTCTCCGCGCACTCAGTTCAGTGGAGTAGTAGCAGTTCGCTCACTCGGGGTCTCTCGCTCACGTGCAACCACGGAGTTTCGCATTCAGTACTATTCTGCAAGCCCGACGAGCAACATCGGAACGACGTGCCTGTGCGAGGGAGTGCCGCTGGACCTACTTATATATACTTATACATATATATATATATATACATAAACTCACGTAACATATAAATATAACTATATATGCAACATAGTAATACCTACAATAATAACAACAACAACATCAGCAACGTATCGTAGTACACTGGAAACGCGGATGTCCACATTGTCGGACGACTATTCTCACGTATCTCAGGTAATTCAATTAATGTTCACTACTTCAACATTCAAATTATACGTTCGTGTACCAAACTGAAAAGCAAATATTTGTGTGTTTTTGTGTGTGCTATGTGTCGAGAGGTGCAACATTTTTTTTACTTTGTCATCGCGTACAGAGTATGTAGAAGAGAAAAGTATTGCAATGTTTTGGGTGTCCTGAGTTCCAAAAAACACATACACTCATTTTTGTCTGTCTGAAATTCGACGTGTATCTTCGGTGAATAAAATGTATTTTTGGTATGGAAATTAAATATAAAACACCTATTACTTTTAGCACTTTACTTTAAATATTTTTGAAAGCAATGTAATCAAAGCCTAATTTTCATATTTCAGGTAAAGTACCATAAGGCATTGGTGTTTTGTTTTCAACTTCAATGTCAAAGCTACAGTTTATTTGTCGAAGACACACGACAAATTTTGATGAGATCCATAGTTCCAATGAAAAGTTTTTTTGCATTGCATGTAAAGTATGCAAAAGAGAGTTGTCTGAAAATACAAAAATTACTGAAAGAGTCTTCTACATATTAAATAGTTTTTGTATTGATAATTAAAAAAAAAAGAACTTCTTTTAATACTCAACCTGAATTGTGAAACAAATTTAAAAATGGTAAAAAGCGTATTTTTAATTTGCAGACTAATACAAAAGTTATTGTACTTTGGTCGGAAATGTAAACTATTGACAAAGTCATCATTCAGTAGCGCGCTTGAGGCGACAATACGTTATTGAAGTATCTCTGAGGCGCGACGTGAACACCGCACTGTGGCCGATAAGCGAAATTGCAGGTTACGGCTTAAAATTACGCGCTCTCTGTGACGGCCGACTGCTGTTCGTGTGTTTATTACTTCTATTAATATTAATAAAAATTACTTTCAATCGGTGAGCACATAAAGGGGGGAAAAAAAAATAGTAAAGAAAGAAACTCCGTGAGGGAGTGCAAAGAAAAAAGAGTAATGCTTCAACCCAAAAGTTGTGATGAATTAGAATAAATAATTTTATGCTTTTATGAAACAACGAAACATTTTTTTTTGTAGAGTTCTATAGGCCAATTACAAATTGATATAATGGCAATCTACTCAAAGCTGGTTTTTTTTTATAGCCACATCATGTTAAGAAAAATGTGCAGTATTACATAAACATTCGATGATAAATCGAATAAATGAATTATGTTGTTCACATCAATATTGAAATTAATTATCGATTATTCGTGCTGTTTCTAGTATTGTGAGTCGGCAAATAACCAATTAATAATATCGGTCAACTAATCGCGGATATTTATTTCAGTTGGCACTATATGATTAAAATAAATTCGAGTTTACTTTTAACAAACACTTTTTCTCTACAAACTGTTGTTGTTGCATTAATTTTACATTAATTTGTTAATAACCCGTGTTTTTAAATTACAAATTTTGTTTGAATCACTATTGTTTAAAAGTATAAATTTGTCATTTCTGTTTAATGAAAAGGTTCTGTATTCGTATGATAGACATAATATATTTTTTTTTTCACTTTCATTACATTTTTTTTTTTTTTTTCAAACAAGACTCTGAATCACATATTGTCCAGTATGATCTTACTCTATTACAGTTGATGAAAATTTATGTTATACATCAACACTGTATATCATAAACTAAAATAATGTTATTTCATGAATTTAATTGCAAAAACTTTCAGTGTTTTTTTGCAGCAAGTTTTTTCAGTGTTGCATAACTCATTCTCAATATCAATATCGATATCGAGTATGAATTCGAGTTGAATTTCAACAGTTTCTTCACGCTAGTGATAGTCGTGATGATAAAGTCACGTGTTGCGATCACGCAATGAGCAACTTTTTTTTTAACGAACAATTTATTGGTTTTGTCGATTTTACAAATCAACTCTGGTGGTTCAGTTTTTTTTTTTCATTTTTTTTGTGAGGTTCTGAATTGATCTTTACGCGGTTGGATTCAATGTGTGGTATTTTGGTACTTGACGAATTTTGGAGGGATGTTATTCAGGCGGTTTTCGAGTTGTAGGGCATTCACGTGTGCCAAATGCGCGAGAGAGAAAGACAGAGAGAGAGAGAGAGATAGCTCGTGCTTGCACGTATCCTGGGTGGCGTCGCTCCCGCCTCCTCCAACCAGTTTCATTCACCGTGTGATGTGTATACATATATTGATATATACCGCGCTTCCCACGCACGGCGAACAGTTGAATGAGAGCACAGGTGGACGACGGTCTATCAAAGGAATCGATGAAGATTATCTCAGAAGGGTTTTTTCTCGAGTACTCGTGGAGCCCTTTGATAATACGATATGGGTGGAGGTTGGAAGAACGGAGTGTGCCTCTGTGGCTTGATTCTTGCCATTCGATTTCCGATAGTATCAAGACCCTTTTTAAAAAAAACACTCGCTTCTAGTTTGATGAGTGATTTTTAGCACACTTCGGGTATTAGGGATGTTATTCGACGGTTACTTTCTAGCCACCGCCCTTAATCCATTCACTCTTCCGGTCGCCGACCACCCCTGCTGTGTGGGGAAAAAGAACCCAGCAGCTTTTTATTGCTTCTCCAAATATAACAACATCCCCTTGTAGAGTAGACAGGGGCTAGATGGGTCACATTATTACTGCTGATTTTTCTTTTTTTTTTGTTGAGATAATTTAGCTAAAAGTAACACCGTATTTGGTGTGACCTACATCTCTTAAAAACGTATTCGCTCGTTTCGTGATTTATAAAAAGTAGAACCTTGCAAATTGCTTGCTCGTTATTTTGGATTCTTGGCAAAGCTTTTTTTTTTTGCAAAGCTACCTCTACCGAGGAAGTATGTTGATCAATTTTGGCAATTCCTCGTTGAGGAAGATTTGTCAAAGATACAAAATAATGAGGAAGCCATTTTAAGTTAAGTGTGCAAAAAAGATGTTTTTTATGGCAACAAGTTTTTCTTTTTCTATCAAGCAGTATCGAAGTTTATCATCATCGCGATCGGTTCTTTGACTAAAGTCATCATCGATAATCAATAATCGTAAAATCACGTGAAAAATTGCACCTGGGTATCTCAGAACTTATAAGAGTTGAAGCGTTTACAGACATTTAAGAAAAAAGTTAAAATTGCAATAACATTAGAATCACTTTATCGTGTCCTATACGACGAAGCAAAAAGTAAGAAATCATTTTGAGACGAGGCGAAATAATTATAGTTTTGAAGAATGAGCACCCCCCCCCTTTACAAAAAAATTACTTTCGGTTCTTTTTTTTTTAGCTACTTGAACCAAATTGGGCCTGGATCAGTTTTTTGGGGATTAGTTGTCACGGGATAAGCTGTCCGGGATCAATTGACGGGGAACCTTTTTCATTATTCACATACTTCCTTCTATGAGGATGCTAAATTTAATCAACGTACTCAGTCATAGAGCCCTTTAGAAAATGAATAATAACTTGGAAGCAATGTGCATTAATTTGTAGATTAATCCGACATCCTACTTATATAATTAAATATATTAATAATTAATGCATGATTGCTTCCTATTCATTTTCATAATTAGAAATTGCACCAGTGATATACAGTTTCGTGATGCTGCATCGGCGACATATCGGAGCCGTAATTATACAATCCACACTATAGAAGCTTCTGGTTATATCGCTTAAAATTAAACTGCGTTTACTTTCCCTCAGCGACGCGTAGAGATCGGTTGTTTGGAAAATACCCAAAGATATCAAGCAGTAGGAGTTGAGGAGACAGTTGGAAGTTGGGGAGGCACACTATGGATACGAAAGGGTGAGTCAATTTTTTCACGATCATATTTCTCTCATCTCCGCATTTTTCTCCAATAGCTCGCACGAAACATTCCTGCCGAAGGGCAAAATAAAAAGACTTGAGAGTCATGAGCGTATAATGGTATACGCGTGTGCGATGGAGAGAGAAAGAGAGAGAGAGAGAGAGAGAGAGAGTTAGAGCGTCATTGCAATTAATCACAAGTTTGAGGAAGGGGAGGTGAAGCGAAGTTCTTGCTGTCGGAGTTTGAGTGATCGTATATAGAGAGAGGGAGGCGCCTTGTCTCCCAGGTAGAAAATCGATTTTTCATATCTTTTGCGAACGCCTGCTCATGTGTACAGTCTCCAGTTCCCATTTTTATTTTTTGTCACTTTTTCCTCATCGTCGTCGTCGTCGTCGTCGTCGTCGTCATCGTCATTACTGGCATTGTAACTATCTTATGAACTTTTTTAAAAATCCGATTCATGCTTTTAAATAGAAATAAAAAGTGAGTAAAAATATACGAGGGTTTAGATAATAACTGGTATTTCGGTTTCTGTCGTCGATGATCAGAATGAAGGATGAGATGCTCTGGCTTCGTTCGACCATTTCTTAAGAGATCAAAGACATCTTAATGTATTGACTCCGATTGGAGGCATCTTCAGATTATTTGGCGAAATGCGAATTTTTTTTTTAAGATCAAAAATCAAATAAGCTCTTTGTAGTTTCAGCTCAAGTTCAGTACTTATCGTTCTTTAGTATCATTTTATTTATTAAGAAATATAACGTCAATAGCTTAAAATTTGCGGTAACTAGAGCATGCACCGACTTCTTTTTTTTAATTCAAAATCGAATAAAATTTGAATAGCTGGTTCAATTAAGGTGTAAATTGTCATAAACGAAGGCGAGTAACTACTCTGCCGCTATATTTTTTCTGAGTCATTTTTCTCCATGTTTTAGACCATTCGTGTCCTGACATGAAAATGTCGATTTAAATATATATTTTTTTCTTTTAGAATGCTCTGATGAGAAACAAATAAAATACCTATCATTTACGTCTTATAAAATATATATAAAACTCTATACCTTTGTCTTTGAATTCTAATTTTTGTTTTTAAGTTCACATCTTTTTTTTCATGATACAATTTTATACCAAATATGCTTGAAAGTTAATATCAAAAGTTTCAGGCCGCTTCGTAAATTATTTAAAAAATCGAAGCTGCCAAAAAACATTAAAAATTCGAATTGTTATAAAGAAACCGACAAGAAAATCTCGAAGACATGTGTTTTCATAGAAACAAAGCCTTCTGCTACAATAAAGCGAAAAGAAGTTTCTCAATGCAGCGATAAAACTAATGCGTGCCTAATATAACTTTCATCTCACGTATTTTTCGAAAGTTTATGACAAAGTCAGTAGAATAGTTTGTTTTACAGTGTGCTAAATTAATTACAGGAGAAGCTTTAAAATAATAGAGTTGGCATTGTAATTTCTATTTCATTTCGCGTTGAATTTATAATTCTATTAAAAATTCATTTATATTAAGGAACAATTTTCCATTACAGAGCACAGCTACGTCGCTGGCTCTTTGATAAAACAAAAAGTATCTGTATTTCATTGAAGATATAAATTGATATTTTTGTAATTAAATTTCCCATTCTACTTAACTGTGTAATTTTTTTTTTTTTGTGAACAGAGATTTTTTTCACTGTATGTATATATAAATTTAATTAATTCTATAGCTGTTTTGCTTTATTTTATGCTATTATTGACCTAGCCTTTTGCGTGAAGGGAAAGCTCGTCCAGACGAGATGCGTATCTTTTTTATTTTTTATTTTTTTTTTTTACCGTGAATTGGTTCATATTTCGTTCGCTCGAGAGCTGAAAGTGCCGATGGCAAAGAGCGTGGACGCGTTTCACACGATATCGCAATTAATCAAGCACGCGGGGGCGCACTGAACGGCGTGGCGGGCGTGTCACTGCTGTCGCGAGATTCTTTTTCCACGGTGCTACCGAGCGTGTACGCCACGTGAAAAACTGCCTTATTTCTTCTGCATCTTTTTTTTTTGTTTATTTTATTTTTTTGTTTCTCTACTTTGTTCTTTGCAGTCGTGGGTCTTCTTTCTTTTTCGCTGGCACTCTTTCTCTCATTCACCAGCATTCTTTACGTGCGGAACGCGACCCTTTCTTCAACGTGGTGTTCGTTCCTTCGTGCGGAAACTCGAGTATCCACTCTTTGCACTGTCGCCACCGTGTGCACTGCTCGTCGCTCAGGGGGAAAGCTCGTTAAGGAACTCCTGTACTTTCTAGTCCACTGATCAACGATACGGAAATATATGTATGAAAACGGAGTAAAATGGAACACTTGAAACGACAATTGAAAAAAGATTAATTCTAGTTCTAAATGCAATCTAATTGCAATAAAAAAGAAAAAAAAATGGTATCGAATATTAGGATCAATTTTCATAAATTGTGCCACTTTTGGGGTGAGTGTGACTTACGCTTCTTTGCCTTGAATTAAAAACAAAATGGTTATTATTTTTTTTTATTTAAAGGGAACATCGCTATCATACTTACTCCACAAAAGTCGCAATTAGCCATGTTGGTCTAATATTAAGTGACATTTTTTATTTCGATCTATCTGTTACATTTTTGCAGAACTGAAAGGCCTGAAGGTGGAGAAACAGATGATTAACGGAACTAAAATTTAACACGTAAGTAAACAAGGGTGAAATAATTCAGCATATTGCAAATTTTTGATAAATGAAGCACGAACAGTCAGATTTTTCTTAAGGTGGCTGGACGGGTTTCTGGAAATACACAATTTGAACTTTGGTTTTAAAAAGAATGCAATCATTCAGATTTTTCTTAAAGGAACTGGGCATATCTTTTTTTTTTTTTTTTGGTATGGAAAAATTCAAAATTTGCTCTTTTTTAGGCATTCACAAAATTAAGATCAAGAGAGCGAAAACCGTAGAACGGTTTGCGGTTAGTCCAATATGGTTGCTCGGTTTTAAAACGCTATTTTTTTTTATACTACATTTTGAATAATTTTACCGTGGTATCTTGAAAACTGTTGGATATATCAGCTTGAAATTTTAACAGGAGTTGTACACTACTATAAAGCATTAATTATTCCTGACATGAGATTGAGAAAAAAAATCAGTTTTATTATAACATATATCTTGACGTTTTATTATTTTTTTTATTTAAATTTACCTCATATAATATAAAGAATGATGCGTATACGGAACAAAAATGCCCCTGGAAATTATTAGAATTTATTCTTTATATTCGAATCGTTGCAAGCTCGTTTGTTATTATATTGGCTTTTTTTTATTTGGTACACCTGTATAACTAACCTGGGGAAAACTTTTATTGGACATTCGTATTTGATAATGTCGCAGTAATTACTCCTAACAAATAAAAATATTTACATTCATTCATAATAGACAATTATGAAACTAAACCGAACAAAACCGAACCTCTTTAAAAATTAACATTTTCACAAGTTCATCACTAATTACCTATAATATTTCTCCTAACATATATTCATAATTTATATATAATATATATATTCATTTGTTTTTAAAATATTGCACATCAAGTATGTAGGAGTAAAAAAAATATGCGAAAATTGTTTAACTTTTTTTTTTTAAACCGACCTTTTTACACCTGTTTTTTTTTTACAAGAAGCAAAAGTCTCCATCGACCGGTTCAGCGAAAAAAATAAAGCCTTTAATATACATCGTATATCTGATATATCGATCCTTCCACATTAGTGGGTCCGATCATCGGCCTTCGGACCCACTGACGTGATAATTTTGTCTTTTGACAACCGAAGGGAAAAATATAGTAGCCATGGATGAAGAGACCTCGGGAGCACCGAAGGAAGAAGGAATCTAGAAATTTTAATTAACCCTTCCCCAGAGAAAGACGGAGAAAGTGGAAAGATGGAAGTACGAATATATATATATATATATACATATATACATATATATAAAAGCTGCTCTCTCCTAATTACCAAGACTCGAGGCCATGCTGTGATACCTCCACCACCCGAGATAGTAGAGTCAGCAGCAGTAGAGCCATGAGAGCCGCTTCCTCGTCTTCTTCTTCTTCTTCTTCTTCTTCTTCTTCTCCTTCTTCTCCATCTCCCTCTTCCCTATCTTAAAAAAAAAGGCTCACCTAATTATCCACACTTCAGGCACCCCATTGCATGTACGAGTGAGAAAGACGGAAATACGGAAAAAAAAATTTGAGGGAAGGAAAAAAGAGTGAAGAGAAAGCGTCTCAGTCAAGTGTGGGTGGAGCGAAGGGGTGGTAGAGGGTGGTTTGGTCGAGAACTGAGTGTCGGTCTGTAGGTCGACACGAGAGATACTTTATCTTCTCCCTGGCACAACTCTGTCGAGCGCATATAACCTTGTAAGCCAAGCGGGAGAGTGGACACTATGTGGATGCGAAGGGGTAGTTAGGGTACACTGGGGCAAGTTGAGTCAGGAACATGTACATTCGAGCACATTTAAGTAGGCTTCGACAGTAGAGTCACTTGATTCGTGCAGCGAGATTTCGAACATAGTTTGTACACACATAGAAGGGAAAACTGAATTTAAGGATATCAAGATACTACGAATGTATATGAATAAATTTACCGAAAAATAATTAGTAAATAATGTTTACGAATTCACTGAGAAATCTCTGCTTCGTTTGCCTTCTCAATTAGGAGGATCGTTCAATTATAAATATCATTTTTAAACAATATTATTTAAAATGTTTTATCAGTGAATTCATAGGGCATCTTTCATGAAATAAATATGTTTTCTTTGCTAATCAAGATGTAACAAAAGTTACAAATTTATCTTGTATAAAACTGCGTAAAAACCAGTCTTTTTCTGTCAATTAATTTTTAACAATTTCCGTTGTTATTGAAATTTTATTGTACTACTCGAAAATATTTCAATTTAAAATATCGTTGTAACTTTGTGGCGGAGTTATGCTAAAACATTAGCTTGAAAACTGACAATTTTAATTTTGTGAAACATTGTTGAAAATAACAAAAATAAAAAATCACTTCAGAAATATTTTCGAATTATTCTTTTGAACGACATGTGTGTTTATGTTGTGTCTCGAAAATATTTTCGAGATAATTCGGTGCTATGCGGTGAAATAGGCTTCGCGAGTACCAAAATCTACGTAGCCAAGTTTTTCGTTTGTTTTATTCAAAAGAAAAAGGTGACCAGAATAACCCCGGTCTTTCTTAATAGTGAGAGGGAAGAGGTATTTTCACGTCGACGATCAAAATGATTCCCATCACTTTGGACAGCACCTGATTGGTTCATTTCAAATTCACACTCCGGATGAACCAAATAGAGGGAGCTGTTTAAAGTGATGGAGATCATTTTGATTGCCGACGTGAAAACGCCTCTGGTTGAGATTGAAGTAAACAAACAACAACACACCAAACCGGATCACGGAGACCTGGCCTGTGCCTGTCGCCAACTGATGCTGATGTCCCTTCCGCTCTGGCAGCATCAGCACCAGCGGTAGTGCAGTTAGAGCTAAAGTAGATAGAAACTTAGCCCAAGTAATACATGTATATGTAGGAGTCTTGTAGAGTGGATAACCTTCTCTACATATATATATATATATATATATATGTATATTTTACTTGGCAATTCGCGAAGCAGCGCACACGCTTTCTTCACAGCTAGGCCACTTAACTTTCCTTCGATTTTTCTTCAGGTCTCGCTTTCCACCGTTCGCCTTCTTCGCGCAGAGAGTCTCCTCCGCTAGTTCACTCATCCTTTTAAAACCTCCCCTAATGGCCCAAAGTGTGCGGCGAAACTCCGCCCGCTTCGCACACTCAGAATCACGAATTCTTTCTGAAACTCTTCCATTAGTAATCCACTCGGTTCGTTCATTCTTTCGCGATACCGAGACCGGGAACTTGTACTTGTAGCGAGAGAGAGAGAGAGAGAGAGAGAGAGAGAGAGAGATAGAGAGAGATTGGGAAAACGTGAGCAACAGTGTAATGTAAATAATTTATCTTATCAATATTCACAAGTTATATAACAAAATAATGATTTTTTAACCTTAGAAATAAAATAGAAATGGATGTATTGATTTTTTAAGTAAATCTGCTCTAGAAATGATTTATAATAAAAGTAATCGACTTCGTAAGAATAATTAAGAAATGACACCAAAAAATGCTTGATAAAACCCAAATAGGTATTTGGTTTGTGTTGAAAAATTGGATGATTGTCGTAATTTCCTTTCGATATTTCATTACAATTGAAATATTATAACTTTGTGACGGTGTATAGCAAAAACATTTAGTTGAAGAATGACAATTTTAATTTTGTGAAAGACTGTTGAAAATTACAAGAATAAAATCATTTGAAAAATATTTTAGAATCATTCTTTTGAACGGTGCTTTTCCATGTTTCAATAATGTTTCGAAGATTTCGTTTACGTTTAACAGATAACTTTGAAGGGAAATTGCGCATTTTCATCGAGGGTAAGTGAGAAACAAAACGTGTCGTATTTCATTATTTATAACACCGTGTATTTCGATTTTCTTCTCGACTGGACTCATACCATGCTCCAAGAGTGCCGGCAGTACGCGCATCTACCGAGTATAGAAAAAAAAAAGAAAGGAAAAAAGAAAATCCGAGTGAAACGTTTTCCAGCGGTTGGTGAAAAACGGCATTGAGAAAGAGCGGGAAATACGCGTGCACACCGGATTTATTTCCAGCCTAGCGAGCCCCAGATGAGAACGACAGCCCTCCAGGCTCGAAAGTACCGCAAACCTTCTCTAGAGAACCTCTCTCTTCACTGCTTGCCGGTGCAGCTAGGAATCTGCTCGACTCTGTATGTTATGTTTCGTCTTGTATGTTCTGCGCGTTTTTCCGGCACTCTGTTATTACATACTCTACATGTATCTCAGAGGATAATATATATATGTGTGTATATATATATATACACAAGAGCGCACCACCATCAACAGACATTTCTACCGTGCACATGCTGTGTGTACATGAGGATTGCGACTCGCGTTCACTCGCTCGTTTCGTTCTTCACGACAAAAAAGGGCTCCAAGCTCTTTTCGCCTCATTCATAACGGCGTTTTGTTTTGCTTTGTTCTTTTTTGTTTTTTTTTTTAAGTTTCGGCCCGATGAATGCGACTCGTTCGACGGTGCATATTCGATCGGTGTCACACGCAAATAAATGTAAAATTTAACTATTTTTTTGATTATTATAAAGGAAGACTATAGCGTCTTCTGAACTTTTCACCCATGTCAGGCATATTCATCTCACACAGCAGAAACAAAATTGAAATTTGTGTAGTTTCAACACAAACTTTTTATCCACAAAAACTTTTTGTTAATTCGGTAGACATTTCTTTGTCAATTTCAAGTTTAAAAAAAAAAAAAACGAAGATATGATGTTAAAAATGTTGGTTTTTCATTTTACGAAATATTTTTTGTCATTTGTAGAAAAACAAAAAGTAGTCTCTCTATATTATTAAAATTTCTTTTAAAATATTTTTCTTGCCACTTCTAATTTAATGAATAAAAATATTTTACTGCTGCTTAATGATTTTATTTTATTGGAGAAATATTTTCCTTGGAATTTTCAAACAGAGCGAAAAATTACACAGCCCGCTCTTCCTCAATCTTTCGCGAAGGAACGATCGAACTTAGTTCGTGCACAAATTCCAATTCCCAAAGGCCGACACAGCCCACATTTTCCTTCGTTCTTTTTGTAACATGCTTTATTCAGACGAACGAACAACGTCGAGGGAAAAAGCAGCGACGTCCCCTCGTGGCGCATTTTTCTGGTCGACTGAAACGACCCATGTCGTCTTGGCACATTTCCACTCTTTGTCGTCATGGTTTTCACGTGATATCGTCGTACTTTCGAGGGGATTCAGCTTCTCTCAAAGACAATCCCCGTCCACATTCGTGAAAGTAGGGTCAAGATTATTGCAGTAGATATAAGTATACAGTACATGTCTACTCGGAATCTTAGATCTGCGTATACATACGAAGATCTGTCAAGGATTCGTGATGTCTTTTTCCTTTTAGCCAAAAATATTTAATTGCGCTAAAAATGCATACACAAATATGGTTTGCTTTTTAAACACTTAATGATTTATTTATTTTTCCTTAGGTCAATTACAAAAAATGTGTAATGAAGAGAAATAATTCAGTTAAATTAGAAGTGTCATAATAGTTCTGTAATAATGATACAAAATATTGTGTAAAAAGGAAATTAGACATTTTTTATATCAAAATGATCAGACCCACAAATGTTTTTTTTTTTTTTTGGACAAGACGGCCTCTCGGGTGTTGAGTATTTTCGGTCAACGTTATGGAGAATGACACAAATGGTACATAATATTCGATACACGAGGATACGTAGGAAAGCTAAAACAAGAGATAGAACAACTCGGATATAATAATCCTCCACAGTGCTACAGGCTCTCTTCTGTAGTACACGGTAGTAAGATTTGTGCACTGAAGTACCTCATTAAAAATGTAAAAGGTTATCCTGCACTTTGAGTGAATCTTCGAGTGCGGCAAAGCAGTGGCTACGCAGAGTAAAAGCTAACGACAGAAGGAAAAGAGAGAATGACAGTAAAAAGAAAGATTATTCACAGCATCATCATAATTTGTCTCTCTCATAATTCAGCAATTATTTATTCTTTGATAATTGCAGATTTTTATCGTCGATTACATTTTGTGGATGTGCAATCATTGTACTGATATTTTATTAAGTGATACACTTACCTCTTATATTTTGTTTAGTCATAGTTGATTGATCGTTCAAATTTTTCTTTTTTTGTTACACCAACATTTATCACATCTGTTGGTGTCGAGTGAATTTGTATTATTGGTTAGTATGTTCATATAATTGACATTATACAGCACTTTGAGATTTTTATTTCTTGTTTGCTTAAATTATGTTCATATTCAGTTTGTATAGGATTTTTTAAAGCTGGAATGCAAAGTAGAACCTTGCGTTTTACTTTCTTCCCCGAGAAAGACGGAATCCTGACGAACATACATGCTCATGGAGATGTCTCTACGAAAGGTTGGAAATAATGAGGAAGCAATTTGCAGAGTTAGACTTTGCATCCTTTTAATCAAGAAATGTCTAAAGCGGATTTGCACTACTGTGGAACGTTGAAAAGTACAAGCAACCTCTACTCAGGGACAAAAAAATAACCCAAAGTTTATTTTTTTGTACACCTAACAGACATTTTTTTGTCCATAAATGTACATAATTTTCTTTTGTTAATTTTCCAAAGAAAAAAAAAAATTCTTTTAGTAAAAAAAACATTTTTTACTAACTGTAATATTCGGATTTTATAAAATATGTCACTACTATTATATACATTCCACTATCGTGGGAATGACAAGTGGTGGATCAAGGAAGAGACAGAGAAACGACGAGCTCAGTGACCCGATCGTGACCCAGTTTCATACATCTCGGCGACCCGTATAGATATAACACTGTTATTATATACATATATACCAATTTGTATATCTGTATATCCATACGCCCGCTAGCCGCGAGAATCAGAAGGCTAGAGCGCGAAAGCTCCTTGCTCGTTGCAATCCCACCAAGCAGCAGGCATGGAGCTGCGACCGACTTCGCTCCCAATTCCAGCAGTTTCCTCTAGTGTCCCTCCCCATCGGCATCAACAACCCCACCGCAGTAATGGCGAAACCAAACCCCCTGCTCACTGCAATGCAATGCAATTCACTGCTTCCTGGAATCGACAATCTCGGGGCACTGAACGACCGTACCTGCGGCCTCCAGTTGCAACGTGAACCGCCCATTGTGCACCAACACGCTTCGCTGTATTATTGTTGTTTGAGCGCGGAGGCGAAGTGAAACCAACAGAACCCGGGAGCGTTTGGATTTTCTCTTTCTCCCTTTCTCTCTTGCAGTCGTTTTCATTTTCCGTAATTGCCCCATTGTAAATAACGTTTTTCCTCTGACTGGCAATACAGTATTTCTGTAGAATTTTAAGTGAACACAGAACCAACTGTAAATGACTTATAGCTTGAAAACGAAGAATTCACAATTCGTTATTAAATCAGTACATAAGATTGAGCACTCATCCACTCTATTTATCAGCGTGAAACAATATTTCGTTGTATCTTAGTTGAACTACGAATGAAACCCGCAGTTCCAGTCATCGATCAAAGTAACTGACATTTGGCTCGTAATATTTTAGATTTCTTTGCAGCCCAAGTTCACCCTCTCGATTATTGGTCTATTGGTTGATGACTCTGCGACATCGATCTTACTACCTAGCACTTCACAAATCCCTGACTTCGAATACAATGCATCGTTGATCCCGGACGATATCCATTGGAGTTCCAGTCCGGGATTCCGTTTGCAATGCACTACAGAATTCCGAACTGATGAATCCAATTTACAAGCGTTACGTCCCATGCGTGGAATCCGTTCTGGTGACTGACCGGATCCGGGTCGTAAAAGGGGAAATCCAGGCAGGTTCCAGTCCGATCCCTGCTGTAATATCTGCAACGATTGGAGAGTATCTGTTGGTAATAGACAGACTTGAAAACGAGAATTCACGATTCGATATTTTGCATGTATATAATTCAACACGACACGAAATTGGACGCTAACCAACTCGACACGTTTTAGCTGAATACGCCCCAACTTGACACCTGCTCAACTGATCACGGCCCAAGTTGATACAGTTGAATTGAACGCGCCGCAAAATTTAATACTCGAAAACTCTCCAAGCCACGATTGCATACATCGGACCTCAACACGAATAAAGGCGAAGTTGCGCCAAGCAGTAATAAATTTGCCGCACATGTACACAGTTGCAACAGTCGCTCAGTTGAGCCGTGTCGAATTTGAACGTGTTCAGTTAAGCTGTGTCTAGTCGTCGAGGGTCACCCAATTTTGTCGTGTTCAATTAGGTACAGTGTAGAATGCCGAATTGTGAATTCTCGTTTTCAAGCTTCGAGACATGTATAGTGTGCATGTGTACAGTTGGATCTATACTCCAGTTGACATTCTGTAGAAACGTTGCATCGCCCCCTGGTTCTCTCGATTGCTCGGTGTATATATATATATATATGCAGTTCTCTATCGTAATACTCTATGGCGTTTGACACAGCGGATTCTGGCTTTGTGTCACCACATTGCTTCTCCATACTATATCCTTCATCTCTCTCACTCTTTACTCTCTACCTATGACGTGCTACACGGTCGTTCCCCACACGTTAGCAGTTATTTTTCAATACCCCTCCACACTGACTCACTCACTCAAACGTTCGCTCAACTCGATCGCGAACGGCGAGGTATTGTACGTTTGTGGAGCGGGACAGCATGCCAGGGACGAGGCAGGCCAGGATAGATAAAAAAAGAAGCGATCCATCGACATCGTTTCTTTTTTTTTTTTTTTTTTTCTTTCGTTTTACAACGATGTACTAATCTAGAGAAACATTTAAAAAGAATGCGGTTTGACATAGAGTGAGTGAAAATAAAGAAAATAAAAGGCAACGAAAATTCGTTGCACAACGAATCTTGTTGTACTGACTATGGGTTGTTTTAGAATTGAGTTTAAACCATTGTCTACAATTCGTACTATCGGTTTGTCCAATTTCGATCTGGAAGTATGTATGTTTCATACCAAAATTGTCAATAAAAATTCTTTTCAGTTTTGGCTAAGACATCCGATTGAACAGCAATCAATAAGTACCCATAGTTTTGTAAAAATGATGAAGAATATTTAGAACTTGTTTCGCTTATGTATTCTAAATGAAAAATACTGCAACGAAAAGATATTTTCGTAATTCGCGAAATGATAATTGATGAATCCAAACGATTGTTGATTGAATCGGATCGCCATGCTCTTTCTTTGGCTCCTAAATACACCCACTTTATCCTTGTATGGAGTATCTCCATGAGCACTATCCCTGTGGAAATTTATCAAAGGGTGAAGGTGAACATATAATCAGGATAAATAGCAAAAGAGCGTACCGCACGGGACTATTTATGTTGTTGGCAAGAGAGGTTAAGGAAGAATGAAAGGACAGTAAATCTATAGCACAAAGGCGACACGCAGACGGTAATGTTTCGTGAGTAGTGACGGGAATCAGAGAGAAAAATAGAGTTTCGTGGCAGAGTCACGTTCGTGGCGGAGTGAGCGTGATCTCTTCGCGAAATTGTACCGTAGACTGGAAGTACCGGATAATCTTGATTATACCGTCTTGCGGTGCAGCATCACCTCAAATTATGTAACATTTTTGGAGTGAATGAAAATTAAGATGAACTGTCGCTTATTCGACGATTTCAAGGTGTTTAATGTCAAATTTGCACTTTTTTGATGTCGCTAAAAGTATAGAAAATCCACAGTAAAAAGCAGAGAATGTGTCATGAGTTAGTGTTGGAAATAAGAGAGACAGAAAAATAGAGCTTAGAACCAGTGTCACGTCGTAGTGGAGTGAGCGTGATCTCTACGAGAACGCCTTCACAGCCCGGAAGTACCTTAATCCTGGCGATCGTCTCGCGGCTTTGCTACACACCCTTTTCTCCCTTTATACCTCAGACTCCCTAGAGAAACGTCGTGCTTATAAGTCATGGCGTGCAACGTCGTTCTGTCGCTCTCGTATATCGCGCTAAAAGCCACACGGCAAACGTTCATTTGAAAACTCGAAAGCGCGAAATCTACCGAGAGCGACTAGTCAAACCGGCGACGAAAGCTCATACACGGCACTTTCGCTCTATATATATATATATATACGGAAATGACTCTCGGGAGCGAGAGTTTGCTGTGGCGGTGACCCGAGCGCTCACTGCTGTCACTCTTTATTGTTTCCACATATTCCACGGGCTTCACACTTGTCCGCAACCCATCAATATGCATTCACAGATATATATGGGGTATTCCACCTGGTTTGACCTGTTTTATATGATTGACACAACTTTAAAAAGCATAAAATTAATTTTTAAAAAACTTTTTTACACATTTTATATTATTTAAGATTTTTTAAAACAAATATATCGTACGACACATTTGAAAAATCTGAAAAAATTCGGAAAAACCTTTTTTTGGAAAACAAAATGTTTTGGTAATCCAGTCAAAGTGGAACGGTGATTCTTCCTATTTTTTCGGCCTCTTTTTCATCGAAAAATAGAAAAAAATCGAAAAAATTATAACTCTACGATGGGCAGCAGCTAGAAAATTTTTGATATGCAACACATGATTTTAACTTTTTTTTCAGTTTTTCCCATTGTATTATATATTTTATTGCATAATAAACATTGAATAACCATTAATAAGAAGGCGTAATTTGAGATTATTTAAACAAAATTTCAACGTTTATGTGGAAAAATTTCAAAAAGTTCTGAAAAATCATGTGTCGCAAGTTACTACTTTAAAAAAAAATTTCATTTGTGTTTGTCGAAAAAAGCCACATCGCAGAGGGTCAGAACTCGGAGCTAGTGAATTGAAATGAAATACACCTCAAATATATATATATATATATATATATAATGGTTCTTGAGAGGATCAATAAAATATGACACTCCACTTCAAATTTTCGCATTCAATTTTCGGACCTGCAGTGAAATTGAGAAAACTCGGGAATCTAAGTAAACATAATTTTGACCGACATAACAACCATTGTACTCTACAAAATACCGCATTTTGCATTCATTTCTCTCTTGTTTTTGTTTTTCTCAACGATGAATGTGATGTAGATAGACAAAATCAAGATGATATACATATATTCATCGGATTGTAGACTCTTCAGGATGCTTCAGAATATAGTCATCTTGTGGGTACAAAGTTTGTTACGCGCAAAATACCGACCGCCAGGCCACCGCGTTAAATCCTTCGCAGCTTCTTATACGACACGAAGAGCATGAGTTATGCGAGATGATGAGCAGATGGGGGAGGAGGGCGAAAGCTAATCTTTGTAGAAAGCAAAGAGAGTGTACGAAACTTCTGCTCTACCCTCTGGGTTGAAAGCACGCAGCTGTGAGCTAGAGCTTTTCTTTGAACGCTCTCGTACGTGAGCTCAATATCGCTGATCCTCATTCACGATAATACACGAGAGAGGGCCACACGCAAACGCTGCAACCTCTCCCATTCTTTGCAAATTTATCTTGTTCGTTTTTCCTTCGAGTTTCCCTCGCGTCTCTCACACGATACTCGCTTGAAAATATATTATTCCGCGTCATCGACATTCTCAAAGGCTCTTCGACAGATTGTTTTTTTTTTTTTTGTTCACTGCCCATACCAACGTGTTCTAACCGAGAGAAAGAGAGCTGTAAGAGATAGAGTTTGCGTTGGTCACCTTCTCGTACGACGCAATTTTTCGCTTTGGCGATGCCGCGTCGGATCCGCTGCCCCTCCTGAAAAATGTTACATTGCAACGTGTGGCACACCATATAAATCGAGTTGACCGTCGAGCAAGAAGTCATTTAGTCTCTTATCTAACGGACGTCAAGCTTCACGATTGGAAAATTAAAAAACACATAGCGAATGAAAAATGAAAAAAAAAGAAGGGAAAGCCACTCGAAATAAATCCGTTCGGAAATCCGATTTCATTCGGCGTTCAATCTTCACTCAATCTCGTTAATAAAAAATAAAAGGGATCGCAGAAAATGAAATGGAGAGGTATTGAGTGAAAAATAAAAGGGAAAAGGGTCCAAGAGTCGCCGCTGAAAGCTCGAAGCGAGAAGGAAAGGGAAGGAGGGATTGGACGATTCTTTCGGAAAAATAAAGTTATATTCGGGAGAGTTTGTGCTTTTCGTCTAGTTTGAGTCTACGAGTTTCATCGATTTTACCCACTTTGCCATATCCTTCGTCCAGCCAGTTTTGCCGTGGCGCGAAACTCCGAGGGAGGTGCAGCGACGCGTGAAAAATTTAATCCGCGCAAAGGACTTCTTGTCGAGTGTCGAAGGAAGAAGAAAAGGGAGGGATGAGGGAGCGGGTCGAAGAAGACATCTCGGCGACGCAGTTTGCTATCAATTTAACGACTACGGTGCAATTGGGATATTTGTGTTATAGTGAATTTCTTCAGCAGTAAAAAAGACGATTCTCTGTAATATACCGACAGCAGAATTCCACATAAATCATTTGAGCTAGTTGTAAAAATATTTGTATAAATTTCGCACTGTGACGAAGTGTGGGGACGTGGTGGATGGAGATTGTGCAAAATCGTTTTTCAACTTTTTTAGGACAGAATTCTTAGGAGCCCCGAAGTGTAAAAAATATTAGTACAATAAGTAAAAGATGGGAAGTATGCCATTCGGTTTGTATCGACTTTTTCATTCATTCTCCATAAAACGCATCGATATATGTACACCGATGTGTACAATCATGCGACATGTATGTACATATGACACTCTAACGTATTTTGCAGGTCAGAGAGATCCATTCGCTAACGTCACTGACATTAGCGTTGAAAAAGCTCTATATCGTTTTTTTTTCCTTCTTTTCTCTTTTTGGTAGACGAGAAATGTTTATACACTTTAGCGATCTGTTTTCCGATCATGTTCTTTACATGTTCCTCACCCTCATTCCCTCCATCTTACAGCCTCAACTAAAGCCCTACCGATAACGAGATGCGTACGTTCTATACTCGTTACCTGTATAGCCTTTGGGATTACCTATAGCATTTAATTCCTTTTTGCGACATTCAGGTTGAAGCTCTACGCTCGGAACTCGATACATAGTAAATATATAAATAGAGTATTTTATACAGAAGCCTAGGCTCATGTATATACCTCGATATATATATATATATATATATATATATGTATATACGGAATATATATCGATAGCGAGTCGATTGAATAGGATGTGACCCCGATTCGGGAGCAGCAGAGGTGGATTACCCGAATCCAACCAGCAGCACCACCAGAGCAACTACTCCGTCCTTCCTCTCTCCTTGCCTTCTATATGTATAGGAACTCCTATTTCCTTCTTAGTTCTTTTCTCTTCTTTTTATCGTCTCCCACCTTCTTCGACCTCCTGCTGCTCTTATATTATATTATATATATATATATATATATATATATTTCATTTTTCTTATTCATTTTTCACTTTTCTTTCATTATTCAATACTCTCAATACCAGCTGATCCTTTTTGATTAGGCAATGCCGCCCACGAAATGGCTGTTCATCCTTTTGCACTATAGTTAGTAAACGCTTGAATATTATGCACGGTAGGAGATGCACCGAGACAATCTCGAATTATTCTTGTCTTAAAAATTGATTATACGTACAATTTTTTCAAATCAGTAGATGATGCAAAATCGCATGCCTTCTGTTTTTTGCAGGAGGGCGAAAAATAAATTGTTTTAGGGATTTTTGTTTAAAATACATGTAAAGAAAATTAGTTTTTGATAAAGTATCTCTTTGAGTGTGTTTGAAGAAAAAAGATAATACAAGTTCCATATTAATGGCTTCCAGAGCTGATGCAATGAAGCCAATAAAAAAATTTGCAAAGGGGAATCATGCTCATAGATTACTCATCATTTTTCATGTTGCATAAAGACCAATCTATGAGAAAGTATGTTGATGAATTTTAGCTTCCTCTTCTTTGCAACTTTTTAAAATACATTTGAGGAGACAATTCTCCTGTATTTTTGACAAGCCTTATTCCAGATACTCCATAGAAATCTCAAATATATTTTAAGGGACATTGGAATAGATAAAACATTTGTACTGTTTCATGTGAATCATAATGCAGAAGTCGTTTTTTTTTTAAACAATAGCAATATCACGATTTTTAAATTGAATCTAATATAACATCTAAGCCCTTTTATCGATTTTTTCTCAAGTTTTTGATTGAATAAAAAAACTTTCGAGATAAGCTGTCAATTAGATTGGAAAATACGGTTTCGAGATAAATGTGATAAAAATGTCAGTGTCAGATATGTTTTTATAAAATAGAATTTTTTGACTTGCGACTAATCAACGATTCCTGGTTCAGGCTGCAACTCTTCAAGTCCGTTTTTCAACATCGAATCGATTGAAGAAATCGATTTTTTTTGTTGCTGTAAATTCTACAGCGTTCCCTTTAAGACGATGTAATACACACGTCTCTGCTGTTTTTCAATCGTTTCACCGAGATCTCCAATCGCGTTATATTTCACTTGCACTTACAGCGGCTGAGTTACTACTGCACATCATCTTAAAATAGGTACGGAGAGCGTACGAGATTGATATTGGAGCGAAGATGCAGTCTAATAGACATGAAATCTCAATGTAATAGTTACAGGATAGAGAACACGAGAGGTTGTGTAAAAGTTGGACTATAATCCGATCGAGTCGGGTATATTGGTGTTATTCGCAGCCCTCCGGAGAGAGATAGTAACACGAGGAAAACTCTTGGAATCAACTTAACTCTCGGGAGGGCAATCGACGCGAGCACCAGGCTAGCCAACCGGTTCTTGTGGACGATATCGCGAGATACAGTGAGCTTAACTTTGATAGGGAACAAGCCTTTTCCCCTCTGCTTTTTTTCATCCAACCTACATTATCTTTTTCTCATCTAAGTTAAGTTCTCCGGCAGAGTGTTTTTTTTTTTCTTGCGAATTCTTTTTTTTTTTAAATTATCTCGTGATTGTTATAATGCGCTGAATTGAAGTGTTACGCGATAAAAGCGAGCAGAGGTACGAAAAGTTACTCCACGTTGACGTTAATCCAAGAGAATAAAATTCCGACCTATTAGACATTCAAATGGCATAAAATTCTTTTTAACAGACAAAAAATACAATATAATTGAGAAAGAGCATTCCAGTTTATTTAAGAAATGACGCTCTGAAAAATCATACTAATCAATTATTATTATTGTTCATAGAAATTTATGAACCATGGAAACACTTTGTTGAAGCTTTATTTATTATATGCTGTACATAATATTGCAATTTAAACGTAATAGCTTGACATTAAGGGTATCAGCTATTTTTATGGCATCGTAACACACCAGATTTCGTTTGATATCTCATCATCCCTGATATGGATCCTGACACGGTTATTGACTTTTAGAAATTAAAATAAAATTCGAAAAGCTAGCTCTTAAAAATGGTGTAGGTGGCACAGAGATAATGGATTACAAATTATTTCAGGTTGATACAAGAATAATTTGAAAGTTTCTATTATAAATCGTAATTTTAGTCCGTACAGAAAAGAATTATTACGTTTATATTATCAGACTTATTATAAAGTTATAATAATTCTCGTGACGGCATAAAAAATGCACAATTCTGATGTAATCCCATTATAAATCTGGAAACCTTCAATAATAATTTGTTTTTCTTATTTTCCGTGTATCGACTAACAACCTACATATTGGTCACAATTACATCTCGTCATTGAACTTTTTCCAGGCCTCAGGTTTTATGGTGTACATAATTTTGCAATTTAAACGTTAATAGCTTGCCTTTAAGGTTATTATGTATTTTTATGGCATCGTAACACACCAGATTTCGTTAAATATCTCATCATCTCACCACCACCAGCTAAGTCGTTTGACCTGGGGGACGGAGGGGGGAGGCGACGAGTCATAATATATGTTATAAGCTTCATGTTCGTACTGGAGAGTCGAGGGGGGGAGGGGGGGGGGGGGGGGGGGGCATCCTCAGGCGAGGAAACTGCGTACATACGTGTCCGGGAGAATATGCACGGTTCACGTTGCTCACGTAGGTAGGTGCTCAACGAAACTTAGATGGTACATATACATGCCAGGCTCTCTTTCATTGCCCGCAGAACTTGAGACTCAACTGGAGCTTCCAGGTAGTTGGCACTTTTGATAGAGTGAAATCTGTCAAGCTCATAATCGCAAAATTTGCAGAATATATAATTCTGCAAATTTTGTAGATAATACACAAGCACACAGGAATCCATGCACGGCATATATGAGTTAATAGAACATAAACCTTTAGGCAAAGTTCGTAATATTAAAGCAGTGAAAATGTCGAGATTTGTAATTAATAAAAAGTTTGATTTTATTAGAATTTGAGTCCATTGTGAATATTGAAAAATTGAAAAATAAAAATAAAATAATATGCATTGAAGACACCAAGAACATTGATTTTTAATAATAGTAATGATAAAAGTGATCAAAAACCACATTTTTTTCTATCTTAAATACAAAAGTTGCTTAACAATAAATTCGATAAAAAAATCTTTATTCTCTTATTTGTAATGAATTCCCTAATTTTTCCGACCAAACATGCTGTTTTTATTTTGTTTCGAATTTTTTTCACAATTTTGCGAATAAAAAAAAATGTCAATGATCGTACAACATCGAAATATAGAGAGAAAAAATCAAAGATCGAATTTGATCTTCCTCTTAGGTGGCAGAAATATCAAATCAACGATTATGATTTGATTAAAATGAAAATTTTACAATATGTGTATTGGTTTTCGTTTCACAATAAGTGCCAACAATATAATTAGTGATAACACATTCAGGTGAATATAACGAAGGTTCGATTTATACAATGGATATACAGTCGGGTTATTGTAAAAGGATCGCTTTCAAAGGAGAAAATACAAAACACAATAACATACCTTAAAACATATATACGTGTTCGCAAGCTCTCAGACGTCCTTGGTACTGTCAGACGCTTACATATACCAGCTGTGGGAAAAAGCGAACGAGAGAAAGGATGAACAGAGCGAGCGTGTCATTGTTTCTGTTAATGAGAGACAGGGCATATCGTAGGTAGGCGCTGGACTAGAGTCGACCGTGGAGCGAAAAGACAATGAAGCTCCGTCAGTAAGGAATTTAATTACGCCGGAGGTACGTACACCTGACAGTAGCCATGGTGTTACTGCTCATCGCCGTTCACGCCTGTCCATGACGAAATGGATATTCAGACAAGAGACACTGTCCGAGCGCTACTTTACCGGATGGCTGATGAAATAATCGACTATTATTCATTTGGTTGTAAAAACAAAAGAGCATTTTTTTCTATACTAAAAAAATGTGAATAAGAGGCTCTTGGAACACGTGCATAATATGTCATGGAACTTTGAATTACTTTTTAAAAAATAAAGGACAGAGCAATCTCAAATTTTTCAGCTAACGAGTGAAATAAGTATTTATAATTGCAAACATGTTTAGTGTCTTTCTGGTATTTCATTTGGTCGAAATCGTAGAAGAGTTTCAGATTCAAATTTTTTTTCCAAAGTCAGAATTTTACACACACTCATGGGGATAAATTTCATTAAAAGTTGCACATTAGTGGTATAAATGAAGTGGGCTTTTAGGACAATGACGCCTACAGCAACCGCCGATTTTGAAACTGGCTTAACTCTAATTGTCTCTGACTCAACATCTTCATACAGGACTCTTTGTATAATGTGAACTGCATTTCGTATACGCTATCATACGAAATGATATATTTTTATACTTTGATCCAGAGCACAGTCTTCCATCGACCTCATATCCTCCGAGTATACATAGAATTGAAAAAGCTCATTACACGCATCACTGAAACCCATCCTAGAATCTTCTTTTCTGGTTGAGACAGAGCTAGACGTCTGCAAAGAAAATGGTTGTGTTCGGCTATCGCAGCTGAATTCTGCATACAACCGAGCAGGCGGCAACAAGGGCACATCTCGCACCGACCTAAGGAGTCTCTCTTCTCTCACTTTCTTAGATGTGATTTTGTTAGTCCATCTTTTTCGTTTTCATCTTTCACTTATTTTTCCTGTTTCGTCTGTCTCTGGTTACACAAAGGGAAATGAGAAAGCCGGAACACCTCAGCATTTCCGATTATCCCGATTCAGATAACGTCGACCGTTGCACCTGATGGCAACGAGGAAAATGGTGGAGAAATGGAAGAATGAAGCGAAGATGAAAGAACGAAAATTCAGAGAGCAGCGATTTAATCCAGATTTCGCTGATCGCGAATTTTTGTTCTTATGTAGAATATATGCTTGTAAAAGGCAGTTTTGAGGACTTTTTTTTTAGGACATTTGTCAGTGAGTTGAGGATTGTCTTCAAAGAATCTAGGTGTTTATAAAAATATATATGCATTTTTATTATATATACGTATAACAAGTTCCGATAGAAATAGATGGGCGCGCAAGCGCTCGTGGGAAATTGCATTCGACGGATGCGGGACGAAGTTGATAAATATAGATATATTTTGCACAGTGCTACAGGGGCGACGAAATGTGATCGATTGACTCGAGGAAAAAGGACCCCGCTGTAGTAGCTGTACGCGTGGTTTTACGTGGAACTCCGATGACTAGTTGAAAATATTGAACAAAAAGACATCACTAGCGCATAACTGGAATAAATGTGTGAACAGGGGAGGATTATGAGTGGAATACTTGGTGTGTTTTCCAAGCGAATTTCAACAGACAATTTCATTAACATTATCTGTCAAATGGCTCATTTCCCTAAAATTCGCGATTGTCGTTTTACCATGAAAATCTAATTTCGATAAAAAGTTAAATTATCGAGGCCATTCGATATTTCTGAGACTTTTCGATTGACTTTATCACGAACAATGCAATGATTCATTCAAGCCTCAGCTACTTTAGAAAAGAACAGAGTATAAGTGGTACGATTTTATATATCGGTCCTCAGATTAATGGATAAAAGTTAATAGAAGTAAGGAATAAAGTTAAGAGAACGAAATGTCTGTACGACGTATAATACAATATGACTAACTTTTGGATAAACAGATGGATAGAGAATGACAAGAAAAATAGCAAGACTCGTCGATGAGGAAGTAAAAGAATAAAAAGAATGTGAATGAGAAGTGAAAGAGAAGGCAGGCAGAGGGAAGAGGGAGTAACCGAGAGAACAAGTGAGATAGGAGCGGGTGCTATGCAGCTGATGCTGGGAGTGAAACAAGGATAAAAGGTGACCCAGTTCCCAAAGGGTGGCTTCGAGTGGGCGATGCCCCGGTGTCACTGGTTCCTGGCCCAGTATGACCTGATTTACCCTGGTCTTCCACCACTTTACCCCTCTGCACCCGTTAACTGTTCCCCACTCTCGCCTCCCCCATTCACCCGCACCGTCACCTCATCCCGGCTTTCCAACAGCAACGGTTTGTCCTCGCCCACGCGATAAAAGCGCACGAACTGATGGATTTTCTCGACGAAACCAAGACAACCAGATATGTATTAATAATATCTCACGCTTTCACTCGAGTCGTCATAAACTTGACGTTTGATAAAATATGCCAGTCTCGCGTAGACTTATTTAGCAGGCCAGAAGCGGGTAGACGAAAATTGACTCACTGTGGCAACGACAAGAAAATGCTTGCACTCGAAAATGGCGCAGAGTCTTGAAATCCTCTGGTAAATGTAATGATGCACGACATCGTCTTCGTCATATAAAGAGGAGAGAGACGCGCGTTGCCAGTCGACAACGCTTCAAGTGAAAAGGCCCGTGTTACGTCAGACAACCCGGCAGTGAACTACTGCTTCCTGGCTTGATCAAACTTGACTCGGGAAATTATTCTATTGGATGTGAGGTGAATCCTGTCCACGACTTTTGGCAACGAATATTTATTGACTTTGGGACGAATTTCTAGCTAAAGCTTATTTAATGGTAACACGTAAAAATAACACCGGTTTGTAATATTATTATTACAAAATAATATCCTCACAAAATATATCACAACGTTAAAATAAACACACGTTGAAATAATACACGTAAAAATTAAACGTTTGTAAAAAAAAAATTCCAACTGGAAAATAGTTGATCTGCAAAATATAATTAAATTATTTTACAAACTCGGATAAAGGTTACAATTAGGAAACACAAATACACGAATCCGATGAATGTTTCTCACACTGCGGCAGATACTTTTTTTTTCTAGTTTACGAAGTTGATTAATTATTTCTGTAGATAAAAAATGTTTGAGTTAGGGTTTTTTGTTTTACAAAATTTGAATTTTGTTTTTTTTTTTACCTCTTTTTGGCCTCAATTTCCGTTGAACTTTATTCTCAGTCAGGTTATTTTAATACTGTCACGAACATGCACCAGAATGACAACTGACGTGACATGAGATTTGAATGAAAGTGTATTCGGAGTTTGGTTTTATTTTGTTTACCCGGAATAAATTATTAAAACCACGCCGTTAAGATTGATTCAATGAAATATGTTTGCGAATCTGTAACCATATTTGCTCAAACTCAAATTTAGTAATAACAAATAAATATCTGATATACAGGGTGTCACATTTTAATCTTCCAGTTGATTTATCTCGAATGCTGGACCAATTTTTTTTTTTTCTGAACGTCTCTTCCAACCCCAAACGTTTCATTGTACTCAATACTTGATCTGGGCAGTATTTTTCGAGATAAATCAACTGGAAAATAAAAATGGGACACCCTGTCTATACTTTTAATTTATTTAAATCTTAAATGTGACTTCAATATAAAATTATAAGATTGTCGGAGAATAGATTAATTAAAACATTATTCGACTAAAGAAAACATCTTTGGGTACTGTAATTATTTGTTCAATCCATAAAATTTCACTTTTCACATTCAAACCAAAAATGGATCTCTCCTATCATACACCAATAAAAAAAAATATGTGTCATATTTGACCACATGTATTTAATTATTAAATGGTATTATTGCTTCAATAATTTTGCGTTGAACCAAATAATAAAGCTTTAATTAATAAAATGGTCATTGATGGTCTTGACATATTTATTATTAACTTTTTAAATACCTGTATATTTAAATCAATCCGCTGTAAAAAAAAAACAATAAAATCAGTAAAAGTTTCAACAAATTTGTCAGTACAATTTTTTGCTACTTACAAGACTTAGCATATAGTACTGTATAATACAGTTTTGCCAGATGTGCAGCGTTGAAGCTTTTTGCACTGTAAAGAGCCGTCGTGCAGCGGCTTCAACGCTTGCGCTGTGTGCTTTGTTTTTTTCGCAATTATTTCACGTAACAATGAGAAAAGCGTGGAGAAAAAGAAATTTTATACATTACTGAGACGATTATGCCAGAAACGACAGAGAAAGAGAGAGAGGGAGATAGAGAGGTGCGAGAGACGCGAGATTAAAGAAATGGAATTCAACGAGGCGCAACACTATTTCTTCTTCTCCGTCTATCCCTTTCGTAATAGTTCTATGGTTTACGTGTATCGTTTTACTCTGCTGTCATAGAGCAATGAGAAATAAATGCTTTTACTTGTGTAAGAGCAACAAAAGGAAGCATTTCTGCTCACAATTCCTGGGGAATGTAACGGTGTAAAAGCTGCGTGCTTCGATCTCCGTCCGGCGATTCAACGAGGTATAAAACGAGGTGTTACAGTGTGTATTGCAAGCGGCAAGTCTACGGCAAAGCCTCTGTTGGCTCGAGGACCGTAAAGGCGCCAGTGAATGCCTTTGAATCATTATTTTCTCTTTATTACTGGAAACCATAACCCAGCGAGGCTGGCAGATGCATCACGACCTCATAGAGGAAACATCAAATACTTAAGGTCGACCTTAATACAAATTAAAAAAATTCCTTGAAGCAGTTTGATTTAATCGGATTAAATTTTTTTTGTTTTAAATGTCAGTTTATTACTCAAATTCGAACAGTTGTACAGCTATACAATCAGGCTAAAATTTGGCATAACATTTTATTGGAGTGATGCGATCTTTGGTATTGAAATTGGACGAAATCGGTAAATTATTATTGTTATATTTGCTGTCACAAATTTTCTTTTGTGAATTTAACTTTGTAATGATAAAAATGTGAACAACACGATTGTTACTCTTGAAATCTATGAAATTTGAAGAATTTTTATTTTGCCATCATAGGAATGCTGGTATTTCATTAGGATTTCGTTTGCGGAATTTTGAAACTCGTGCTGTTAATCAATCGTTGTACGATAAAGTACCTAAGACTAAGTTAACAGTCTGGGGTCTTATAAATTCAGTTACGTAATTACGTGGCGATGTAGAGAGCATAGAAAACGCTTTTCCATTATTATGCGAGTTACAATGTACAGATTGTAAATTAATTTTCAATATTCGATGAAGTTTCCAGTGGCACGTATTATATTCCTGTACCTTGGTAAAAGTAATATATTGATCACGTGTACGTGCACACCATACAAGTTTAAGCTTATCAAAGTTGACGAGCAACATTTTGTTACAGAGCGGTTATAAAGCGAGTACGTGACCCACCAGTTGTATTGGCGGCACGTGTGTAACAACCGGCCATTGGTTCGAATGGATGTGAGTTCTGCAGAAAGGATTAGTGGCTCAATATCAACACAACGCATGTCCGCCGTCTCGCGTACTTATAAAGCCAACTTTTTGTGGCATCATTATTTTTATAATAATTTATTGTCAAATTATCATTTATAGCAATAAAAGTGACAAAAAAGTGTCAGACCCTCAGAACTAAATTATATTTTCTGTATATAGAGATAAATTAAGATCTACATTTTAAATATTTAACAGAAACATACATTTTTTTAATAATGATTTATTTAAGTTTGATTTTTTTTTTTAATAAAGCATTAGTAAATTGTAATTATTAGAATAAAAACTATGCACTCTTCGATGAACAATAATCTTAAAAACTCAAATCTATTGACTGGTTTGATATGAGAGCTGCGATAAATGAAAAATATTCCCTTTCATGTCACAGTATTATGGTGCAGTATACGACTGTACAAAATTATAGCGTTTGATATTTGATATACATTTTATAAAACACAAATTCCAATTTTTTTTCAAATCAAAAGTTACTCAAAAAATATTGTTGGTTCAAAAAAAAAAGTGCGGCCTTTTGTTGGCGTCTCAGCGCTCCACCGAAATTCATTTACCGAAACTGTTTTTGTCCATAATAATTTATTTCACAGATGACTGTGTATGTTTACCGAGCACGTGGTATTACAAATGATAATTCCACCTCGATTCTAAAGGCTTTTACTCAAAAGATTTTCGTTGAAATAATTTACCAGTGCCTAGAAATGTTCATCTCACCTCGTTATACAGAAGGAGCGTTGGTGATATACAAGCTTGCACCTCTCACGAATAATATTCAAAGTGGAGCACGGTATACTTTTGGAATAATAGGCGAGCGTGTACGTAGAATCTGCGAAGTACGGTGCTTTGTATATGTATACGTAGTGTATGTATGGTATGTTCGGTGTGGTATGAATATAGGGCTGTCCAATTCAAATCAGTAGGGTCGTAAACCACGTATTTAAAATTTGTATTTTCTCATATTTTAGCCCGACATCCGCAAAGCTTCTTCTATGAAAAATTACGTTGGCCAATTCTGACTTAAACCATTTTCGAGTTTTTGTTCAAAATAATTATGAATATACGAATTTCGAGTTATTAATTTCAACGAGTTATTAATTTATCGTACCGAAATATAACTGATAACTATACCCTATTCACTTTTGGAATCGATGAGCCAAATTTGATTAAGCCATTTGTTGTGATTTCGGAGAAAAGTGGCGACATAGAAAACCGCATTCATCAGCTGATCACCGCAAAACGCATATGCCCCGAATTCTTGCCCGGCGGGTGGTCGAGAGGCAAAAGGGTCGAAATTATAGTGACAAAAATATATATATATTGTTACGGCCAAGCAAATAAAAAAAGACTCCGATGTGTAAGACTGTTTTTCAAGCTACAGTTAATAAAGTTTACATGTAAATCGATAAAGAAGAACATTACGTTACCTTTACGTTGACTCGTTACCAAATTACATTACGGTATTACAAATACCGATTGCGTTACAATATCTCTCTATATTATTTAAAGGTCTCGTCGTTGCCGTTTTATGAATCAAGCTCCTTCCCCAGACCCAAATTTTTCTAAGTTCCCTGTAAGAGCACCCTCATAGGGCTGACTTAGAAAAATCCTGGACTGGAGGGAACCTCGTAGGGGGAACTCAGAAGGTGGCCGTACCCGAGGGCGTGTAGCGTCCGAGCCATACAAAACTTTAGTATACATATAATTAGAAAAAAAGTGACCCAGTTGATAAAGAATGTCTCATACATAAAATAGACTGGTAATACCTACACACTTCTGGAAGTATGCATGCGATTTTCGGAGAGTGGTTCGTTAAACCGCTTGGGATACGAAAATGTAACCAATTCTCCTAGCGTATAACGAATTTGTTCGGCGAGTATATTATAGAGGCGAGCAGAGTGTTACGGTCGCACGAACTTCTCCGCCAAACTCATGTGAATCCATAACCGAGTATTTCGTCCAAAACTGTTTTAACTTCGTATCTGGACAGAATTTACATATTATACGCGAAACGCGTTAAAATCTCGTTCGGTGTGTTAATAGCTGTGAGGAGAAGCTCAGTAAATGTTGGACAAAGTATTTTCGCAGTGGTGGAGGATATTGTCATAATTAAGTAACAGTGGTAAGCGAGCGGATAGGAAACGAGACTCGAAAATTTAATTAATAACTTCCAAATATTTCCAGTTGCATTTACTTCCGACATGGAGAAAGCTTTGGAACGGTGACTTTTTTTTTTGTCGAGTTTTCAATGACATTGTATTTGAAACGTGAAGGAGTACAATGAAATTCCAAATAAAAAGTAAAGCTTTTTTATTCACTGTCATTTTTGTAAAAAATGTATACAGCACACTGTAAAAAATATACAGGGTTAAACGCTGTTGGTGTGAACTTTTTCTTCGTGTTACTCATTTTAGTGTTAATAGTAACACTTTTTACGTTAAATTTAGATTTCGTTAAATTTATTCCCGTGTTAATTTCAATTTTTAACATCAATTCCGCGATTTTTCACTTTGACACTATGAGGGGTGTCACTTTAACACTCGCTGGTAATGAAAGACCTAACAAAAAAATCTGCTGCCAGACTTTGATGTGCATAGATGTTTTAAGATTCCAAAAAAGACATTAATTCATTTCGGTTTGTCTGTACGAAAGCGCAATAATTTTTTAAAGTGACTAAATTGAAATTACTTGTGGGCCTTCTATGTACAAAACGGAGTCTTGGTACTCAAAAAGCAAACCAAAAAAACCAACTTCCTTCGAAATTTGATCTGAAATGTAAAAAAAAAAGAAAAGTTATAATGTTAATTTTTGATCTGCAGACTGATTTAATTGTACATTACGATACGAGTGCGGAAAAGTAATTTTTTATATCAAGTAGAATATTGCGAATTGCCAATTATTTGCCGCCGAATCCTTTATGAGTCACTGTGCGAGATTCTATTTTTCATCCTTTTTCAAATCTTTAATATTTTGGAAATGATCTCTTGACTATTATATAAACTTCTATAATTTTAGTATACCAACATTTTCACCGAACTACAAATTAAATATTCGGGCTTCTAAAGAGTCGGTGAAAGGCTGAATAAAACTTTAGCATACCCTTCCTTGGGTACCTCAATGCTGAAGTACTTCGTTAAATAAAGAGCGTAGAAATATACTATACTTTATGAGGGATATTCCCTTTAAAAAAAAATGGATCTCATCTATTTATTCCAGTTTATTGGATTTTAAATTAAATTTGAAGTATTTTACAGCGATTTAACGAAAATCATATTGCATTTCTACGACTGTAATTTCACGAAGTTCATAAATTAAGTATATGCTCTTACAGTGAGAAGCAAAAGCAATTGGTTTTCCCAGAAGTTAATAATTATTTCTATATAACATCGAATTCAACTCTTAGTCTGAAGTTTTTCCGTCTAAAATATTTTTATTTCATTCTCCAGACGGTAATAATTTTTTCTCAAGTAATAATTTTTATTTTCAAATTCTAGTCAAATCTATGAAGAGATTCGAATTTTACAAATATTTCGCTTTTTTCGGAAAAGTTGTCATTGTCGCTCTAATTCACGTCAACTTTAACCAGTTGGCCTCAAATTTTTTGCAGGAACGAACTAATTTTTAGTAGTGTCAGTCATTAAATATATAAAAACAACGAAATATTCAATGAATAATGAAAAATGCAATGAATATTTCAATTTCTAGATTTATTGCAAACATGGATGCAAAGTAGAATCTTGTTCATTTTTGTTTTTTTTTTTTTTTCATTATTTTCCACTTTTTAGAAAGCTTCCTCTATGAGCAAGCCAAAAGTGACCAACACATTTTCTCATGGTTTTCACATTGATATTTATGTTACTATTGCTTTCCAAAACATTGCTTTTTAACCTCATAAAGTGCACATGAAGCACTGTAAATCTATAATTTCAGAGAGCCATATATTGATATTGAAATTGATAGTTTATTAGTGCTGTAGATATCAGGGCAAATGTATGATACGTAATTTCCAATACAGAAAGCAATCATAATAATAAGCAAATGCATTAAAAAAAACAGTGAAATAAAAATGAAACAATACGAGAAAATCCAATGAAAATAGTCTAGAAACAGAGTATGTAAAAAGAAAAAAGAACGTAAAATTCAAATAAACCTACAAATGAGTATTAAAAATAAGAATATAAATTGGACACACACATACGTGCATTATGCATACTGTGGAAGGTGAAAAATAATGAGGAAGCAACGAACCAGCTTCTACTTTTCATCCATTTTATTTCATTTGAGTTTTATACATATAAATATATATACTTGGACGACAACCTCGGCTGTTGTAGCATATATCCTAATAAAGTCCAACTAACACTTCGTGGAAATCATCATATCCAAATGGCAAAATTTCTATAATTAATTTCTATATATCTGTAATATCGTTATCCCCAGCGTTCGTTCTCTCCTCGTCGCTAATGAGTAATGAGTATATATTCAGGGAAAATCTCGACGAAAATGGAAGAAGAGAGATGGAAATGAAGTGCAACACGATGTCGCGATGATGGTTAAAGGATGCGCGTTGAGGGCCTGAAGCGAGAGTGTTGGACGCGAGAGGGGGCTGGCGAGCGATCCAGGTGATGGGTTTGCGACGAAATTACATGACCCAGTATTCCCGTTAACTCTCTGGTATATGTACTGCGCATAGTAGAATTGGAAGAGGGTGCAGATTGGTGGTGGCGCAGACGAGAGCTTGTAAAATGAGGAGTTATACTACGAGTACTCGTCGACAACACATAGTAGGTATATTGAGTTGGTGTATACAGGGTATTTCAAGGCAAGCAACAGGGTCGTGAACCGTCCATATTTTAATGTATTTTTGCTATTAACATGTACGATATAAAAAAAAATCTCTACGCTAACTGTTTCGATTTTTCCGAAAATTAGTTTAGAGAAACTGGAATCAAGAAAATTTGATACAGAGTAGGAACCTTGCTGCCTCATTCTTTTCGCCCAAACAGTGTTGAATTAAAGACACGTACATGCATCCTGAACATTTTCCAAAATCTTATTTCTGGAAATATTTACACCTTTTGAAGCTATTAGCATTGAGAAAAAAAAGAAGAAAACACCATTACAAGAATTTCTCTATCCGTGCTGAGATTGCACTCGGGATTCACTTGGATACCGGATATTATACACAATTTCCAACTCGAGATCGAGTTAGGCGTCCTGACTAGGTTCTAAGATGCAATGTAATCCTTGCAAATTTGATTCCGGTCGCAGCCTCTACCATAAATATAATACCGCAGGGTCTCCAGTCCTCGTCTAGGTCGGATTTAATAGAAGCGCCTCCAGAAATTGAAGAAAATACGAGGGTGACGACCCTCTGTGTCGATTTGCTATGAAATGCCCCATATGTACTAATGATGATTTAAGGCGTCGAAGGTCATCGTGATTGGGCATGTCCTGATTTCGCAGTGACAGTTTCGGGCGCCGGGTTTCGTACACTTCGTTAAATCGTCCTGCGGGTAGAATTCGAACGATTCAGCACAGTTCACCTCCACAGTGCGCCGGGAGTCTAATAGAGAAGAGGTAAAACGGGAAGAGTGCGGAGCGAGGAAACGAGGCTGCACGGCAAGAGTGCTGAGAGGTATAGCCACGGACTAATTTCGAGGACTTTAGTCGTGGTGAGTCTCATCGCTACACCGCCTAGTATTAGAGTTGCTTCGTCGCTTCTTCCCCTTTAGATCATACTCGCTCTATGCACCCTCTCCCTCTCCCTCTCTCTCTCTCACTCTCTTTCTCTCTCGCTCCTCTTTCGCCATTCATTCGGGTCAAATTAATTTCCCGCCACGCGTTTAATCCAGGCGAAACGAGTAAAGTAAAGCTGAACGAAAATCCTCTCGGGTTATAAAGGCACGGTATGTGCTGCATATGAGGCTACCCATACTGCACATTGCTATACTAGTATATGAAATATTTTCGTGCTAAAGTTTATAGGCTACTGCATTTACCGGATTGACGTTCATATACATATATATATAAGTCACTCTCCGTCAGACACTTTTATTTTCTGACCCTCTCAAGTATTTCTCGTAATTATCCGGTTATCCACTGTTAAAAATGTTTGCGAATTTACATTATCGTCAATTTGATTCATTAACTGATTTATTACATTTCATACACGAGTGTAGTAAAATTATAAATTTTCATATTAAATTTCCTAATTTTCGTAAGTATTTACTGCATAGTGTAGTAATTTCACAAACCACACGTATGTCAAATTTAATATACCCGTTTCTGTAAAAGTGCTTCCTGCACATGTTTAGCAATTCGATATCAAAGATTTTTAACAGTGAATTCCATTCAGCCAATTTTCGGATTTAACCAGATTTCCCGCGCTTAGCCGATTATCTCAAAAATGCAAGAATCTCATTTTATATTTTAATCTGTTCCTATCTTGGAGTAAAAATATTGCGGATAAAAAAAATGTATTATCGATAATCTGACAATTGCAAATTGAATTTCTCGCTTAAACCGAACTGAAAAAAAATTTGAGCCAAACGATCAAATTTATACATATTATATAAATTAAAATTTGCAGGGATGCTAAGAAAGAAATAATCTAAAAATATTTTGTAAGGATAGAAAGTAAAAAAAAAAAGTACTATAGCTTACCCTTAAAACTTAATTCTGCTTTTTCTAATAGAAACTCACCTGTTCTGAACCCACAAAAATTACCATTGTAGATGACATTAGTAATAATGACATTCGCATATTATACACTATTTCCGCAATAATCCACAGTACGACAGTTATTTGACATAGAGTTTGCGATATACACATGACCTGCATCCACAATATATAATATAATCGAGCGTTTTGAAGTCCTACACCGATTCTCCACCACCGAACTGCAATATATGCACTAAATAAAGTAGCTTTACCTGAAATACGTACTCAACAGTATATTTCATACTCTACTACGGTTCATTAAAATTGCAAAGCGTATTACTCAGTTAAAATTTGATGGGGTTGCCATGCCCTCGTATATTTCAAACGTATGCCGAGCTCGGACACAGAACCGATAGCTTTTTTATTGAGATGAGAGAGAGAGAGAGAGCACAGTTTGTGAGGTCCTTCAACAATTCAATTGTGTTATATTTATTGGACAGTAATGCTCTTCGGATACAAAAACTTTTGCGATGAAAATCATTCGACAGCGATGAAATTAGATCTCGTTATATTAGCTATTAATTCGTTGATATAATCCGATAGGATTACGATTATAGACGACTTACATAAGAGGAGCTTTTCCACGGTGTGCAATATGAGGAAGGCAACATTTGATAGGATACTTCCTCGTAGAGGTAGCTTTGTAAAAAAAAAAAGAAGCCTTGTCAAAGGTACAAAATAATGAGGAAGCAATTTGCAAGGTTCTACTTTACAGCCTGTTTTTTTTTCAGCGCAATTAATACCAAATTCACAAATGTGCAGTTTAATGTACTAATATCGCAGGCAAAGTAATGCTTGAAGCAGCCTTTAAATTATAACTTTTGCCTAATATACCGCATTACCCTCATTTCCGGTATATACCTCTGACTCGAAGCTCTGAGGTGCATGTCATGTCAATTACATCGTATACAAATCCGCGAGTTGAGTATAGAAAGCGAAGGCTAACTCTTCGTTAGCTCATGGATTTTCTCGAAAAGACAGTACATTTGCTGTTGCTGAGGTTGGTTCACTGTACTGTATATACAGCACATATAGAATACTGCTATTACTCTGATGCTAGTGATTTAGAGACTACGTATAGGCTTCTGGGGAACACGACAGCAGCAGAGAAACCTTCGGTTTACACGTCATGGACCGAGAACAAAGCCAACCAGCAGCAGCCAGTGCACTCAGTTCACTCTCGCGATGCAGGTTCCATGGCGGACGTGTACTAAATGCATATATATGTATATATACGAGAGGTGCACGGGGCAAATTTACATAGACGAGCCACGGGAGAGCGAAGCTGGATAGATAGACAGAGACAGAGAGGGGCAGGGGCAGAGGGAGGACGAGATCGTTCGCGTTCTGTACCCAAGGAGGCGTTAAATGAAAATAAACGTTGATTGCGAATCACCAGAGAGACACAATGATGCGCTTGCATTGCCAATAACAACAGTAACACCATCATTGGATATGCCAGATTATATAACCATTTGTTTTTACTACCGTTATGAAGTTTATATGGATTTTCAGCAGTCGGAGAGGTCGTTATAGTTACTGGTAACTATTAAGTGAAAACAATCAATATTATTGTTATTGCAACTATAAGAGATAGTGGCATAGACGAAAAATTGAAAGTTCTCACTTTATCGCTATTAATACCATATTTTACACTGAGTGCGAGAGCAGATTTTCTATAGAATTCATTAAAAGTCTTTCTGTGTGTTATATATTCTTTTTTCTAATTTTTATTTCAATGAAGAACTGGAATGATTTCTCAAATGCTACTTTTTTTTAATCTCTTTAAACACACTGGAATTTCCAATTCAAGAATAAAAATATAAAAACTAAAAATGTAAAATAAATAAATTTTGCAAAGATACAAATTGTTCGTTTCCACTTATTTGCAATCATTACAATTTTCTTTCATTTATAAAAAGTCCAGAGGTCCGGCATGAAAAGAACTGTTGGAAGAATAACGATCAGTGTTCATATTGTTTCACGTTTATTGGAAGGATGTTGAGGAGGAGGAGGTGGAGGAAAACGTGGATGAAGACAAAGACTGCACGACAACCTCTGCACGTAATTCGATTTCCGTGTTGCGACAATTGTTCGCCCCCACACACACATTCTCTCTTTCAGCGCATCGTCGCAAATCCCTTGGAGGGTTGTTGCACCACGAACCATCTGTCCCCAGAAGCAAAATCCCTTTGCTGCCTCTGTGACGCTGCTCTTTCTCTCCGTTCTCGTACCACACGAAATTTATTTCACTCCCGATATACACCCCCTCCTGCTGTTGAGTAATGGTCTCGGATCTGCATTATATTATATGATTTTACTCTAGTCGCATATATACGAAGTATACGCTCGGCATACAAATGAGATTCACGTGTGTTAAGTAAATTAGCAAGTATCGTGTACGAGAATGGATCACGGATCGCTTATAAATTAGGAAAGGAAATCTTCTCCAGTGTGTAAAGTCACTTCGTTTCTCATTACGATAAAACTAATCTCGTATATCCAATTTGTGTACCATCATAGCTTCGGTAAAATAAAAAAAAAAAATAAAAAACGTGGGTCTCAATCAGCGGCGCCATCGAACATGCGAGAAAACTTTTTTTTTATCCAATCAACTAACCTGCTGAATTAAATCGATCAGAGTACTACTGAACTTCTCAAACTAATTAAGCGAAATCGTGGAAAAGGCTTCCTCTTCTTTTTTTTTTCTCTATTTTATACCAATCAGCAATTCTTCTAAATGTATTATTGGTCTTCGGCTTTTGATTTCAAGAGTAATGTCGATATTTCTAAACTCAGATCTAAGCTGCTTAGGAATATCAAAACACTACCTTCTTATATTCTTTTTAAATATTGAAAATATAATTATGAATTCACTTATGGGAATTATAAATTATAATTTTTTACCGTATTCAGAATAGAAAAAAAAGTAATCCACAAATTATATGAGATTTAATGTGAGCTCTTTGTTTTTTTTTCCTAATGATTGCAGAATATGCCTAACGAAAACGCACCAATCTGTGGTTGCTACCTGGAAACACCAAAATCCCGAAACGGCATAAGTTCGACAGCATCGACAGCTCTGTCGACGAGAAATCTAACGATAGTCATACCAAAATCGTCGTCAAAAAGTTCGAGCAGGGGAGACGGTAGAGGTTCCAAACGGCAGCAACATCACGACGATCATGTGAGGCATCAAGGGCCGAAAACAAGAGCTCCCGATACCGGAAGTACGAGCTCCGTCTCTGAACAAATGAACGGGGCTTCGCATCACACGACTAACAACGGTAACAAACAGGAGAAGAGGCTGAGCGCATCGAGACGAACGCGAAGCGCCGAACGATCGGATTCTCATTACACTTACATCGGTAAATTTGTCTTTGATTACGATTATTTCTGCTCAAAGTTAAAGTATGGATGCTAAATAAACCTGCAACATCTTGTTGAAAAGAAATACGCGAAAATGTGAAGAGAACTTGGGAGTTTTAATACATCCCGGGACGAAACTCATATTTCCACTTTTCTAGATTTGGGATGCTAGCTTTTACTTTTTAAAGTATAAAAACAAATCTTTATTTAGTTATATAGACAAATTGTGGACCTAGTGATTTAAGTTTTCTTATAACTAAAATCGACTTTAAGATTAACACTTCGATCATGCGTTACAGATTCGGGTTCGAGCATCCTAGGTGGTGGAATTCGAGAAAACACAATACCGGAAGCTCTGTACTCAACCGTCCAGGAAACATCGGCAAACACGGTGTCTAGCGTGAACGGGGAGTCGGTGTCAAACAGCAATCAAACAAACACATTGAATCGTGGCCAAGTTGTTTACGCTATTCCATCAATGACCTCTCCACCGCCGACGTACGACGTAGCAATAGCCAAGACTTGCCAGGTAAAGCTTAATTTAAAAAAAAAAAAAACGAGAAAATTAAGAGAAAAACATACAATCTTTAGCATATTAATATACTTAGGATTTTGTATTATTTCACCATTTTTTTCTCACCCAATTTGTTTATTAATTGAACTGTTATTCAGTCGAGAGCTTTTTAATTTTTGGAGAAGCCTTTTTTTTTCAAGACAAATTTATAGTATTGCATTTTTTTTATCAATATATTTTCATTGAAGTAACAATCACTTTGCGTTTACTTAATTAAAGCAACCCTTCAATTTTATCACCAGAGCCATATCTGTTTGCGGGAATCAATGGTAATAAATTATTTTCATTCACGCTCAAGTATGAAAGGCGAAAGTTGTATTTTTCTGTAAAGAAATGTTCTATTGAATTTTCTGAAATTCATGACACATATCACTATAAATAGAAGAGAGAGAACGTTATATCCGCAAGCACTTAAATTATAATCCGCTGCTATACTGTACCAAAAAGTATGGAACAATGCCAGAACAGTTGTAGGAAGTGTTTGTAGCAGTAATGCACATCGAATGCGCGAAGCTATGCAGAATTTTCGTTTATGAATTATTTAGAGTCTCGTATTGTATCGTACACGATAGCAGGTTGTAAATCGTCCTCGTTTCTCGTTGGTGTCTCTTCGAGGCACCCATCTTTTCCTCAATGGTAGAGAAAATACAATTCTGCCGGAAGTCGCGACGACGTCGACGACTAAGGAGCCACTTGCAATGTTGGCTATGTTTTCATCGAGACGAGTCTCCGGGATATTGCCAGAGTATATGCGCTATATAGTCCAAGCTTACCAAGGGAAAACGAAGCTATATGGTATTCGACGGATTTTCGTGAGCGAGAAACGTCCATATAAACAGCTAGAAAGCTCGTCTGGCACTTGGAAAAGTCCGAGATATATGTTGGGTACACTTGTTCGGCGCCGGGCGGAACATAAATTTCCTGAAGAGGGGCTTTCGCCTCGTCTCTCATCTTTCGCACACAACATCGCCTAATATTCCAAAAGCGTGTGCAAAAGAGAGAGAGAGAGAGAGAGAGAGAGTGAAAGAGACAGGATGAGAGAAACCGGCGTGCAGTACCGAAAACTTTGTGGCTCGACCTCGACCGCATCGTAGCCACACCACCAACCACCGAATAGCATACCTCGTGTTCTCCATGCTTTGTTTTAGCCTCCTTTCTCTTTTTAGAAACGCCTATTTGCATTTCATTTCTCCTCAGCTCACCACAACGCTTGTAGAGTTGTCTTGTGGAAGCAGAAAGAGACGGTGCACAACTAGCTCTAGCACAGTCCTCTTTTTTTCTTTTTTTTTTTTAAACAGAAATATAGGAAGTTGAGAGATAGCAAAAAGAAAAAAAAAGAGTCGTGGAATAATGGACGAGGAAGTGTATTCAAGAAGTATTCTAGTTTCTCACCACTTTTGTCCATTTGAGAGGCTCATCTCTGTACCAGACAAACTGGCACCAACTTTCCCTGTAATATTATTAATTGAGTCCTTGAAAACTCGAGAAATTTTGTCCGCTCGACTAAACTGAAATAGTTGGAGATGATATGCATACTTCAGGCGTAGGAAGAACACGTCTTTCACATATCCGCAGTTTACATTTTTTCAAACTTTGGAATGGTGCTTAGCGGCCCTGAAAATGTCCTGGAAATATGATGGTATTTTTTTTTTGTTCCTGCATATCTTGTTAAGGAAACTATAATGATTTTTTTATTAAAAAAAAATAATCCTCGTCTAAAAATTTGGGGACTGAAGATATCTCGCAAATCTCGAAACATCGCTGCCCAGTTGTCACCGCTTTAGTCGTGCTGTGATTGGTCGTTCATATGTAACAAACTGAAAAAAAAAATTGGTATTGAATTCTGAATGAAGAGCACTTGATTAAAAAATCTATAAATAATATATAAATTGACACTATTTGGTATCATGCGAAACTTATCGTTCTATTTTCCATGAATACTCTCATATTATACTGGAGGTATCATGCAAATATCCAAGGAAATTTCGCTCAACGCTATGTTTGTGTTAATTAATTTCAATAACGAGTGAAATAAACTTCAGAACGTTGTGATATACAACGAACATATTTTCCAGAGTTTGTGTTGCATGTCAAGCCAGGATATGGCTTTTCAGAGCTATGCCCATGGGTTTTCGTTACACTTGAATCCGAGGAGAGGCCATGTAACACCCGCATGACGTCAACTTATCACTCAACGTAGCTCGTGAGGGAACTCGAGGCTCTGCTAAAAAAAAAAAAGGAATGTGAAAAAGGAGAGAAAATTTCATGACAACGCGACCAGCTCCAAAGGATAAACTGCAAAGCGCAAAAAAACGTGAATATAATACAGAGTGATTCAGACATACAATTTCACGTCATGAAAATTCATTCAATTCCAAATTTACGTAAAGATGATAAGTTTGCCGATATATTTTGCACTACATTTTTGGGATCATGCATATTTACATTGTCAGTTACTTGACTGTTGCAATTTTTTTCAAAATGTATTCAGGCATTTAGATTTTATAGCTTTTCCAATTAAAAAAAAAGGTCGTTCAAATTTTCGTAAAATGTAAAATATTTTGCTAATTAGTTCTTCATAAGTGCAGGTATATTTAATATTCATTATTATTGAATTTGCCAGAAGTCGGAAAAGCAGTTCGAACATAATTTAGGAAAATAAATTTTTTCTTTTTTTACAAAATTTCCTCTATGAGGAAGTCAAAAATGACCAACATAATTCCACGTAGAAGTAGCTTCGTAAAAATTAAAAAATAATAAGGCAAGCAATGTGCAAAGTTTTACTTTGCATCCTTTTTCTATTAAATTCCAACGCAAACAAAGTTTTCACTGTTGTTCTTTTATATTTTCAAGACGTGGACTGTTTCTGTAGTATCCTGTATGTCTTCCTTATTCGCACACAGTATACTGTATAGAACTATGTATGCCTGAGTACCTCTGTTTTCATCGATCCGCGAGAAGGTTTACTCACGCTGTTTGAACTGGGTTTGTCCAAGCGTCGTTTGTCGTGCAATTCGCTTCTCCGGAGGTTAACCGGCTTGTTGTCCCACGGGGATTGTACGCGTCACACTCTTGTCCTTCTTGTTAAGTTCGCGGGGTTTAACTCTGTCTTCAGCTCTGTATATATACGTAGACACTTGGGCGCCACGGTATTATCTTTTTTTTTCGTCTGCGAAACGCTTCAATGAGACAATTTAAGTCCAAGTATACACAGTGAGCGTTTCTTTGCCCTCTACCTCAACAAATTTTGCTTTTGGGGATTCAGTTCAAAGTTTTCAATTTTCTCTATTCCATCATGTTGATCTTCCTTGATTGTGAAAAGAGGCAAAAAATAAAATCAGCTAAAGGCAAGTGGTTTTTTTCCCCATCATCGTCATTAATTATTTTATTGGTACTCTTAAATAATTAATTGGTTTATTTGTTAACAATCAAATAAATCACTCATATAAGTATTTGTATTTGTTTCAATACATTTATATTGACCTAGTTATTATTTGATTAACAATCGTTACAAAATCATGCGTTCGTCATGATTCGTGATTTTCTTTTTTTTAATTTGTGGAAAAAATCAAAGTTTTCAAAAAAAAGTAAAACAAATTCCATCAATTTGAATTAAATTGTCCACGATGAAGAAGTATATTTACGGGCTCCATGTGCTCAACAAATTTCACTGCACTATTGAGATTTGTAGGTTCAAAACTTCACGAGTAGCGAGACCATTTCTTCTAAAACCCTTTTTCCGAATATTTCAAATAATTCTACGTATCCTGATATTGAGATCTCTCAAAAAGAAATAGTTTCACGAAATCAAAGCTGCATCCATGGGGAAGTGAAATTAGGCTATATTTTTTTGATTTGACGCACATTAAGTGCAATAATTTAGTGTTATAACAGCAGAAGCTATAAGATCAACTTCAACTTCTAGGTATGATACATTAGTCTACCTTCTCAGACGAAGGGAAAACAGTGAGGTAGAAACTGCAAAATAGATAAGATGGGTGAAAAAAAAAAGAATTGGAGAACGCATCTCTTTTCGTTCGAACGAAATAACTATCATAGTAACGAGAACGAAGAGGCTGGCCAGGTATAACATCTCAACTTGGGCCATTAACTTTGAAAGTGTAGAGAAGGTGGAGGAAGAGAGCAGCGCCAGTAACTGGAGTTGCACTATACCGGCCAGGTTTGCTGTTATAAGGGAAGTGAGTATAACGGGGGCGAGAAATTTACGTTTCATTTCCAACATCGCGGATTATACAAGGGAGTGTGACGTCGTTCGTTGAATCTCCGGGTCTCCGGGACGAGAGAAGGTAATATAATAGAAGCGATGCAGAGCACAAGGCTCTCTCTCTCTCGTTCGCTCTTTCTCACTTTCGCTCATACTGAGTTTGTTCAACGCCGGAACTGGTGAGGCTTTTGCTGCCTTTGCATAATCGCGGTCATTTCCATTCATGAAGAGACTCGCGCGTGTTAGTTCTCCCGTTTAATTTGAGTTACGGCCTCACATCCTCTTAAGCTTTTCCATTGGCGACCGGACTCTAGGTATCGGCTAACATAAAGGGACGAATGAACAATCCGGGATATGCCTTAGAAAAAAAGGATGCTACGTAAAACTTTGCACATTGCTTCCTCATTATTTTTGAATTTTTACAAAGCATACGAGGAAGTATATGTTGATAAATTTTGATTTCCTCATTGAAAAAGAGCTTGATTGAACATTTTTAAAAATTCCTTGAATTATCAATTCTTTGAATGCTCACCAAATTCAGTATCAACGACAAATTCTATTTTGCAATAATTATTTATTTTTTCTTGCTTAATGCTTCTTTGAGTAAGTAGTGAACATTAACAAATAATTTCTCATTTTTATAACAAAAGCTTGGTAATTATTAATGCATTTCTGAAAAAAATTAAAAATCAAGCATTCGATAAAAACGGTAATCTTGACAAATTCCGAGTTATGCATTTACTAATATATAGTTTATATGCAAATTAATTTATCTGTCGAAACAAAAACCAATTATTATTGCATCCACTATACAATACGATCACTTTCCAATACTCGAGTCGATCCTGAGGATCACTCTGCTGACGTTGCTGAGTGCTGGATCGCAGTAGTAACAGTCCATATACCATCAGCCCTTGGGCAAAGAGCACAGTGGAGATTCGCTCGTGCGATTCTACAAAGAGTATCCCGACATTGTACCGATGTGAGAGATTTTGCAACAAGCTCAGAACCTTATCGCGATCTCTTATCCTTTCATCCTTAGTACCAAGGCTTTCGTTTGAAAAGATTCAACGATGCGCAGCACGACTCTCGAGGGTTTTTGATCGTCTTGACGGTAAAGGAGTGAGAAACCGAACGCTCATAACTCGTTGCCGTAGTTGATCCTTCTTATAGCTATGCAGCTTATATAATATATATACGTATCCCACACAGTACATGCTATATATACTATATCCTTTTTTTATGATATAGATGGCCGCACACGTGGCAACAACCGTCGCGCGCGTTATCGGATAAGCGTCAGAGCGCGTCCACTCAGCCAATCGTCTTTGTCGCCTTTCGCGGTCTCTCGATCGCAGCCAAATTGAATTTACCCTCTCCACAAATCCAACAGATAGACAGAGTGGGAGATTCAAGGTTTCCTTTTCCACCAGTGGCTAAGCAGGCGGAGGCCGGGGCTAGGTGCGTCACTTTTTGGCTTCTGAATTTTATCGAAAAATGCACTGATTGCAACGGGTTAAAAACAACGCTGATTTATTGGTGTTATAGTTAAAAGGTACATAATATGTACGTTTTTTATGCCTTACTCAAATAAGGCTACGGGCAGTAAGCAGTTATTTGGAAGTTCATAATAACCGTGTCGGAGCAATTTAAATTAACCACGAGGCAAGTTGAATACCGGAAAAGAACCCCCGAAATGAAAAACCTTCCCAGTTTGCAATTTTTTGAGAGTGAAGAACCTAAAGAATCTGTAAGAAAATAGAACCTAAAGAGCTAAATTGAGTCTGCAACGATGGTCCTCGTCTTCGTCGGACTTTTTTTTCAGGGGCATTTTTGTCCGGGCGTTTTTTCAACAGCATATTTCGCTTTCTCGTAGAGGAAGCTTTGTTTCCATGACATTTTTTTTTTCAAGAAAAAGGTACAAAACATCGAGAAAAGTAGTTTAGAAAAGAATATTGATACGATATTAATCCTATAACTTCAGAACGGGACGGACAATCTGGCTGAAATTCGGCACGGTAAAAGAGCCTTTGAAATCCTTCCAATCGCTGCAAATTTAATTGGAATCGGTGATCTCGTTAAAATTTTATTATATATTGATTTTTATTTTTTATACAAAACTACGTAAACACGCTAACTCGAACACATTTTAAACTATCGAGATAAAACTTTCATAGAAATTCTAGTTAGGACCAAAGTTGGTTGGTATTGCATTTAACCAGAATCGACAGAGCCCTTTCAAAGTTATGTCATCTTTAAAAAAAATGTATGCTTCCTCTATGAGGAAGCCTAAATTCATTGACAGGCTTCCTCATACAGGGGACTTTGAACGAGGTAAAAAAAATTTTTTTTATAATATCAGTATAACCAGACAAGTGAATTACTCCCCGATAGATAGATCACTGATTTTAATGCCTAAACGGGGTTGACTCTTCTTGCCCCTGAGCCAACTAACCCCGGTATCTCCTATCCGGGACGCCATTCACTGTCCCTCTTGCTCTGACCGATTTCCTATATTTGTTCGTTGAACCGAACCCGCTGCTAGACGTTGACTACGGCCCTCAGGAAGCCCCGAGTTCTCTTCCGTAACCCATTCCGCGATTATATAACTCGCACAGCACATATATAGAGGGAGCGAGACAAACGTAAAGTAAAACAAAGAAACGATAATTAATTCCGAGTTGATCGATGGAAAAATATTCCACCCACTTCGGTCTCGGTTTTTCATTGACAGTCGATTAATGAAACAATGAGAAGGAATAATCGATTTTCTGTTTTAATAAGCCTGCAATAGTTGTTGTCAGAGGGATAAAATAAAATTGAAAATTGAAGGGGACAGAGGAATGAATGGAAAGTAAAGTGGTAAATGTGTGCTTCTGTCTACCTGCATATACTATCCTAATCTATCTATGGGGCATTCCACCTGGTTTCCACCTGGAACTGACCCTTCCGATTGCAAAAAAAAATTTCACATTTTTAATTATCTACGATTTTTTAAAGGAAATTATCGAACGAGACACATTTTAAAAATCTGGAAAAATTCTGAAAAACCAATTTTGGAAAATAAACATTTTTGGTAACTGAACAAAAAAAAATGGAAAAAATAGTAACTTTACAATGGGCAGCATCTACAAAATTTTTGTATGCAACACATGATTCAAGATTTTTTTTCTTCAGATTTTACTAAATAAGTTGATACAAATTAATATGTTATACACAAAAAAATGTTCTCACTACTTTTCAAAATTAACATTTTTTAAAGAAATTGTCGATAAAAAAAATTGTTTATGTACAACATAAAGAATTAACCGTTTAGCAGTCAATTCCCTGTAGAGCAAATTTTTTTCTAAAGTTATAAAATTATTTTATTCTCTATGTCGATTAATTATTCTTCACCCGAGTTTTTTTTTGTTGTTGTAAAATAAATAACATAATAGACAGCGGGAAATGTGTAGAAAGTAAATGGAAAAGTCTCCATTTTGATGTCGAATACTTTGAGTTTTGCTTGTTGTGAAATTCGATATCTAGGTTGCATTTCACGCGATAATGGTAGAGTAACGGTGGCCCAATTTTCAGATACTGATATTACACTTCAGTGCAGTCTGTTGCTATATATCATAGATTGTGTATAGCTGAGGCAACATACTTTGGCCCTTCGGCCCCAGAACAGTTTCGATTACATTCCCGTGTTTAATTTACAACAAAACGCCGGATACGTGGATTCTCGGCTTCTGATGGTGTAAACAGACTATTTCCAAACTATTTCGTATACGTATTAGAAATATGGTTCAACGATCATTCGCGGTTGTGATTTACCACAGTGAACTCTAGACTATAGTCTCCGAGCGAATTTCAGAACAATTTCGACGAACAGAAACGCAACGATCGCTGAAAGCTATACTGTCTTCCTTAAGGAAGATTCACGTTAAGAGGTTTGAGAAATTGTCTGAATAAAAAAGCCAGAAAACAAACTTTCTTTTTCTTTAATGAGAATTTTCCAGGAAAGAATAATTATACAGTGTTAAACATCGCGTTAAGTAGTGAGTCTGGAACATCTATAAAATTGGTTTTGAAAAACTGTAAACTTCTATGTTCTGAAATTGAATCGAGCAATCGTTTTGAAATTTTATTAACAAATAAAGCAGTAATCCTTTTTTAGTCGTTCTGATCGACATCATAATCTGCGCAGGCATTCAGATTTTATACCATCTTCAAATTTTCATTAAAAAATCAAGTGCGTACTTTAATGTTCAGAATTCACAAAAAAACTACGCAAAATTGAACTTTACAAATGAAGTATTAATTAAGAATATTAGGTATTGCAATTTGGCACGATTTTCACAGAAGTTCGGATTTAATGGGCCTTTAAATGGTCACCTCTAAAAAATATCGCAAAAAGTTTTCCTTTAACGAGGTTCAATATTACAGTTCAAAGGATCATAAAAGCAGGTTTTCTTTTTTTTGTACAGTCTAGTAATTGAGGACAAGAATCAAGACGTTCCCCTTTTCAGTATACTAATTCAATATTTCTTCTTGATATGTTACAGTCAGGATTACCGCCGTCCTACGATGAGTACCTATGTCACAAATACGCAATGCTCTCGCGTTCTCACACGCCACCTCCTCCATGGTCGGACTCGACACATCCGAGGATCCAACCAGCACGTCTGGAACATCTCGCAAGCCAACCGGAGCTCAGGGAGTACTTGGCACAGGTGGCTCTTGAGCAGACTTCGTATCATTCACAGCAGCAACAGCAACAGCAACAGCAGCAGCAGCAGCATAGTGTCTTGCGGGATTCCGCAAGTCTGTCCAACCATCAGCAGCAGCAGCAGCAGCAGCAGCAAGCGTTGAGGATACATGCTGCAGCTCTCAGGCAGCAACGAGTCCGTGCAATGCCTCCCAGGTGGGTTGAGAAAGACATCCTGCGGATCACCGTAACGTTTCCACCCTGTTCTATATATTTAGAGTTCTATTGACTGACTCTGGTCTGCGCTTCGCAGTACAAAAGCTCGCCTATGCTGATTCGAATGGAAAGCTGTGTTGCTGACCAGAGCTCGTCGCTTCGGAAACGTTATGTGCTTCCTAAGCTAATAATTAATAGATATATATATATATATCTCACTTGTTGGCCTTGCCCTCTCTTACGATATTCAACGAAGTCAGGTGTTATCATGCTCCCGAGAGAGCACCGGAGAAGGTATACAATATACTGTATAATACTTGCTATTATACACCATAACACCTGCGGTTATTACGCCCATGAAACAAACTGAAAGCCAGTGGCGAGTCTTAAGATACTGCATATTATATTAGTTTGTTGGGCAGTTCATTACAGAGTGATAGGAGATATAATACCTTTCACCTAGTACCCAGAAGCTCCTTCATTATGACTGGATGGCATAGAGCATCAGTCCCTAAGGACTACTTCAATAGACGGACACGTAACTTCTTGAAAATCCATAATTCACTGATAGAGTAGTTCCCTGATTGGGACGTAGTTTCAAGATATTATTTGATGTTTTGCATATAAGTTGAGGCCTTTTGATTCTGTTTCGCTTATGAAATGCGGAAGGTCAAATATTATTCTGATAAATAAACAAGCCTGTGATAGGAGATATAATACCTTTCACCTAATACCCAGAAGCTAGTTCATTATGACTGGATGCGCCATAGCATGCCCTAAGGGATACTTCAATAGACGGACACGTAATATCTTGGAAATCGTACTTCACTGATAGGGCGTACAGGCTGGGATGTAGTTTGTAGATATTATTTGACGTTTTGCATATAAGTCGAGTCCTTTTGACTCTGATTAGCTTATGATATGTAACACATCAAATATTATTCTGAGAATTTTAGATATCGTTAATAACAAAAAAATGATATCTCAAGAATAATTCAATACTTAGGTAACATAAAAATATAGTTTGAACCGAAAATTCATGTTTTGCTTCCTTATAGAGGGACTATTATTTTCATGAAAACTTTTTTTTCGAGAATGGTTCAAAGCGTTGAGAACACTGGCTTAGAAAAAAGTGTCCGTATTTGTGTGCGTGCGTACAGGACTTCGAAAATTCAATAACCTATACCTAAAGAACTGATACTCCGCCCAGATCCGTCCAGATACTCCGCTTCGAATGTTGCGATTTTTAACAAAATTTAGGCAGGCATTTAGATTTTCAAACTTTTTGAAATCAAAAGAAAGTACGTGGTCGCTCCAAGAAAATTTCTGGCAATTCAATCTTGCGAATATTTTTAACAGGTACAATATTTTTGTACATATTTTCGCTAAAACTAAAAACCCGCAACATTGAACGCACTGTATACTTCCTTGCTACAGATCCCAGAGCGAGAGCCGCGCTCATCAGCAACGAATCGCTACTATGTACGACGACGCTGCGTTCTGCATGGAAACGACAGCGATAACGTCGGCCTTCGAGCACGGGGTGGCGTTCTGCAGCCTAATGTAAAACCGTCGAACGAAAGCCTTGGACGGCTCCCTGAGATACACCAACGATCAGGACCGATATGAGGAGAAAGTTTCAATCAGCTATATACACATCATATGCTTCACAGGCTCATACGCGAAGCTTTGCGCCAAAAGATCTTCGAATCTTCTCTCCCCGTGTGTCTCTGATATATTAACGAAAATTATAATTCGCGATACGAAAGTTCATCATCATTTAACGATGAAGACAAAAAGCACTTCATCGTTCAAGCGCGTATCGCTCGTTTTGCTTTGCATTGCGAATATCACCCGACTAAATTGTTCGTCGATATGACATCGATGTATTTAAAAAAGGAAAGACAAAAAAAATAGTAAAAACAAAGAAAATATCTTGGCTGGTACAGGATGTTATAAAAAAAAACCGGCTGCTGTCTTTTTACTACGAAAGCCTCAAGCTTTCCCGTGACATTAATATGATTATTACTATTTTATTATCATTATCATCATCACGATTATTGCTGTTATTATTATTATTATTATTGTTGTTATTATTATTATTAATATTATTATTATCTTTATAGTACTCGCATTTTCTACTTGCCTCGTACTCGATCGAAGTATAAACCTGCCTCTACACCGCTCTCAATACATATTGCGCCAACTTCCATCACATTCCATCGAAGATATACAGTAGGGAGTTGGCGAGGATCCCACATGAGCTGAACCGCAAATCGTTTACTCGTTCATTCGGCAATAAACCGGCATCAATCGACTTCTTTACTCGCGCGAAAGAACACACACGGTGCTGCATCGCACGAATGGAATATCCGAAGCAGCAATGCACTTTGAAATTCTTCGAAAACGCTCTCAGAGATGAAAAATGAAACATGTTCAGATTGTACACGAGACAGACACATACTCACTACATTGTAATAGTTATTATAATCGTAAAAACGTGTAATAACATCGTCATATGCCGTAAGCGTATTCAGCCGTATATACACATTATAAATGAATAAATAAATTGAAAGACAAGAACCGTACTCGAAATATTTGATATATAGCGATTTACACGTGTAAGGGCAAAAAAGTGTTTTAGAAGATCGTTAATTAATAATCGAGATATATATATATATATATATATATATATATGTGTATGGGGCATACCCGTTGGAATTTCCACACTGCGATCCTGACCCTCTTCAATAATTATGGCAATTCTTTTTTTAGAAAGTATATGGAAAAATAGAAGATACGTATTTTTTTTTTATAGGATATTTGAGCAATATTTGCGATTCTACGTTTTTCATTGGAAAAAAATAAATAAATTTTTTGTGAACATTATTCTTTCGAACCGGACTATATTGGAAATTCAGAATCATATGGAAAAATTACTCAGACAAAACTTGTTCAGTTTCAAATGAATTATATGATGCATATTTAGTTCGAAAAAAATTTTCCCAGCCGAAAACAGTCTAATAAACTTCTTTTACACAATATCAAAACCGAATAATCAATTTTTCGTAAAGTTCGTCACATTTTTTTTTCTAAAAAAAATTCTATGGGATTCTATTTCACCAAAAAAAAATCATTTTTTTTTTAAATAATAAACGTACAATCGCAAATATTGCTCGGATGCCCTGCCAAAAAATAGGATGTGTCCTCTCATTTTCCAAGTACTGTAGGAAAAAAAATTTGCCATAATTATTGAAAAAGATCGAGGTCACAGTATGTGAATTCCATCCGGAATACCCCATATATATATATATACACATAAAGAAAGAAAATGTACTTAAAATATTTACCTAATTATAGAGGCAGTCCTAACGACATACAGATTGAGAACATAATTTAACTGTCGATTTTAAGATCGGTGTGTTAAAAACTGTGTTATTAATTTAGCACTAATATACATTAAAAACACTTATAGACTGTCGTTGTAAGTATCGTTCACTGACACTTAAAACACAAATTCACGCGCAAGAAATATTACCCTAATGACGAACAGATATTGGCGACTGTCGTTATTTTCAAATAGTCGTTTATCGTTTATTTGCATCATCATTCCATAAGATTAATTATTTTATAAGTATGACCAACAGTATGTATATAATTTTCTTTATAAATTTTGTATCAAAACATCATCATAATGAAATGTTAAAAAAAAAAAGTAACGATCGTTAAAATCATTTTTATAATTTTATTTACGATATTTTATGTAAATATATAATTTTTTTATTAATATCATTTTTTTAGTATTTACAAAAATGTAAGGTCACTGTTATAAAATACTTATCAATAATAAGATAAATCTATTTGAAACTAACGATGGCGATAAAAGTTATGTCTGCCGACGAATATTTGAAATGAAATGAAACATATTTAAAAAAAAAAAAAAGGAAAAAGCGAGACTGGAGAGAAGCATATAAATGAATGTACTCGCGTAAACTCGTCATTCCGCATTTAGCATCTTTTACGTTAACGGCTTCTACCGCGGACCATGACTGTTTAAAAACTTTTTAGAATCTACAAAAAAAAACAGAAGAAGAAAAAAAACACAAATTGTATTATGTCTATTGCTGCGAATTTAGAGATTCAATGTTCTAGTTGTGTCAAGTCTAAGCGCACACGAAAATTCGTCATTTAAATGGCGAGGCTCGGGGTGAGCGATATTTTTCCGGCTGGCGTGCGGTTTTTGACGCCCCAAAAATCTCATTTGCCATGGGGAATGTGTGCCAAAAAAAAAAAAAAAAAAAGAGAAGAGAGCGAAAAAATAGCCTAAGTCCCAACAGTGACTGATGGATAGTCAAACGTACTCAATGAAACGAATATAATACGAGAAGAGGAGGGAAAAAAAATAAACTAAAAACCACAGATACCCCAATAATAGGACTGCCAAGAGCGAGAAAGTTCTAAAACTCTTTAATTCCACGTATAATCGTTTGGATAACGAGTTTCAAGGTCCGACTGTGTATTTAAAGTGAAGATAAAGAGTCGAGAAGATTTATTTCCAATTCTTCAAAGCGCGAGGAGAGTGAGTGAGAGAGAGAGAGAGAGAGAGATAGAGAGAAAGAGAGAGAGAGAGAAAAAAAAACCTTTCTCATTTTGTTGCATCGACTAAAGAATGTTATTGGAGACAAATTTGCGAGATTATTACTGAAACGAATTACAAGTAGTGTGTGACCTGAATTTTTGACGATGCGGGAAACAAAATGATATTCAGCCGATGATATTTTACGTGTATTATTATTACTATAATAATTGTAAGAATATGTAAGAAATGAATAATTATATAAATTTAGATTACTATAAAATAAGGGGGCGGGGGGGGGTGGGATCTGAGGGGTTATAAATGAGATGTTGGTAACTCGTTCAGGTATCTAAATGTCAATTCAACGATAGCGCGGGCACTTCGTTGCGTGAGTGCGGTGGTTTAGACTGAAAGATACCGCGTCATTGCGAATCGATGATGATCGGATGGCACTTAAAGTTTTGGCAGTTCAGAGAATCCGGAAGATTTCGACGAAGCGTGAAAGGAGTACAGGCGTGGAACTTGTATTTTTGTATGGAACACTTTTTTGGTAGGGTTTGGATATCGAGAGGCGACGGGCTTGTAATATGGAGAGACAGAGAGAAAAAGAAATAAAAAAGCGAGAGGAGAGAATGCGTGTTAGAATCGTGAATTGTGGCTATCGATAACAGGAAAGATCTATGAATGCTAAACATTATTATGGTACTATAAGAATATCGCTACAACTATAATATATATTATTATATTATAATATAAACTATATTATGAACTGTCTGTTGTGTAAATTATGGATGTTTAGAGGACCAAGAAATCTAATAAAAATCGATGACTAAATAAATTCATCATTTTGTCGCTTCAGATTCTTTCTTAGAGGAGCTAGTGAATTTTGTATATGGATAATTGTACAAATTGTGCTTGGATTAATATTTGTCCTGCATTCTGAAACCTGTGAATGGTTCTTTACCAGAAAAATTCTGTGACCGATTGCAGATAAGTGAGAAGTCTATTCGACTGAGCAAGGATAAACTAGGCTGATTGTAGTTAAGTACGAAGTCTGTTCGACCGACACGAGGTAAGTGCTGTTGAGAATTTTACCAGTGTCGATCTTAAACCCTTTTCGGTATGGTAAATGAGGTGTTCGAGGCGCAAAAGCTGCATGTGTAAAGTGATAAATCAACAACACCGATTTAAAATCGACAGTTAAATCAAGTTCTCCTTCTGCATGTATTTATTACTGTCCGTATAATTAATTCAATATTTCTAGTACTTTTTTGTTTATGTATACATACACCAATAAGTAACGAATGAACTTTCGAAACACTATTCAGTAGTTAAATACGGAGTCTATTTCACCGACGCAGGGTAAGTTTCCTTTATGGTAGTCTGCATCGGTTAAGTAGATTTCGTCCCTAAGCGAACATCATTGAAGCATCGAACCAACTGACGACACTTCAGCTCAAGTTGAGTTCAAAAGATGGCGCTCCGTTGTTGATCACAGCACACCATTCGCATTCATCGACCACCCCTAATTGCAGGTAGCATCACAATTACAATCTTCATCAATTGCAGTGGATCAAGATCTCGTACTATTTTCCATTCATACATCATCCTCGACAGAAGATAATTTTACGATTTTCACAAAGACGAATAGCATTAATGAAACATATCAGACGCCCCCGGTTGGGGGCGTATCCTTCATTGTGAACGTGCTCGCTTGTTTAAAAGGGTTTCATTTCCAAATATTCACACGGGGTTTACAAAATTAAATTATGTTCCCCGGTAGTTCTCATGGCTAAAAAGCTGAAACCTCACGTACTCATTGTTAAAACCCGCGATGCAGATATAAGTTTACTTCGAACCGCCTGTGCGCAAAACACGACACGATGCTCGGGTACACACACGCAATCGCAAAATTCGTGCAACGATTCGGATTCCACAAGCAAAATACCGGAGTCGACATAATCGTCTACGCAGAAACGTGTGGCTAGAGGAAGGTAATATAGAGGGTTTTATATGAGAAAAGAGCACCCTAGGCATCATCATCAGCAGCAGCCGCGACATCGGCATCGGAGGATGAAAAGGAGGGTTGGCAAGTAAAAAAGGAAAAAAAAAAAAGAAGTAACGTGTAGAAGGGGCGACGCTGAAGAGGGATAAGGTGCACCTGGTAGTTGAGGTGGGGCTTGATGAAGTCTGTCCGAGTGGCAGACTAAGAGAAGTGGGGAGACTCTCACCTGGTTGGTTTTCGCGTTCTTAGAGGGAAAAGAGGGTTCGCCCCTCTAGCCGCTGTCGCTACCCCGCCGGGGAAACCATCGAGAATAAGATCTCGCGTGAGTGGAAAGAAGATGAAGCCAGAGAAAAACGGAAGAGAAACATGTAAAGAAGATGAAGGGGAAGACTGCTTGGAGAACACGAGAAAAAGATCGCTACGGAAGAGTGTGGGATTCTGAAAGAGATGCGACCATAAAGAGGCGTTCACCGTTATAGCTTGTTATTCCTGCCACGAGATGTCGCACCAACTTGAATCCTACAATTTTTGCAGGGGTGTGACCAACGTAATTCACGCCCTGTAACGCCCATAGCCGGCCCTCCGGAGTCACTGCGGAGCAGAAGCGCCTCGACAACCAAGTGGACAGCCAGGCTAGCGGCCGAGTACATCAGGTCCGTGGAGAGGCGCCCGGGCTTTCATATAGTTACACGTAAAACTGAACGCGCGAATCGCGAAATTGAGACAACCTGTATTACGCGTAACGTGATTCATTAAATTTGTATGTTCATTAAGTGGGACCTTACTCGACGAGTGTGAAGAGTCTGTCGCGAGGTTTAGGATAAGTATAGTGGGGTATACGGGGTAGGGCTTGTAAAAAAGGGCCTGTGGTGTGTCCCTTTGTAAGAAGCGACTGGAGAACGGAGAGAGAGAAAGAGAGAGAGCGAGCTTTCTTCAACGACCGCGGGGCGCTCGGGCTACCCGCAGTTTTATTACCGAGGAGAATAAAAGAGTGTCAAAAGCCGGGCCATCCAGACCGGTTGTGTTGAACTCGAACGGTGAAGAAGGTAAAAACTTCGTACCGTCGATTGAAACAGGGAATAATGAGAGTGCGTCGATAGTGCCAGATTCGCCGGCAAATGAATAACATCGTAACATAAAAAAAATTATTCAATACCTCGTTAATAAATTAAATTGAGTCAGTAAATACTAGAATCTTAAATTATTCATGAAGAATAGACTAAATTTTGAGAGTGTGAAGTACGGCGTAAGTGAAATTTTATTCTATATAAAGTGGACTTTCACAGTTCCAGGATAATGATTGGGTAAGCAAGAACTGCCACCCAACAGTAAAAAATATTATCGTCCCCTCCAAATAATTTCAAAGTTGTATTTCGATGGTGATAATATGCCAGGATGAAAATTCGACTGCGTGAGATTAGGGTGATCGGTTTAGCGAAGAGGTGAATGGACTGGATACCGAAAATCCAGGAAAGTTGAGGAACAGGCGCTAATTAATCGTCAGTGCCAAAAGGTTAAGCTCTGTAATGGAGCTCGTGGAGCAACGTCGTGGCGTGCAACGTCTTACCAGTGATCATCAGGATCGTCAGTCCGACAACGACGTTAATTCGCGCGTCAATCGAGGTAGTAACAGTAACGCCAAAGATCACGACAATGATCAGGATATGCTATCGGATTGCGATAGCGAAACAAGCGAAGTACTGAGCGTCGGTAGTGAACCAATGCCGACTACCGACGGCCTCGATTTAGATCAGGACGACGAACCTCGTAGCGGCGAGCATTACGAGAGCGACGCTGGAACGAATATTGCGACTAGAGGATTAAATTCCAATAGGGAAAGCGATAATAGACCTGATAATGAGAGATCAACGAATATTGCATCTTCACCATCGTCGAGATCACCATCGCCATCGCCATCGAGTTCCGGTAGCTGTAATCCTCCGCAAAGTCCGGTTAGCACTTATTGCGTTACACCACCTCAGCATCATCCATCGCCATCTTCGCCGGCAGCCTCATCTGTGAGGTCACCGGCCTCTTCGAGCGCGACAGCCTCGTCTCCTGGTAGGCCAGATTCCCACCAGGAAGCCATCGTACCTAGATACCAGTCTGCCAGTAGTAGTCTTCTACATCAAAATCTTCTTCAGAATCATCATCATCATCCTCATCAACCACAACATTTGTTATCAAGCGGTAGATACGCCGCAGCTGCGATTGTTTCAACGACAAGAGATTCCAGTGAACTTGGGGAATATCCGTCGGTCGTGAGTGCTTCAACGATTGCCCGAATTCCCGGTATCATTGGACATCACGCTGTTGGTTTAACGGCCTCTGGAACTTCAAGCGTCGCCGATCTCATTGGATATTCCCAACAATCACTTGATCCTAGTCGATTGCACGGCAGGCCATCGCCGGCGATAAACGTGCCGCTTGTTACCAGACTATCATTGTCGCCTCCTACGGCAATGACGGTTACCGGGCTTCAGGCAAGCACACCAGGAACTGCATTTCATCCTGTTGCGGTGGCCGCCGCTGCTGCTGCGGCAGCTGCAGCTGCTGCTGGAAGAGATCCACGAGACACTGGTACACTTCTAGCAGGACATCCGGGTCATCTTCAACACTCCGGACACAGTATAACGGCTGTGCAACATCCTCTACTTCAGACATCATCTCAGGTGCAACACGTTCCTGCGTCTACGACGATTGTACATCATCACCATCATCAACAGCACCATCACAGCCCGCACCGACGTCAAAATTCCAGTAATTCGTCCGCAGGGCAACACAGATTGTCGGTTAGCAAGTTGCTTCAGCACAATAGTCAGGATTCCACGAGGGAATCCAGCAGCCCGGTGTCTCCACGTGGAGATGACCATCTTCATCACAATCATCATCATCATCATCAGGATGTTTCAAGGAGTAACTCCTCGCCAGGAAGCAATAGCTTGCAAAATAGTTCTGGGGTTTCCGCTACAAACAACAACAGCAATCATCATAGGAATAATAATACTAATAACAATAATATACAGCATCAGGGAAGCCTGAAATTCAGCATAGATAATATACTGAAAGCTGATTTTGGTCGACGCATAACAGATCCGATATCGTTGAAAAAATCCAGACCCAAAAAAGTGGTGCCTCGACCGATTGATCTGACTAAAGACTTCTTAGAATCTTCGTCAGAGGGCTCAGAACGCGGTTCCGAAGCCTCGACTACTAATCCGTCGCCCGGTGTACCTAATACAGGAAATAATAGTACGAACGCTGGAACTACGACTGGCAGTAATGTTTCACCTGGTGGAAATACGTCTAGTTCGGCGACTAGCGGTGCAACGACCGAACCGAATAAACAGATGCTGTGGCCTGCGTGGGTCTACTGCACGAGATACTCCGACAGGCCATCTTCCGGTGAGTTAATGATTAAATAATCGTTTTTTAGTTACTAATACAAAAAAAAAGAAAAAAAAAATCAAGCGACTGAATTAACGAGGAGAATTAAACGAGAATCAACTTTATGTTCTACTGGCAATAAAAGACAAGCTAATTCGATGGAAATTAGAGCAAGGGAACGCTTTTGATTTATACAAATTACGGTGAACCAAATGTGAGATATGTAAAAATAGGAGAAATGCGTGTGGGCAACGAGGAGATTGTAGGCTAATGTTGCTCTAATGCAGTGGCTATTTATATCTGAACCGGAGAACTCTACCTTTTATTACTTCCGCTCATTGTGAAGTGACACGCCCATTCAGTATTTTGCATATATGATTAATAATTGTGGTGATTGGAAAGGAAAAAAAATGCTTCGGCAATTAGCTACTAACAAATTAAGAGTCTCGTCGTGGTCTTATAAATGTACACCTTGACATTTCAGCAATAAGTATGGACATATATGTCATTTTCCATTATCTTTTTAATTCAATGTACTTATTTTTACCATCATTAATTTAATAATCCACCATGTCAAATGATTTTTTAAACATTAGCAGTAAAGTATCTATATATTTTAGATAAAAAAACGAGGTTTCACAAAAGTTAGTGAGAAAGATATCACGAAGGAAAGCAATGGGAAAAGTCCCATTATTTTAAAGTTATTTAATAATTATTTCTCAAACATACAAATAAATAGGGAAAGTTTTAATACTAACGTACGAGTACCAGCAATAGCAATTCTCGAATTTATTAATTTATTTTTCCAAATGATTTTTGCTACACATAGTAAAGCATTTTATTTAAATAAAAAAATTAACGATTTTTCACAAATATTTCTAAAAAAAGATGCCACGTTAGAAAAGTAATTAATAAATAGTAATAGTAAAACTATTAAAATATTATTTTCTCTACTCGATGAGATAGTACTCATATGATCTTCAGATTTGTAATTAATTTTTGGCAGAAAATACTTTTTTCCATCATGAGTTCAACCATAATATTAACATTAACGTATAGTGGGTTTGAAGATATAATTAATACAATTAATAAAAATGCATAAAACAAACAGAGAGCGTTAAAAATTAATGGGAGGTTTATTGGAACTCTGCGATACGAGTACCAACAATATAGCTCGCATAAATTACGTATTACTACACTGTTTTGTATATACACACTACCAACAGAGAATTTACTATGTATCTCGTTGTCGTCTTCTTGCACCGAAAGATATCGCCATGAGATTAAAGGGAAACGCGACCAGTTTGACCGGCGCTGACAACGATCGGCAACGATCTGATGCGTTTACAAACGACAACGACGACCGACTCCTTTCGCGGTTGGCAGTCGAAAATGCATTACAGGAGAGTTATACGTGTCGAAATTGCAACGTGCTCATATGTCTCTGCTAGCTGCTCGTGTAATTATACTAATTGATTCCACACAAAGTCGTATAAGACTTGACTCTATATCTACCGATCTCTCTTGGGTATTAATTATTATTAAACGATCTTGTATGTGCTCTGCTGGGAAAAACGATTTTACCATATATACAAACTGATATCAGAGTTTATCGGACTTTTGGGTCAAACTGTGAGTATTGAGCGAAAATAGTCAGGATTAAGAAAAAAAAAAAAAAAAAAAAAAAAACGCAGACGTGTCGCTTGATAAATCAAACGGTGATCGCTGTGACGAGTACGACCAAGTTTTCGCGTCGCCATATAGCAGTGCAATGCAATGAAAACTTTCGCGGCGAAATAAAGAGACATTAATTTGCGCGCCAATGCCATATAACAGTTGGTGACTTCTCTCTGTGGAGAAGTCGGCAAACTCGACAGGGATATGGCAATAGTGGAAAACCGCTGGCTGTAACTGTAGCTCTCTTGACTCGCACCGCGAATGCTCGACGTAATCGGTCGCACGAGGCAACGTTGTCTTGCTATATACTATTGCGACGAGATAGACAGAGCTCGGTTGATGATAGCCATGATGCTTTACTGTAAAGGTATATTCAACTGTATGTGCTTCCACGGTAGTGCGTGATTGCTGCTGCGAATCGCGCCGCGCGACGGTCTTAGCTCCCTCGGGATCCATCGATCTTGTTAAAAGGACTTCCTTCGCGACCTTAACAACGCTTCTGGAATTGTGCTTTTCGCAGAAGCAATTCTAAACTCTCGAAAGAGTTGTCTTTGCAATTTCTAAGAGATCAAAAATCACGTCGGACTTTTGAAAAATATTATTTCAATTTCACGAGAAATGTCTCACGATTGATTAAAAATTTAATTTTAATTTTGTAAAATTGGAATTGCACTTTTGGTAAAAAAAATATTTTGGTAAATAATCAACAAGTTTGATTGATACTTTATTTTTAAAAATCGTTTGTATTTTCTTTCTCTAATTTAGTGAAAAGAAAAATATTTTGTTAAATAAAACTTTGAATAAAAATTTCAAACTTTTACAGAGTTCACATCCGCCAAACTTGACCAGAATATTTGAGAGATTTTTCAAGAAGATAAATATTGAGACAGCAGGCAAACGCTCGTCCGGCGGTGCGTGGATAAATACGTGGAGCACAGGATCGTATACGCGTGCTTTTCGTAATTATCTCAAAGAGGAACAAAATAAAAAATAAAATACCTCGAGAGAGAAAAAAAGGGAAAGGAGCGATCGCGCCATGGTCGATGCAGCTACCGACGATTTGCGGTGTAGCTGGTAGCCATAAGGTTGTTGATGCTATATATACATACTACATATATATATATATTTATATATATATATATATATATATAAATAATCGGTGCGAGCTTCACAGTCCAATTGTGAAACATGTTTCCGTGTCGATTACCTTAGCCGGTGCTTGTTCCGGCTACTCGAGGAGCGGAGGACGCCACGAGAGAGACGATTAATTATAGCCGATCGCAGAAACGGAGAGAAACCGATCGTTCCCTTTCTATGCTGCTGGCGTTGGTCACGCGAAATAATTAAGCCAGGCTGTGTCTAAGAAATACGAGAACTTGCGTATTTCCGGAACTCCTCTTACGCCCATCTTTCGGCGTCACATAAAAGATTCGCTGTAGTACTTTCGATAGAAAGTATACCTAGAAAAAAAAGAAGTATTATTCAATTGATATTGGATTCATGATATGAAAAAAAAAATTTGCTTCCATTTTTTACTGATTTAAATAAACATATGATGCATCCTATTGGTATCTTATTCGATGAATTTATTCCATTGATCTGATTTAAAAAAACAACCGATTTTTGTCAAATTTAAAAAATAAAAAGTAATTCTAAGATTTTTTTTTGCCGGAGGAATTAATTTATTGTAAATTATTTCACGGCTTTCTTTAAACAAAATTGCAGTGAATAAGAAGCAGACCTTTTTATTTTAATATTATTTTTATGTTTGAAATGATTAAATCCCATTACTTTTTAAAGAGAGACGAATATCTGTTAAAATATATTTAATTACTTGATCGTATGATTGTTTTTAACAATTTATATTTTTAACCAAACTAGGACTTTCAATTAATAAAATGTGTCTTTTATTATTACTCTGTAATGATAATAATAACAATAACTAGATCGAGATGAATTGTAACAAATTAAATGAAATAAATGATTTAGATCCAATAAAATATTTGATGGGGTTTCTTTATTGGTTGATGACTATTGAAAAAAAAAAGAATGATTTGTTTCAATTCAAGAGACTAGTTTTGTTTCTCAAAGTGCATAAATATAGCTTGTAACGCAAGAGCTACTGTAGCCGGAGACGATATCCGGGTTTAGCTTTAACTTTTCTTCGTATAACAACGTGTAAACGTGCACGATAAATTAATCTTACCAGCAGTCTTCTTATTCTCACGCTAGAATTTTCCAACGCTTAAATTCCCGTGGCTCATATACACACCATCTCGATTCCTCCACATTCGTTTCAATGTATGTGTAGCATACACTACACGGTATACAGTGTCGTGTTGCGGAGGCCCACTGTGCAACTTGTTTGAAGCACGTGCACACATCAGACCTCTGTGTACGATGCTCTGGAATATAAATGGAGACGCGGATAAACGATGTGCCGATGTTAGGTTCACTCGTTACGTCCCCGATGTACGTGTACATGCAAGCCGAACGATTAGCAAGTTGCCTCCTATGCATCGTTATGAAAAGGGGGAAAACTTCGTTTACCAGTTTTCCTTTAAACTTGATAATAAGGTGGTAGTAGATTTGAGCGTATCGTACCGGTATTGATCACATGGAATTACCTGGGTCGTTTAGATCTTCGACATAGTTGACGAAAATGATTATTCTGAAGTTATATAACCAGTTTTACAAAAGTTACACTGCAGTGCGTGTTCAACTGGTCACGTTTTTATCAGAAGACGACATGAAAAGCACTGTAATTGTATTTGCAGACGTTGTCAATAAATTTATTTCGTTTATCCATTTCTCGCGAAATTTTGTTTTCATGAAATCCAAAAATTGTAATCTACGAATTTATCTGTAAAACATAAAAAGTAACACAAAAATTGTGTTAACTTGTCACATTTTTATATGAAAAATTAGAAGTGATACTATCATTATGTAAAAATTGCACAAAATACTATGTAAAAAGAAAAAATTACACATGTATCATGTCAAAGTGACACAACATTGGTGTAAAATGAAAATACGTACATTTTTAACATAGTATTTATGTACTTTTTCTGCAGAACTAAAAACTGATAGAAACATTTATGAAAATAACACATAGTTTCTGTGGACAAAATTCTGCTGTTTCAAGTACACAATTTTCAATTTAATTTTTACTGTGACGTATCCTTCTCGAGAGATAAAAACAAAATCTTTCGTTTTTTTTTCTTCTTTTTTTTCTCAAAAAAGTCCGATCAAATTGAAAATTGAATCTCAATTATATCGAATTATATACTTTTTCCTCTCTTCGGCACGACGTTTGGACGTCATGGGAGAGTAAAACTTGGCGAGAATCTTTGCACCACCTTGAGTAAAACACACAGCTGGATTCTAAGATAGAGAAGAGAATAAGATCCTCTCGTAGTAGGTGGTAAATCGCGTCTTATATTATGCTCATAACGTTTACACGTAACCAACAACAATAGTACGCGAATGCGAGGAGAAGTGCGCGAGAGGCACATTGCCAGAGCTATTAACATCGACGCGAATCGTCGTTGAACAAGGGAAACGTGGGCGAGGAAGCTCGCGCGAACGCTTCAAGACGAGCGTAACTGCGTTGGAAAGGGCTATTAGTCTTCTTGGCTGTGTCTGCGTGCCGAGCCTGGACGATTGCTGGTGAGAGAAGGCGGAAAAGAGAAAGAGACCCCGAGAGAACGAGATTCTCTCATCTCGTTGTTGTTGGTACTTGGCGCGAGGGTGTTAATCGCGATCGGGTGTCGTCTGAGAAGAGAAACAGAGAGAGAAAGAGAGAAAGAGAGAGACGCGCCTATGGGCACGCGTGCGGCAACATATAGCAGAACCAGACCATATGAGCCAGGAAATCCGACGGGGGTATAACGATCACACACAAGACATAAGAGCCAAACCGGAAGAGAACCTGTCGTCGAATCGAGTCATAGAGACGATTACAGAAAATCGCGTAGGTGTGAACGTAAATATCAGTCGCATCTCTTCAGAAAGAGTTTCGCAGTAATTTTCAACAACTGAATATACATGAAGTCAGTATGTAGCCAATTCGGTAAGCTTTTGATTCCGTCTGATTTGTGTCGGAATGTTTTTTTTTATATTATGCACATCACGAGTTTAAATTTAGGCCCTCCATTCATTCTACGTTTAGGGTGAGCCCCGACTGTCAGAACTCTCCGAAGAGCCTCAGGAAATGGCATTTATTATACCCAGAAAAAAAAAATTATGTCGATAGAACTAGATTCTACTTATCGGGAATACATTTTATTTTAAATAACATTTTCAAAAATCATTTATGGAAAATCTTCGAAAATGCCAAACTGTCTGAAATCAAATAAAAAAAGTGTCCACTTTTCGTGTAGATTTAGTAATACCAAAGTAATACCAAAAGTATATCCCTGCATTTTTTTTAGCTCAATTGAACGCGTACATTTGAATTTGTATTAACACATAGAAAATGATACAGGATCAATTCGACGCAATGTGGTCTTGATAATCGAAAAAAAATAGGTGTGTTTTCTTGAAGGATTAAAGAAACATATAATTGCTTGTGAGCTTGACGTATCGTTTCGATAATAGTGATGGTAATGGTAGTTTTTATTGATGTTGGTAAAATTACATACGACTGTCTCTTTGTAGGTTTCTAGTTACATGTCAATATTAAAGAGTATAATTTTCATTATTATTATCTTACCCCCTTAAAACTGCGTCTCCTTTATGTATTACGTAAGAGAAGTGCCGTGTCCTACAGTATATACGGTAAGAGAGCTATCGATTATCCGACCCGGTAGACTATGTAACACGCGGCCTCACACACAGCTATATGCACGTCGTAAGGAATACAGACATTTAGAATAGTGGGTTTGCCTAACGTTGGCTCGGGGCTCTCGTCACCGCCCGTTTTATTAATGAACTCGTCAGATTTCCGTTATGATCGTTGAAAAGTTGGCTCGCTTGCTCTACATATCTACTAGTTTTAAGTGTGTTAATATGTACGCCAACTCGGGCATAAAATGGAGCGTCTAGTCGCCGGAATACTCGATCCTATCGTCCGAGTCCATTAATGAAAAAAAATAAAATAAAAAAAACTGAACCAAGTAGTGAAATAGATTTTTTTCAAGCCCTGCAATTTTACTCACATAATTAATTTTACTATTGAGAGATTATAAAAGAGTTTTGTCACCCTCCCGTCAAATTGTAACCTTGCAAAAGTGCCCTTTCGAATAAGGGTGGGATACGAAACTTTTTTACACACCATGCGCCTCGAATTGATTCGCAAAAGCGTGACGAGATTTCAACGATTCTCCCAGTTGAATACAAAAGGGGAATTTTCTCATTGATTTCGACAACTAACATTGTTTGACAATCGATCTAAAAATGTGGTTTTTGTACTGTACAGGATTTTTTTTTACAGCAGCAGTTTTGTTTTTGCATTTTAGATTCAGAGATTATTATTATTTTTTTTTTTAATAGACAGCATCGAATATTTCATTGCTTCTGTTTGATAATTCGTTGGTACATTTTTTGTTCAATTACATATCACTTGTAACTGAAATAAAAGTAGATTGAATTTCTGGCAATTTGAATTTTTAAGAAGTGATACAAAATTTAATGTATAGAAAAACTGCTGGGCTAAGCTAACATGTATATTGAAGAAAAAACATTGTCAAAGAGGACCTAAAAAATTGTGACATCTGGTGCGACCATTTTTTTCTTGTAAAAATGAAAAGAAAAATTACAAAAGGAAAATAACAGAATCTACTTTTCTTGTAAAAATGACTAGAAGTAAAAGTACTAAAAACAGACGAAAAGAAAATTGTATGAAATAAGCAAAGAATTTCTCCGAACGTTCGTGAACAAAAACTTCGTATTAAAACTACGCAAATTTCAATTTACTTTTCACAGTGTATAGAGCTTGTCATCTAAATTGAAACACTGCACGAGGGGATGATTTTTCTTTTTTTTTTTTTGTTTTTCGATGGACCGTAAAATCCCCTCAGTAACGACGTAGAGGGGTTGGTGTGCGAAAAAGAAATAACTTTTCACCCACACCCTCGGAGAACCGTGAAGAGGCTCGACTGAACTATGCCAGGAATTCAATTGCCTCCATAAAGGACAGTGGCGAAGGGTTGTTTTAATGAATTTACAGTACCCGACCTTTCGTGGGGGAGGATGAATTTTACTGCAAGAGTTTATTCTCGAAAAGCTCCGCCGGAAGTCGTTGACTTGCAAAACGAGACCACCGATGGAGCGTCAAACCAACTTCGGAGTACCTTTACTACCCCAAGAATTTTCACTGTACTCAAAGATCCGTCGATCAAAGAGTGTGCGTGTATATAAATAGAAAAGTATTTGTTAAACTTTCAGAAACCATCGAGCGGAGTGATGAAGCTTGCGAGGTCGTGAATAGCACAAAAATAGTACTTCGTACCGACTCTCAAAGCATAAAATGTCGCGAGAACGATCGATCAATTTTATTGTCATTTCTTTGACTGTGGCTTGTGACAATTCAAAGAATCAGCAGTCACTCGATAACATCGCGTGTTCGTACAAAACCGTTGAAATCTTTTACTTGCTTCTGAAAGTCACGACACATGTGCAAAACAGTCGTAGAACATCAACATTAGAAATTAAAAAAAAAAGGAATTAGACCAAAAGGTGGGCATTTATTTAGAATTCTAAGAAACACAAAACGTATTTTTATTGTCAGGATAAATCTGTGACTTGTAACTATTTGTTATACGATTTAGTACGTGGAAACAAAAAAAAATAAATATCATATAATTTATGAAACAAACAGATTGAGTTGAAAATTAATTGGATTGTTGAAACTCTGATTCGACTTCATTATGAACTGAAAGATTTGTTCCTCCATTTTACTGATTGCTTCAGTACATTTTCATCCGATAGAAAATCACCACAAATTGTCTCTCCTTCTTCTCGTTACAATTGCTCGAATAATATTCGTCTTCGTCGTATACAGTTAACAGTACTCGTTGTACCTGTCGGTTATAGGTGCTTTAGTCATTACATGATGTACGCGATTAGCCTGAGCGCAATATTGCTTGTCATGGTCACTGTAACAACCAGTATATTACTGAGACAGATTATGTATGTACCGTATGGAGAGGTCCCACGTGCAATTGCGAGACACACATGAGAGTAATAAACTCTAGTCTCGTCGATGAGTGGTATATAAATGAAGCATACAATAATAAAAAAAAAAAAAGAAAAAAAAAGAAAAAACGATTGCACATACATAGAAGCACTACTGCTGCATGGTTGAACGTTATCTCCACAACTCTCGTCGAGTTTCAGTTTAGAAACAATGATCGCATTTGATGTAACGACGAGATAACTGCACGGAAGCACGAAACTGCATTTATCGACTTCTTGTGATACAGAAATAGTATAGATATACATGTAGATACTTAATACTCGAGAAAGAGAAAGAGTTCGCTATCGACGAGTGTAATCAGTGTAATAGTTGAGCCCCTTGATACTCATGATATTAGATAAAATTGAATAATCTTGTAAATCTCGTGTTGATGTGAAAACCATCGTAATCATTTGTTAATTAACATAGCATTTTATATATATATATATATATTGATTTTTTTTTAGTAGATTTTATAGACGTAAATCCCAATCACGAAAGTATTAAAACCGTCTGAAAAAACGTTCTAATTTTGCTTACGCTGTTGCTGGTACTTATAAACATTTTGCTGTGTGTCTATCTTTTTAGTCTGACGCAAATCTCGAGGGTAATTCGAGACGCGCATTAATACCAAGTGCTGCGCCCTCGATCCTCAAAGCCGGTACACACAGAAGCTTGCCTCAGAGCGAGAAAGAGAAACACGCGCGGTTTTACTTTTTCTCACTCTACCAAAGATTACAGTATAAATCCACATTATTGGCTCTAATGAGCCTGCCCGAACTCCCCAGCTTCGATTTGCTCACCGGCAAAAGCCTCCAGGCCCGCCTTCATTTTCGCCCCCTTCTCTGTCTCTCGTAGCGTGAAACACGAGAACTAAGCTCTTATATGACGAAATTTTGCTTCTCGCGTTTGCGGGAATTTCACTTGGCATGCAGCCTGAAACCTATGCTGTATGCTACTTATCGCCCTTTTATGATTTTTACATAATAGTCGTTATTAAATTCTAGTAGAGCGAATTTTTATTCATGGAAATTTTTTTTTTCAAAAGTGTAAAGAGCATTTTATTGATGATAGTAAATATTATTATTATTATTATTATTATTATTATACAGAATTATCTATAATGGAACTCTTTGTAAATCTCCGAGGAAAAATTTGCCGAATATTTTAAATTTCGTTTTTATTAATTAGGGACAATTAATTTTTATAATTACGCTTTGTTTTCGAATTCGGCAATACGTTTAGATACTTATATTTTTTTTTTGAAGTAAGGAAGCAAAAAGGAATGAACTATGTCGATTTCAGCCTGCGTTGCTAAGTCCCAATTACAGTAGCACTTTAAGTCCATTTTCATCACAATTCGAATTTATAGCTCTTCCATTCTGGGAAGTCCTGGAAGAGATGCTTTTATCGCTTTGCGACAGGTGCCTCTCTTCGCTAATTTGTCTTCAACTTTCTCATTCCTCACGTCGACCAGGTTCAACGAGGCTTACACACATATAATATATATATGGGGCATTCCACCTGATTTCGACGTGGATCCTTTTCGCATTTTTTCCAATTGTTATTGTTGAAAAAAGGCCGAAAAAATAGAACGAACTGCCGACTCACTTCTGCTTGATTACCAAAAAATTTTATTTTCCAAAAGAGGATTTTCAAATTTTTCAAATGTGTCGTTCGATGATTTATTTTTTAAAATCATTGAAAATTTTAAATGTTTAATCATTTTTCTAGTATTTTTTAGAGCTCTGTGAATCATATAAAAAAAGTTGCGGACCCAATAGGAAGGGTCAAAGGTCAGACCCAGATCGAAAGGGAAAGACCCAGGTTGAATACCTCATATGTATCCACAACATATTTCTCTCTCTCTCTCTCTCTCTCTCTCTCTCTTATATACCCGTGAATGACGATTGAAGTCCAAATGTTGGCAAGCCCAGCGGGAAATAAACGACCGATGGAAGTGCAGAGCTCGAGGCTTCACTGGTGTTTGTATGGTATGTAAGAAAAATACTCGGGTGAGGAAGGAAGAAGAGTGTACGAAAGAAGTTGGAAGCGAAAGAAAAAAAAGAAATGTATGAGAAAGGGTACACACGATGCGAGGTTCGCGTGCAACCTACGGCGAAAGAGGCGTCACGCCCATTCTTCACCTGTCCTCCGCGTCGTTCGACGCTAATTATCGTCGAACGTTATAAGCGCCTATCTATGCATATGTGAAGCTTTCACAGAACTAATTTCAAGCATTTGAATTACATCACGACAAATAATCATGTTTAGACAACAACAAAAATTGTGCATTAAAATAGAGTAAATGAAAATATCGCTTCAAATTTTATATATTCGTTTCGGTCATTCTATTTACAACATTTTAATATATTTTTTAATTCCTCGTAAAATGTAGAAAATTGATGTTAACTCAACGTTATTTCGAATTTCGGTGTTCATTAATTTTTTCTTTTTTATTATTTTTTAATTTGTCTTTTATTTGACATAAAATTATTCACATTAAAAAAAAAAACGTATCAGAATCTAAAAAAATGCTCGAAATTACGAAATGTAAGGCAGCAATTTATCCAAACAGTTGAAATTATTACTAAATCATTTTAATGCCTGAACCGTGATAAGAATGACATAAAACATGTAAATACAATAATTACGACCATTCGGCGATTTAATTGAGAGTTCTAAAATCATGCTGTCGAGTATACACATGTACCGTGTGTACTCGTCCAGTATTCATAGAAGCCGGTGTCGTAATGAATTAATTAGACGGTGATGGTGACGAGGGACACTCGTGCACCTGTTCGACGCGCCGCTGGGACTGCTGTATGTACCTCTCTCGCTCTCTCTCTCTCACTCTCTCTCTCTCTCTTTCCTACATACAAATTTAAACACCATACTAAATTATTCGCTTATAGCGACATAGAACATCTAGCACATATGATAGCTCGTATATACACATTCATATGTTATACGAACATTTTCCCCTCGCGGTAACTCCAGAGCGTGGAAATTACAGAAATTGTGAAAAATACCTTTTGACCGTGTCAAAAGTCCGCTTTAACTTGTTACAATCTTGTACGTAAGTAGAGCCTATAGTATTACTGCCAGCTCAATAACTATGTAACATAGATGCAAGGATTGGTAAATTCGTCCACGCAAAAGACTGCACATGCCGTGTAATATATGTCCCCGGGGCCACTTGTGTCACTTTTTCTTTCTGAATTAAAAAGAAAAAAAATCTCTTTCGGTTTAAGAACAATGCTATTTTTGTAATGTGCTTCTTAAGCTACATGATCTGTAAATTTGTATCCCTCAATCAACGCAATCAGCTAGAAAATAGATTGAGGCATATTTTCAGAGTACATTGTAAGACTCTTAATATATTTTCAATGTGTCATAAAAGAGTCATTCCGCACGAAATGGGCCATTCCTATTTCGAGATATCACAAAAAAAAAGAGTAGAATGCTTACAATTTAATTCAGATTTTTAAATCTTTTATTTCAAACAGAATTAAATTTTCTGTTTTTTTTTTTTTTTTTTTTTTAGATTCGCCGTATATAAAAACCGATACATTGTACAAACAAAATGTTTCGACGTAAAATGTAGGTCTTTGAATGTAGTTTCCACTGATTTTTTTTCAAGACTGCACAGAATAAATGTCATACATTTTTGAGAGGAATACTGTGAAATTTTTTTGTTGTTTTCAGCAGGACAATCTTGATTTTGCTCAAAATTTAATTACATTTTTGTTATTGTTATCTCAAAAAAAAAAAAAAAAAATACATAGAATGCAAAAATAAAAGAACAAAAAAAAAAATTTTATACTATTTTTAATATTTTTTTTTTCAGTATAGAGCGCATCGGGTTTGGACGCCTTGTAATACACACGAAGATTTTTAAACAGACTTATTTCTAACTTGACCCTGACTCAAGTAGCCCCGGTCTCGTCTAATGTATGCGTAGTTTATACTCAAAGGGAAAATAAGCAACGTGCAACAGTCACTGTATTGCGTGGCCGGTAGAGAGACTCCCATAAAGGGCGCCCTCTTGCAGCAAACGCTTATAAGAAAGCAAAGAGACGAAGGAGTGAAGAATGTGCAAAAGTGAGGAAGAAGAGTTAGCGAAGAGGCGCATCTGCATCCGCGAACCAGTTGAACAGGGGCTTGTGAGATGCCGTATGGCTCTTTGCATGCTGCATATACGTGGGCGTAATAACTTACAGTAGAAGCGGGTACGGGAGCGAGAAGGATAGAAGTAAAAATATACATAGAGAAAAAGAGGGAGAGACATCTTCGCGCCGAGTGCAATAAAGTAATAAGCGTCTATAAATAGCTGGGCGAGAAATATCAACGATAGGAAGCCTCTCGGTAGAAATGCGATGGAAAGGGAAGGAGAAAGAATACACAGAAAAACAGAGAGACTTGTATTCCAATGGTATATCTCTGTTGGCTTGTGTGGAGATTCGCTTAATCTCTGTTTATATGCTACGTGTAGCTGTGATGCAAGTGGGAAGGAGGAGCTTGACCGCGAAAGTCAAGAACATAATAATAGAGTGCGCGCAAGAGAACCGAGAACAATCGGCAGTCCTCCTCTCTCTCGGTTATCCACTCGTTCTTCAATCGAGATATCACTCTGCTGGTGTATCACCCGTTTGAATCACCGAGAAATTAAATGGACGCATTTGCCTTGTTTACAATGTCAGTTTATATAAATATCAGGGAGATAAATATGTCAATTGTTCTAGATTGTATGTGTGTGTCTGTGTGTGTGTGTAGAGTCAGTTATTAAACGGGAACATGTGCATGCACACAGTGAAAAATAATTCTGTAAAATCAGTGTTTTTATTGATTGACGTTTAATTAAAACAAAATACTTTTGTTAAACTAGTACGAAACTGCTTTTTTAATTTGACATGAAAAAAATGTTTGGTTCTATTTTTTCCATTTTTTGTTAAACTAGAAAAGTGACAAGAATATTTTATTTACTTTTTTCACTTGTAACTTATAAACTTTTTGTCTTTTAAAACTGTTGATGTTTGTGTTTTGATCATGAAATCGTTTATATTCCACAGCAAAGTACGAACATTTCTTTTTACCAAGTTATAATTTTATTCCTTAATGCCCAAAGTTGAATTTCACAAGAACTGCTTTTATAGTTTATCTTTTATTCTTTTATTTTTTCGTGAACTGGAATTTTATTTTGTAGCTAACGTCATCCGAAAAATATTTCGGCTGGGAATCCTCTCTTACCCAAGCAAATATTACAAAAGAAAAGAAAAAGAAAAGTCATGCTAAGCAAACAGCCAAGATAATAATAATAATAATAATTACTGGAAACTTTTAAAAAATAAGGCACTTTAAGCAATCGAAAAAAAAAACAAATAAAATTAAGCACAAATAATAATAACAATAAGATGGAGGATACTTTATGAGGTGGGAGATGGAAAAAAAACATAGAAAAAAATAGTAAGAATAAAATGAAACGAAAAAAAAAATGAAAACGAATTTTGCCAATCGCAAATTGAGGCTATGCCAAAGAAATATTTACAAACCTATTGAAAAAAAAACTCGATCCACATGTCTGTGCGATTTATTCGCATCCCATTTTCTCAAAAATAGCTACGCATCATCGGCAGTGGATGAAAAAAGTTTTATCAATAATTCACAACCTGTTAGTTTTGTTGATGAGCAATTAAAAAATAAAGTTTCTCAAATAAAAAAATGTGATTTAAAAGTGAGATAATATTCTGATAGAATTTCTTGTCGCCTTGCTTCTGTATGATGTCTCGTATCCATATATCGTTCGTGGAACGAAATTATCGTGACTCCAAGTTGAGAAACAGAGAGAGAGAGAGAGCGAGAGAGAGAGATATGAGAGAGCATCGATCAGAAAGACGAGTCTGAGTGATTTCTCGCAATCGAGGCTCAACTACTTCTCTCTTCTTCTTTTCGGTCTGACACGCACGATAAAGAAAGAAAGAGAGCAAGTGAAGAAACGAAGTACACTTTTAAGAACGGCCAGCCCCCCCCCCCCTTCCCACTTTGCTTTTATACTCCTTGTGGACAAAAAACCTTTCGAGTATATATCTGCTGGCAAAGAGGCTGATGTAGCTCAGCTGACTGACTTCCATCTACTGCTGTGTGTGATACTTTTGCCGGTTTAAGTACTATATAGAGACTATCTTCTGATGGCAGAGTGTGGCCCTTTGGAACCTGTCGCATTCTGATCGCGCTCTGCGGCCGTCACGGAAAAGACTTTACGAGCCCATCGGCCTCAGAACCAACGGTGCAACCTGGCAGTTACAAAAAAAAAAAAAAAAAAAAAAAAAAAGGATTGACCGTAATGCGGCTTGAAGTGGGGGAACAACGCGAGAAGATACAAACTTTAGCTAATGTTACGATTTATGAAAAGCCGAAAGTGGAGAAAAAGTTAATATGAAAAATGTTATTATAAATTCTTGGTTTGTTTATATAAGAGTGGATGTAAGTGACGCAACTCAAATTTCATCGGGCAAACGAAAAGCATTTGAAAAAAATCAATTGAAGGGCCACCTGCTGTCAAGTATTTCCATGAGTGAACATATGGAATATCAAAAAGTTGCGCTTGAAGGGTAATTAAAATAGTTATGATCTCCAGGGATGTTGGAGAGAATTTTTATTTTTTTCAGAATTAAAAATAACGCTACAGAAAGTGGATGCTTTTTATTTTTTATTATTAATTTAGTTGCTGATTTAATGCATAGATCTTGTTTTTTAACTTTTGAAAAATCATTTTTTCTGCCACTTTTGCGTTAACAAAAAATATTTAATGGACATCTAAACACCATATTCCAATTATAACTTGTAATATAAATAAATAAATAAAAGAAAAATTGTAAAAAAAATTCAGATTAGACAATTACATAAATCACATTTTTTAAGGTGTTTAAAAATCCGCTTATCTTATTTACTTTCATTAAAAAAAGCCAAACTGACGCCTAAACACCATCTTTTAAATTGTAATCCAACTCTAGTTCTGACTAAAAAAAATATATATAAATGTAAAAATAAATAAAAACAAAATCGTAAGTAGTAAATAAAAAATAAAAATGTTACGACTAATTTTTTTTTGCATTACCTCTTATTTTGTAAAATAAATATCGTGGGGTCTTAAATTAGTTGAACACTATGCGTGTGGGAGCTGCTAAAATGGCGAGAGATTGATGCACTTAAGGTGGACGCGTCGGACAACATTCTTCTACATGTCTCTCATTCTCTCTCTCTCTCTCTCTCTTCTTCTTAGCCGTTATATTCGGTAGTGATAAATAACTGACGCGTAAAATACGCTTCGGTCAAGCTCCGAAGCAAGAGTCTCGATCTCAAGCGCGTGCGATATCCGCGAGAGATTTCTGTCTTATTCCTGTTCAACTCTTCTTCCTCTCGATCTTTCTCATATCTCTCCGTTGCTTGCGCTGCTGGTTGGCACGAATTTATTATCATTATTCGTTAATTAATCACTCAGAGTCGTGATGCTGGATGGCGAGACGATCGAAGAACGTCCGAGAGGAGGAGGAGAGGAGCACTATATGTGTAACTCTGCTATCTATATAGCTGTTAGGATATAAACGCGCGCACAGGATATAATACGCTCAGCGTGAGAGATATTCACGGTAGTATAGTAAAGGATTAGATCGTGAACGAGGAGTCAAGTTTCTCGGAACGAATGCCCACACGCGAAATTCCACATGGAATACATATCCATCTATCCTACACATTCCCTCTGTATATGCTTGCGTCTCACGTCATCCACGATTTCTTCTCATTCTTATAATTCTTCTTGGTTGCAGAAGCTTATTATTTATTGGAGAGATGAAGTATATATTGTATTGTCAGCGACTCGAATGAGACTCTTGTGGCCAAATTAAGAGACACGTATAAGCGACTATTTCATGCTTACAGATTGGGGATATTTTTTTTTGTATAATCTGCGAAAGGATTTTTAATTAAGCGAAATTAAAAAAAAGATAAGAAGTCTGCTAAAAAGTACTCTGCGAGATTTTATTTTATTTCAGACGACATTCAGAATCGAATATATTCAAATAGAGGAGATCGCGCTGATCAAAAAAGTCTGCGGTCAAAATTTTATACGACCAATATTGACCAAGTTATTAGCAATTAGAGTTAGCCAATCACAGAACGACAGTGTCCGCGCGAAATTCAAGTTTGCGGGCGGACATTAACGGTCTGTGATTGGCTAACTCTAATCGCTAATAGCTTCGTCAATTTTACTCGCAGAACATTTTGACCGCAGACTTTTTTGTTCAGCGCGATCTCTTCTATTCAAATATATCAATATCGTGACATAGTTGCGAGACACCCTGTATATTGTAAAATTGTAGTTAACTTCGAGGTTATCGACGAAATAAAATACCTTGCATGGTGAACGACAAGTTCTCGTCAAGTTGTACACGCTGCGAGCGTATAGTCGCTCCGAGATCTCTTCTATAGAGTATATCTTCGGCGTATCGTCTGATAGAGCGATTTTGCGTCCCTCGAAGAGAGCGCACGCTACAGATATATCACGATATAGTATACAATATAAGGCTGTCTCAAGTATAGGCTGTCGGTCGTCGAGATTTAACCGAATGAAAGCAGTCCTGAATGCGGGGGGCTGACAGTGCAAACAGACCCACAATTTTCTCAATGAGCCGTGGTCAGCCAGTCTCTGCGCGTTGATACGGGGCACCGGGCTCGAGAGTCTCCTGGAGGTACTTAAAGAAGCAAAGTTTAACCAGGGCGTTTACCTCTACACGTTCTTAGAGATATATTTATAGGTGATAAACAAAACAATGTGCTTCACATAGGAAAACCTATTAAATCAAATCAAATAAATTTGAATCTCAGTTACAAAATTGAAACGTTTTATATATTTAATAATTAATAAATCATCCTACAAATAAATAGACGTGATTAAAAAAAAAAAAAACAATTTGGAAATGCGGAATTATTAGGGCTGTATAATTCACACTATCGTTTGCGAATTTTTTAAATTCCAAGATTCAAGCTAAACAGCAAAAAATAAAGAAAAAAATGTTGAGCGTTAAGAAATCTGAGATCTCTCATACAAAAGCAGCCGCATCTCCCTTTCATAGGGATCGAGAATTGAGAAGTCTCCAGAAGACACAAAACAAAAGAGACAAAAGTTTGAAATTTCGTTGAACGCGAAACCTCTGCGATGGGATTTTAATAAAGGTACGAAATCATGGTATATATCCTTTTGGAGAGACCAATCTCGTCGCGTCATTCCCACGATTTCGTTTAGTTTTATTTTACCTCTCTCACGAAACCTCAATTTATTTTCAATCCTCTCTCACTATACCCAGTAGCTATGGTGTTCTCCGTGTAGTTAGCTTTTGCGATTGAATGGAGTGTGTATAACGGTTCGACGTGGTGCGATGAGAGTATACAACCTCAAACGTGACGGTAATTACTCTCTCTCTCTTTCAGCACTCGCTGACTAATACACTCACACTTTTCTCAGCCGCTTGCTTTTTCGTACACTCGTATATAATTATACTTTTAATCCGTACAATCTTGCGAGAAAAAAAAAACGGAAACCGAAAGGACTGAGAGCTTCGGATATATATATATAAAATATATAAATCGCGTTCGCGTTGCGTTGAGCCATCACCGATTGCCTACTATTCATCGCGCTCGAGGTTTGCTCTCGTTCAGTTTCCCTTCCACCTGCGATATTATTGTATACTTGACGAGAATCGGGAAGCGAGATGGTTGCCGCATGCCGACGCGAATCGCGTTATCTGCTTTCACAGCCAGCTCTCCTCTCTCTCTCTGTTCTGTGACGTCGATCGACGAGCAGCAACCCCGGAATGTTCCGCGCGTTCGATACGCGAGCATTACTGATCGAAAAATATAAGAAAGAGAGGAACGGATCTTAACGGGCGGGGCGCCCCTAGCGGGAAGCCCGACTGTGCGTGAAATATCGCGTTCCAATCGATTTCTCTCTCACTCGCTCACACTCTTGCTTTTATATAGCTACTATCGTTGCTCAAAGAAACGATCTTAAAACTGCAAAGCAATCACACACTGACTGCGTAAATGTGAACATCGAAGTGCACGCTCCATCACATATGTCTTCTATATATCTTCCCGAAATGTCAATGCTGAGAATGTTGTAAACGTGATTTCTAAGCAATCCTCAATGTTATTGAAAAAATTATTTATTTATTTAAAAATTTTGTTGATTTTTTAATGTTAAACTGCATTACACGATTTTAAAAAAATCGGTTTTGTTACTTTTGTCTAAATAATCTTTTTTTTATCGTTGTTCGAAATTTTGTTCTGTTTCTATGAATGTAAAACAAAAAGAATCTGAACAAAATTAAGATCGCCTCTCTGCGGTGATAATAACAATATAATAACAATTTCAGGACATTTAAAGTCAGATAAATTTCATCCTGTGTAACTTATCATGGGATGTCCCATATATATTTCTAGAAATATTGGAAATAATAATTTATAGTTGTCATAATTGAGTTGTAATTTATTTTAAGAAATAGTCTGCTAAAAAAGATATTTAACATTTTTTTAAATACCCTTTCAGCCAAGCACTATTTCTATGGCGAAGACTATGAAGAATATAGAGATAAAGGCAAGGCGGGGAATAAGTGAATATAGAGAAGATGGAATGGAAAGGAATAAGAGAGAAAACATTTAATAAGAGGATTTGCTTGACTCACCGACCGCGGCTAACCGCGAAGAGCCTTCTCTACGGGGCGCTATATTGTGTCTTCCCGCGACTGCTCGGGTTAGCCGCACTTGACGTGGCACATCCTTCATCGTCGGGACGACAGTCCTCGAGCCTGTGAGAGCACGTGCTAAAGGCACTTGGTTTCACTTGTATCATCTCGTTGGAAAACTGAATGCTCTCAACCTCCCAGACGCAGAATTACTGAGATAGTGATCGGACAGACTTTTTTTTTACGGTGACGTTAAATCATGAGACTGGTCTGGTAGAATTATAAACAGAATTTTCTGCCTGGTGGTGCAATTGCTCTGATAAAAATCCGGTGGTGAAAATCAACCCTATGCGATGTCCATATATAAAGTCCACAACCTGTCCAATGGCTGATGTTCATCAGCTGATATCAAATTTGCATTATAACCTCAAAGCTTTTATATTTGATAAAATAAGATCAATGCTTGGAATTAAAGATTTCTTGAAATATAAATCAAACAAAGCATATTAAATTTTTGTCAGTACAAAGAAAAATATGTTTTTTTTTTTCAATCTTATGCGTCACATAAACTATTTTACGTGTTACAGAGAACACCTGACTCATTCTATATTCCTTTTCATCCCTTATCAATTGAATACTGGGTATCATGCAGTGATTTACATTTCACAAGTCTCTCATAGAGTGCGCACGACGGAAAAAACCTTTTTGTTACATTTTTTTTTTTTTTTTTAATTTACCGTATAACCCTACGAAGCACGCAAGAACACGCACCATGACCGCATTAAAGCGTTGACTCTCCAAAAGTCTCATCTCGTTGTTTTTTTTTTTTTTTTCACTCCCTCCATTCCTTTTTTTTCTTTTTGTTCTCCCTCTTTCACCTTCTCAATTTCTCATCGTATCTCTTTTTCCTTCTCTATCCTGTCACTCTTTCTGAAACTCACAATCTTTCTCCCTCGCTCTCATTCTGGTCCGGCTAAGCACCGGTCGGAATTCGCTCGGCTAGATTGAGAGATATTCCGGAGATCTCGTGAGAAGCGTGTTGGTGCCCCTTTCGTATGTTGTGTGCTGGTGTGTCTCGTTGCCTCGTTCTATGTGCTATAGCCGACGAATAAGCTGTATATGTATACACGCGAATGCTCAATCGTTTATATAGTGTTGTTGTGATGGTGTAGTATGCGCTTGACGGTCGTATCGTGCCGGTGCCGCGTGTGTGCCCCATACCGATGTGGAGGGGATCACTCTCTGACTGCTGGTGAAGTTTTTCTGGAGGGGGCAGAGCTCTGCGTGCGGTCCCTTCTTCGACGGACCACCCAAGTAGCCGGCTTACGCTCTTCTCCTGTCCTCTGTGTATTCACTTCGTTATGTATCTATACCTATATATGTCTATATATATATATATATATATGTGTGTGTGTGTGTGTATATCTTGAACTGCACTTACACCTCAGTACCTTTAGCCCTCGGTACATCGATACACGTACGAGGCACCCGAAGATATACTACTGTATGTGAAGTCGATCGAACTGGCAGTGATCAGCCAGTCACACCTACGCACCTGTTCCCTTCAATACTGCTATCAAGTGGGTAATACGGGTCACTTCACGGAGAATTTCCATTATTTGTAGATGAAAATAATATAGTGGTTATAACAGACCAAGGTAACCTTCACGTGTTTTGTACTAAATAATCTGACATTTTAAGGGAACTAGAAAAATTTCGAACGAATAAATTCGAAATTCGCTTTTTCATAAAATTCAATGTTTCCACGATGTTTTTTTTTTTTTTTTTAGAAATTCGCTAAATTGTGATTGTGAGAGCGAAAATTTAGTCGTGCGGGATTTTGTTGAATCTACCATTTTTCAGAGGTTTACCACAGTATCTTAAAAATCACTGACGATAACTAGAATTTTTATAACCGAAGTCGAAGATAATATTATAATGCATTAATTACACCTGAAATCAAATTGGGAAAAAATTGTTACCCCTTTTTTATTAACCAGTGACTTTTTTTCCTTTTTTTTTGCTTCCTCTTAGTGGAAGCTTTGTTTTCGTGAAAAAAAAAATGTCGAGATTTTGAAACGAGGATTCTTAAAATTGTCTGTAACGTTCAGAAAAGTAGTTTGGAAAAAATGTCTAATGTTTGTGTGTGCATGTTTGTGAACAGAGGCTCTTTTTAACTTTTGTCTAATATTATTGTACATATATTGTAATTGTAAAAAGTTTGAAACAGCATTTAGAAAATGACCAATAAATTATTATTTAAATCGGCAAGAGTAAATTTACAATTTTAAACATTGTTTAGCATTTGAATGTCTGTCAAAAATCTATGATTGTATATAAATATTATATTTCGGTTTCCTCGTTCCAACTTTGCGAATACCTGAAAAAAAATCTCAAATCACGATACTCTTTGTAACATGCAAAAAAAAAAGAAACAAAGTTCGTTGTTTTTTTTCAATCTCCAAATCTTCCTAGCCCCTAAACACTGTTGTCCAGTTCTCCCCGATTACATTGTTCTTCAGTTATCTTGAACAGCCATGAATTTTATAAATGACTGTTAAAAATGTCGGAAATGCCGGAACTCATCGCGGTATTATCGATAGCTAGTCGATTATCTTAAGGGAGAAAGAGAGAGAGAGAAGATTGAAAGGAAATGACCTCCAGCGTAGTCATAGTCGTCGAGTGGGCGCACGCCGATCCAAGAGCCGACCGGCAAAAAGGTCGCCGGGGTCGACGGTGTAAACTCGGCGCGTTACTACCGGCGAGGATCAGCGCGCTCGCGGCATAGCGGGCGTTATAAAGTCGCGTAACACCTGTTAAAAGCCTCTTACACCGTCCCGCGATGTCGCGTTCGCCTCTCGCTCTCTCCATCTCTCTCTATACAAATACCTTTGCTATGGAACATAATTCAATTCGTTCGCTAATGCCGACGATTGATTTATAGTCTATTATTACGCTTGTTTTTCATGCGTATAGTGTAAACTCTTTGCGTTATATTATCAATATGATATTACGACGACTTTTTTGTTCAATATTTGTTTAATCTTTTACAATTCGAGAGCTTAATATATATATATATATATATAGAATCGTGTATATATATATATATATATATACTTTGTCGCTGAGGCGTGAGATCTCAGATCTTAAGTATGGGACACACGGGAGTATATATACAACAAGAGTGCGCGTAGGCGCGCCCGCGGCACTTTCGCACTCTTGAGCCACATTATGACTTCATCGAGCGTCGATTTCGCGCGTGTTTACTCCCTCCATTTCTATCGCTCTCTTTTCCTCTCCGCATCGTTACTCCATCGGGCGGCCGGTGCAACGAACCGCACCGACGTTTTCTTATTCGACGCGAAACGGGTAAAGGCACTGCCGGTTACGTACAAGCAATAGATATTACGTTGTACAGCCATTAATTGAACGATTTAAATACGACGATTACTTTGACGATTAACGATTTTGTTAATGAGCTTTAGCATCATTCGAGGATTAATAATGCAAGCCGTTATTATTGCTCGCTAATTATTATTACACGTGTAATCGATACGCGACGCTCATTAATGTTTACAGCGAACACAGGTGCGTTTATATATCGGAACTGGTATATTAATTTATAGATGCTCGTCCGGAAGAATTCAATTAAAGTTCAATAAAGAAAAATTTCGGTGGAACTTATTTAATGCAACTTTGTTTGTTTTCATTTTTTTTTTTTTGGTAAAAAAAAGTTTGTAAGCTTCAAGCCTTAGATTTTTTAAAGCAGAAAAGAAAGTATTTCTAATTTTTATTTTTACAATTTTCTTTTTTTTTTAAGTTTTTACGAAAAATAAGATTTTGTAGGGTTTAGAATTTTTCAACTTTTCTGGTTTAATAACGAGAAAATGAATTCTAATAATTTCCTAATTTTCATGGTCACTTCTAATGAAAAACAATTGTGAAATATTTAAAAAACTGAAAGCAGCAAACGCTTTTGTTGCTTGTTTAACAAAATTATTATTTGTTTTATATTTATATTTATTTCCGTAACGAAAAAAAAAAAAAAATTCGAATAAACTGTTTCTGTGACAAAACTACATTTAAAAACGTAAAGTCTTATCGGCTCTAAGAATTTCCTGAAAATGTTACTCTTCTAGATTGACAGAAAATTGTAAATATGAATGCCCAATTTTTTTGTCACTGCCAATATTTAAAAAAATCATAAAATACAAACGATTTTTTCGTCAAAGTAACTTTTCGTATTTTTCTACAAATCGTGTGTACCAAATTCATCTGCTAAAAAAATATACGATTTTAATCAAATGTTTCGTTAATAAACATCCTTTAAATAACATTATATCTGGTGCAAGCATTCTGTGTATATGTACGAAAAAGAAGAAATACATTCAATTTTGAATTTATTTATATTGCATCTCACAGAAATTTTAGCGACACAAAAGAGACAATAAATATGATATTTTTTTTTGGCACAACGTTGCGGGGAGTAAAAAAGAAGAGTAACAAGGCTGAAATGCATGTGAAAGAAACCGTATTAAGAAGGAAAGATCCCAAGAGAGAGAGAGGGAGAGAGAGAGAGAGGGAGGCTCTTTGCTCGGCACTCGGTCTCTCGCATCTCTCGGTTCATTCGCCCTTATACCATTCGTCCGATCGTTCCGTTAATATCGCGAAATTAAAACCCCATAATTTATGGGCCGTTTGAAGTAAACGACGACCTGGTGCTATCCCCTGAATTATGGCTCCCTTAACTAGACTTGAGTTACGACGAGGCAGCGCGAGCAGCGCGACCCGTCCTCCAATGACTATCTCTCTCTCTCTTTCTCTCTGCTTCTCCTCTCTTTGAGTAGTTCCTTCATCTCCTCCTCTTCCTCCTCTTTCTCCTTCTGCTTCACCACACTGCAACACTACCACAGGTTTTAACTTCCCCTTCCCTTCATTATCTACTTCGTCTCTGAGCTTCGAGATATGCGTGCTTCTATTCGTACATTCGTGGTACGTCGATTTCGCATTGCTCTATTTACAGATATATTTCAGTCGCTCAAACTCCGAACTCTCAGACCCATCACTTTTCATCGTACCGTGGATACGCCAGTCAGTATTATTATCACCGATTAACCGAATTTCATTATTTTCTCATCCTTTTATATATCGCTTCTCATTTATTTCAAAATATATACTAAAATTTGTAAATCAAATGAGTAAACATAAAATTCAACGTAATTATATTTTTTAAGTATCGTTTGAGTAGCACGAAAAAAAGATTGGAATTCAAATTATACTCCCGAATGATAGAATTGGACGCAGGTCAATATAACACGATACAAAAATAACACACGACGAAATAACATGAAAAAATGAGAAACGGAAGATCGAACGTCGGTGATCACGTGAAAATAATACGTGTCTACTGTAATAGTAACTAAAGTAACAAAAAAAAATAACACCATGATGTAATATATAAGAACGCCACAAAGTAACACATCGGTAAAACAATAAGTCACTGACATAAGAACACGTGTCTAATAATTCAGTTTCCAAATTATTTCATTCAACAACTGAGTTAGTAACTACTATTGACTTTTTAAGAACTAACAATTGGAACTTAAAACCTTTCATCGGTTCTTTTAGGTTCTTTCGCTTTTTAGGTTCTTTTTAGATTCTTTCTTTTCGTATTGGTATATGCGAAACCGAGTTAATATTATTTCGAAACTCCTCAAAAATTGCCAATGCACATTGTACTTGCGTACGTAATTTCGCTCGGTCTCGCCGAGATAAACGGCTGTGATTTCGCCTGAGTATTTTTTTTTTTTGTGCCTGATATTTTGATGTATGTTATTACGACATGGAACCTGAGTAGAAGATATGTCGTTACAAGTGTGAAAGAAATTGAAACGGTTGCCGATGGTGGGTAGCTAAACATTACGCCGCTGACTAGACAGATGCTTATTACACCTTTCGTAAGCAGTAGCTAAAACACACGGACGGAGAAGTTTTCCTCGGATGGAAATTATCAGACGTGAAATTATCAGAAGCTACCATAGTTAGTTGTAATAAGAATCTGTCTAGTTAGCGGCACCGGTGTCTAAGTTACCGAACACGGCAGCCGTTTAAATTTCTTCCACACTTGTAACGACATATCTTCATTTCAGCAGAATATCTCTCGATTGCTACACCCGGAATACAGTCTCCCATATTCCCGACAGTTTTTGGCTACCTCCTCTACGCGCAGACAAAATTCCCCGCTGCGAGAGGGATGGACTGCGGACTGGTACCGCGCTGTATATACTAGCTTAAGTAACTAAAATCGATTGAAAGCGGTTGACCGTCTGCATCTTTACTTCTCTATACCCATAGTTTAAATCCGCGAACTCGGTAGACGAGCGTAGTTATGCGATAGCCGTTTACCTAGCTATGTCGTGCCATAAACGCGAGGTGGTCAATTGCCTTTTACACATCCTCGCTCTCATTTCCTCGGCGTTGCGGACGCCATTACGCTCGAAGCCTCCCGAGAATCGCATCGCAAACTACACCGCGCTTGTAATCTATATATATGTATATATATATATATATATATATATATATATATATATATATACACTATATACTATCGATGTGCGTATAAGTAAACGCTACCCGCTGTGAGAGTACCTAGTTCTCTGCTCTCATAGCTCTACCTAGATTGTCCAGCAGCGGTAAAGCGAGCGATCGTTATGCGGTAGCCTCGGGCCTCACTCAAAGGTGTACATCGATCGCCTGGAGCTCGCGTACGGGACGTTGGGAGGCCCTATACGCCCGTTGCTCCACCGTTTCAGAGAAGACTCTGTGCACCTCGATATACTTATATATGCTATATCTTGCATTATTCTGTATATATGTATAGCTCGAATCTAGCACTCGCCACACTAAACTGAGCTGTCATACGCGGGATATCCTACTCATTCACATATTAAGTGTAACTTATAGCTTAGGGCGAAAGATATTCTTGATGGTACCCTTTCGTTCCACCGTGCGTGCCACTGGATCCACTTCTCTCGTATTCATACATGATTCACATCTTAAGGCGATGTGGCACATCCTCACCCCCCCCCCCCTCCCCCTGATGACCCGTGCCCTGTAGGTAGCAAAAATTCTAATCCAATTTTCTTGTGGCTAACGATTCTGGTGGAAAAAAATGCATTTGTACTCCGTCTATTATTACTGTTTGAAGACCTTAACCCTGTGAATAATTCCAATTTATTTTATTAACCGAACGTCGAGTTAATATATTTTTTCTCTAATATGGTCGGGTAAATTGAATCTACATCGCGCTAGTTTTTCATTCGAGTCGAACAGAAATTGACTGAGAAAGTGGATTTATCGATTTATCATGTTATCCATTTATCCAAAATATCTATAAGTTCTTTTTAATATATATATATGTATTAAAAATATACCAAAATACCAAATATAATTATCAAACTACATTATTTTTTTTTCGATTCAGGAGTAAAAATGTAAAAACTGGATTTAAAGAAATGAACATTCTCAGATATTTTGAATAGTGTTAAGCAGTTGAAGAGAAAAAAAATGTCAACAGGAAAGAGGCTTTGAAATTAAAGGGTTAAGTAGAGAAGCACTTTAGTACAGTATCATGTTTTGGACCCTTCATAGTTTCGTCCGTGGAGTACGATGGCACGCGTACCGAAACTCGTAAGACACACACGTGCTTGTATACGCAACGTCGAGTCCCGTCAGCCGTGTCACCATAGAACACGGGGGAGCGCAACGGGTGCGCGTATATAACACACGACGTCCGTTTCGGTTTCTAAACGGAACCCTAAAGGATTGTCAGCGTTGGACAAAGTGCTTCTGGTGATTATTATATGTAGCAGTAGCAGTTATATAGCACGCTGAAGAAGAAAGTCGTAAGTCAGTCTGTTATGATTTATTTTAATCAAGTCTTCTCTGATGCATACTTACGTCTTAGCATCCAGAACGATTGTGCATACTTATATTTATATTGTTTTATGTGTGTGTGTGTGTATATGTGTGTATTACATGTACTTATACTTTGGCACGACAGGAAGGTATTACTACCGTCACATATATCTAAACAGCTTGTAAAATGTATATAAGGTCTTTATACGCCCGCGTGGATAAATTACGCCGAAACTACGTGAACTTCCGGTGGGGTGGGATGAGAATCGGCGGAGAGTGTTGTGTAGCTGAGGGTTCAACGCGCTCACGTTGCGATCGGAACCTAACGCCGCGACACGCGATCCTGTAGGCTAAATGCTTTACTCATTTTTATTCCCTTTTTTTTTTTTTAATCTTAACTTTTAAAAAGGCTCGAGTGATGACTTCGAGATATAAGAAACTGAAGTGTAAGAATAAATCTACTAGTAAATTTTCATGGTAGTACGAGAGCAAATGAGGTCCCAATCATTGATCTCTTAAAAAAGACATGGCACATCGAAAATCGAAATACTGAAGGCTCTTAGCTTCCTGCATTGGCCGGCGATGGCTGTCTCAGAGATAACTTCAGAATCAGCATTTTATCTTCGCATTATTCGCCAAACGCATTTATATTGTAAACACAAAGACATGTTTTTTAAAAATTTTTTTTATTTTTTTTTTATTAAGAAAAAAAATAGTGACGCACGTCAATCGCGTTACTGAACAATAAAAAGTCAATTAAAACTCATTCCCACGCACTTAGAAATTACACTTGGAGTTGTGTATAGAATGAGATAGGGGGAAAAAAATTGAGTCGTATGTCGATAGGCCGTTTATTTTAATGCTTATTTTATACGAGTTTTGCAATTTCTAACAGCCTATTCACGAATGATTATATCATCATAGGATCGATCCTGGATCGTGCCAGGAGGAATACAACCAACGAGAGAATGAGAGAAAAAACGCCTGAACGAGAGAGAGATAATAGCGTTGCCATAGGTTATATCGGACATACGAAGTATCTTACGGATACTGTTTGCACGCGAGGAAATAGGATTTATAATGTGGAATTTATGAAAAATGTATGAATTTGTGAGATTGAACGTACGTGAGGTGCGTGCACGATGAATATTGACCCCGATCAGAGTTGTAATAAAACTCAAAGTACATTATACGACTAAATGAAATACAACGGAAACGTGACAGCGATCAATTGTAAACTAAAGAAATTTTTTATTTCCACTTTTTTATAACCTCAGATAGGGCCAGTAGTTGTAATTCTTGCGGTAACTTTTTATGCACTGCGTTGTATTCAGTATTTTTAAAAAATGTTGAAAAAAAATGAAAAGCATAAAAGAAATGTTTCTAATAAAAATATTGCAAAAAAATATTTTGTAGCCTTTTTACTATTTTTTTTTTACTATTTTTAATAACAGCCATGTTGTAAAATTCATCTTCTTATCTGTCAGAAATATCTAGTTAAAAATAGCCTAATTGTTTACATTATTTTGTACAATTCGTTTTTCCTATTACCTTTAAAAATAAAAATGAAAAAATTATTGTTTACGCTAAATGTTTATGTATGAAATAAATAAATCATCATGGCTCTTGCATAAATTTCAGTATTATTAAGATTGTTTTGGAACAGCCAACAAGCGTATAGCCACATTCACTAGTAAATAGCACTGAATTTAAAAAATCTATATTTGTCATAGAATAGATTAATTGGTGATTTAATAAAATCAATAAATTACGAATAAGCTTTTATAAATCTTCGAATTATTATGATTGTTTATTCTCTGAAACAGCCAACCAGATAATAATCACGACAAATATTCACGAGTAATGTAAGTAGCGATCGAAGACAGCGATGACGACACACGACATAACCGATTCGCAGGTTTCAACGTACAGAGTCTCGAGTTTTCTCCATGTGGATCTTCATTCGCGGTGCCGTATTGCGGGGCCGTATCGAATGCTAATTAAACGGGTGTCGACTGTATCAAAATACCTAACGGCTGCCGGGCGTCCCGTCTATATATATATATATATTTTTTCTTTTTCACTTTATACACACACACACATATCAGAAGACAGTTTTGAGGAGTCCTTAAAAACTCTAGGGATTTAAAAAAAAAAAAGAGAATCTAGCCTAATGTAAAAGAACCTAAGGAATTTATGAATTTTTATTTTTTTTTTAAATTTATTTTGAAAAAATAAAAATTATATATAAATATATATATATATATATATAAAAAAAGGGCTCAAAATTGACCCGTGACATATATATGACGAGGGGCGGAGGGGTAAATGTGGGAGAAGGTGGGAGAAGACGAAACGGAAGGTAAAACTAAGTGTAGAGTAAAGAAGAAGGTGAAGAAGCCGAAGGAAGAAGAGGAAGAAAAATATATAGAGGTTGTGGATCGCAAAGAGAGTAAAGACGAGCAGCGATAAAGAGACGCAGAGAGGCGAGAGAAGGAGAGAAAGGGTGATAGTGAATGAGAGGCCGAGGGAACGAGGAGGATAGAGTGGGAAGGAAAGAGGAAGAGAAGAAAGTGGAAGGGGGTCAGAGTATAGTTTTCGGGGAGCCACGGAGCGCCTAATGTATGCCAGTGGGCTAGCACGGTGGTCCCGCGGCACGGTGTGGGTGGTCCGCGTCCTCCTCCCGCCATCAGGCACTCCCCTATGCTTTGCTGTACGCTGCGCTTTACGCGCGTTGCTACGCTATATGCTCCCGCTACATGCTATACACGTATAATAACACACGTATGTATTGCGACACATACACACACACACACACACACACAGACACAGACACTGCGTCACTGGACGCGCGAGCGACACTCTCCTCTAGTCTCTTCGTCTTCTGTATAGCATAAGTCCTCTATAAGCTCGCGTCCGTTTACGTCACTCCAGTCGCGACACTGGCTTCGTCTTCGTCGCTGTCGCGTAACGTCATATGTGGGGGGAATCTCCATGAGGGACGTGCGATTTTTGGAATTCCGTTCTTAACGACAGGAGATACATTTATAATTACGATAAATATATAATAAATGTTAGATTTAAATCTGTGTCAAACGTTTCTGTATCAACAGATGTTCCGCAGAATTTTTTTTAAATTTGAGACACATTTCTTTCTGTCGGTTTCAAGTTTTACAAAAAAAAAGAAAATAGGTATAAAAATATTTTCTTTTTTTGCATTTTTATTTTTAGATACATTTTTTGTAAGACCAATTTGGGAAAAAAGATATTTTGTTGTTACTTCAATTTGAAGTAAAGTCAGTTTACGTCAGTTATAATATATTTTTATAATTTTTATTTAAAAATTGTGAATACGACAAATTTACAAAATCTTGTTGTTGCTTTTCAAATTGAAGAAAAAAAAATGTACAACACAAGAAAATCGGTCGAATTTAAGTAGGATTTACATTCTTTAAATTACTTTTATATACGACTTTGAGACAAAAAATGTAATATTCCGAAAAATGTCTTTTTTTTAATGACTATTATAATATTGTTTTTTTTTATCTTTGCTGTAATACCATTTAGTAATTCCGATTTCAGCGAACCATTTTAAAGTCAATTAAGATAAGCATAAAGTAAGGAAAAACGTCTACAGTGAACGTGCCAATATGTCGCGTCTTGCACTAGAGGGTCACATTGAATATAGAAGATTACTTTATGAGGAATAATTATAAATAATTGTCATCAATAGATATTATATCGCAATGATGAAAAAAAAATACTGTATGCTTTCATTACAAATACTGAAAGTTTGTATACGTAAGCTTGTATATTAAACTGAATATACAAGTGCGATGTAAAATTACAGCCGTATGTAGTAAATAAGCTGGTTATTTTAGCGTAAGCGCTTCGCACCCTCACTACTCCCTCAGGACATGATTTTTTTACGTCCCTCATAAGATCCTCCAGGCCTGTGGAGGATTGGAATGACTGTGAGTGTCTGCGAATGTTCGTGAGTTGTCTGTGAATGTCTGTGAGTGTCTGCGAATGTTCGTGAGTTGTCTGTGAATGTCTGTGAGTGTCCGCGAATGTTCGTGAGTTGTCTGTGAATGTCTGTGAGTGTCTGCGAATGTTCGTGAGTTGTTTGTGAATGTCTGTATAAGTGTCGGTGTGCGTGTCCGTCTGAGTGTCTGTGTGAGACACACCGCACTTTATTATATAGTGGATATTTCTAAAATTGAGAAATTTAACATAAAAGTCATGTAACTTCATTTCACTTCAAAATAATTCAATGACGAAAAAAAAAAATCGGGTTTCGTTGTTTTGAAAAATTAACTCACAATATTTTATTATAAGAGCCAGCATATTGAACGAGACGTTTCAAATCGTATATCTCAGCTATTACTATAGTTGAACTGCCATGTAAATGGATAATAGCACAGTATAAGCTTCCACAACCATCATCGCACACTGAGAAACAGTCTTAGCATACCTGCTCTATTATATGCTTCGGTACGTGAATAAAGTGCGTCTGTACATTGCAAATATACCCACATGAGTATGTTTCGCCCCGGTAATGCATCTCCCGCACTTCCACCAACCACCAATATATATATATATATATATATATATGTATGTGTGAATATATACTCGGACGGGTAAACCGGTCACCTCGATTAGCTTGAACACGACGACCAATAAGACGATATGACGGAGATAGAACTGATGCGTGGCGTGTGTTCCGTGCGTTGCATGCGCGTCCAGGCCAATTTGTTGGAACATACAGAGAGAAAGAGAGAATGAGAGCCCTCCCGTTCGCTCGTGCCGATTCCCCTCGAATGTACTTCGGATCCCAAGAACGAAAGCGAGACATATAATAAAAAGAAGAAAAAAAAGTAAAATTATTGCGCTGCAACATTCCGCAAGAAATATTCTAATAACTTTTTTTTTTTTTTTTTTTTTTTCTCATTTCCAAAATGGGTTATTAGCGATAACGTTGTAATGTTCCATTAGCAGTATTATTGCGTGCATCACTATAGAATGTGTGCTAGAAATTACGGGAAGACAGAACTCATGATGGAGTCTGGGTTTTATATTAATACGCTTGATGACAAATTAGTCGGTTGATTGCACGATTTAATTACAAGCTCTCACATCTCGCTTTCTCACTCCCGCATCAGCCGTCGAAAGAGTTGTCTGCTTATAGAGGAGACCGGGGTTAGATGAGTCACGTTTTGTTGTTGCTGTTTGAAGCTTTTCAAAAAATTTCGATGGTTGTATTTGGGTTTAAAATAAACACCAACTTTTGCTGTCATTCTTATATAATCTGTACATTTTTCTTTGCTACTTCGACTTTTTTTTGTTAGCATTTCTATCGGCAATAGAAAAAACTGGAAAATGCCTGGACTTGCCCTCTCTCTTACGATCGAGAATCCGACGAAATTGGAGCAACCCGATCAAAACCCGACTAGGATCCGATCGGAAATTGACACTCCTTGCACGGGATAATATATTTAGCTGCGCCCGCCAATTTTTAAATGATCTTGACTCCACTTGCCATTGACCCAACTAGCCCCGGTCTTCTTTACATACCCAGAGTCTCGTCTCGTCTTAGTTCCGTCCTTTTTCAAACTCTTCAGGCAGCAACAGCAACAAGCATCACGACGAGAAAAGAGCTCTCGGAGAGAGAACTCGATGCTCTGGCCCTGCTGTCGACTCGGTGGTATTAAAACGTTGACTTCTTTATTAACGTGGACGCAGACACAGACAGAGAAACAGGAACAGGCGTATCCCGCATAGTTGTATGTATAGCCATACATTAATACCCATAGAGTGAGGCAGAGGCGAAACCCGCTTGTGAGAGTCTGACTGGCTTTTCCACCGTCGTCCTTCCAGCATGATCTTTAGTTGTCGCATTCGTATGTATATATATATATACATATACTCGCTTGCAACGTTGTTGCGATTTCACTCCGTTCGAGACGAGTTATATCGTCGTTCTCCTTTTTTCCTCGCTGTCATTAGTCAATCTAATTACATGTAAGCGATAAACGCAAATGGATAATTGAAAAGCCTGGGAGAGCTGCAGGAAACCGTCTATTTTCTTTCTTTTTTTTCTTTTTTTTTTTTAAGTAAGTTTGCTAACCTGACGATTGACGGTATGTCATTATTTCGACTTAATAACACTGTAATTGAGGCAGTACTTGTCTACACGTTTGTGTTTTTTTCGCAAAAAAAATTATCGTGTGTTTTACGGTCCGCTCGGATGTATTGCATTGTAAAATGTATTGACTGAGATATATTCATTGGGTAAAGAGTTATTGCGAGCAATTGTTTACATTTGAAATTTCCAATTATTTTCTATAAAATAGGAATTAAATGTATGATTAAATGCTTTATAATAAAAAAATGCCTATAAAAATGATCAAATCTTAGACATCAAGTTATGGACAATTGACTAATCATATCAAATAAAATAGTGCAGCATAGCCAAAGTAATTAATCATTACTGGCATGAAAAATAATATTTTTGCAGCTTTAGTGTCGACCTAAAATTAATAACTATTTTGTCTTAAATGTATTTATACAGTATTAAATATTTCAGTGAATATTTCAATAATTGCTTATGAACATATTCACTAAATAAAGTTACGACATCTTTTAAAACCTATTTATTTATTATTATTAATAGTTGAATGCAACTATCACTAATTCCCTTGGCAAAGTCAAAAAGTGACATCAATTACTTTTTAATTGTCTCAATCAAACAATTCCTTTTTTTCTGATAATTCTTATTTTGATTTTATTTTTTACAATCTATTTCACGTTGCTTCGTCGGTTCTCCGATTCGAAGAAATCCCACAGGCTTGGGAGACGTTTAAGCATATATATATATATACAAGACTGGGGGGCAGTGTCTGCACACGCATCGGAGAGTCTCGAGAGGAGAATATAACGGGTCGAGCTCGGGTGGGATCGTGATGAAGACGTTTCTCTAGGTTAAGGGAAGTTTGACGTTTTTATGGGTCAGGCTCCAGCTTCTTCTTTTTTATTTTTCTCTCTCTCTCTCTCTCTCTCTCTCTCTCTCTCTCTCTCTCTCTCTCCCCTCTCCGCGCCACTTCACTCTGTGCCATGACTTCCATCGTAGTATATATATCTCTCTCTTTTATATACATACACGTGTGTCTCTATAGCTCTCATCTTCGTCTGGTTGGACACAGCGTGTGTATATAGTAGCGTAGCTGATTCGAGAGAGGAGCTCCCCGAACTCTTCTTTCTCCTCTTCTTTTTTCCCTTCTCTTCGTTCGTCATTGACGGGTCTATCATCTTACTAATTCCTTAATGGGAGATACTCGAGCTTTACGAACGATCCAACGGCTTCTGACGTCGCTTCTTTCTCCATACAGCACTAATATCTATCATACTCATCTATAATATACCCTCGCGCATATCACTTTTAATGTGCCTCGTGAGCGGAGACAGCGAAAGATTTCTAAATCTTTTTGATTAAGAAGCCTCGCCTGTTAGTCGAAATTAAACAATACGCTTTAATTCTTTTTTTTTACATTATTTGAATGAACATTTGATATTAACTGTAATTTTGTCAGATCAGATTTAACTGTACTGTCTACTTGCAATGTTGATATACCGTAAAAGGCTGTAAAATGTGCATTATCGTTAAATTTTAAATTACAATGTTTTTGGCAAAGAACGGTAGTCAATATTAGTTACAGAATTTATGAGATTCTGCAAACATTTTTTTTTTTTCGTCACGAAAAGTATAGCTGAAATTGTGATAGATGATTTGCGAATATTTATATTTATGAACGCATTGAGATGAATAAATCAACGAGCACTTTCATTGGTTTACCGATTTTATGCTAAATTCCAAGTTAACAAGTGGCATTGTTGCGTAAGCGCTGACATCAATCAATTTCTATTGTGTCAGATAAAAATGTGCTTGTATATAATTTTTTAAACATTTTATGCTATTTTCGAGTCTTTATGATCATGACATATATAGCCAAAGATTTCTCTGAAGATAAGTTCAATATTCTTTGGTATTGAATTTGGACGAAATCGGTAAAGCGGTTTAGATTTTACTGCATTTCGAATTTGTCAAAAAATGTACATTTTCACTCAAGTTTCCGCAAAGCTAAAGCAAGCGAGCTAAGACTTTGTACCCAATTGAAATATGATGCAACGGTATTTGTATCGGTGATTCGTAGTCGTATATGACGTGTTTTTAGTTCTTGACGATTCAAATTTCTATTAAAGTACGATTTTCAAATGTAAATATTAATTTTCATTTTTCATTAGGCTTCCTCTATGAAGAAGCAAAAATTAATAATAAATAAACTTCATGATTGAGGCTGCTTTGTGAAAAATGAAAATTAATGAGGAAGCAATGTGCAAAGTTCCACTTTGCATCCTTTTTCTTACCATCACGTGAGGCAATTGATAACACAATCAATGTTTTGTAATACTACTTCTGTAATTAACGTTAATTAAATATGCTGATATTCGAGTTAATTAGAGATAGCTGTAGTGACATTTTTCCACTAAGAAGCAATAGGCGAAGTTTATTTTAAACGATCCTCTTAATTCGTGCTCCACGAAGTATACTTCGAGGAGATCGTTACCGCAGTTGAGTACCAACATTGTTCTTGCTCGGACATGAGCGGAATCACTTTGGTATCTCAATGACGCTATATACGCCCCGTTAATCGCCTTTTGGATTTTCGGTTTCGCGATCCAGAAAGCGCCGTCGTTCTCGTTGCAAAAGCGACGCATCCGCGCGCCACCGACGCGCTCACAACGTTCGATGCTTGCCGATGCTGATGCTTGTTCTTTGCTACGTTGGTGGTCTTCGGGGATCTCTTGCTCGCGTGGACCGCGTGGAACTCGTTGTGTGCTCTCGACGACTCAACGAACGGGGCGAGCTCGTTTCGTCGACTCTTTCGCTTCAAGCTTTGGTGAGGCCCCAACGACTTTAGTCTCTGTAGAATTACTGCATTGCGCTGCTGCTGATGATCGTTTCTTCGCGAGTTCTTCGGGTATTTCACGTGTTTAAAAAGTATGGGCGGTCCCCGGGAACCGATAGTTGCATCGCGAGACCAAATATATATATATATATATATGTGTGTGTGTGTATGTGTGTGAAAAAAGTGGGACGCACACCAGCAGTTTCCTTAAGACACTGAACTTTGAAGGACAATTTTACTTGAAGAAAGTTCGCTTGGAAATATCCAAAATTCACGGAATTCAAAGATAACTAATTATTTTGTGAAATCAAAGTTCTGCTTTTCATGAAAATCTTGTTAAATAATAAACAAGTATTTTTGCCACTTTAACAAATAAGAATTGTAAAGTACAAACGATTTTTTGTTAATGTAATAAATAAAGTTGCTCGTTGTTTAACGAAATTGCAAATTAGCCAAATTTAGTTTGAAGTACAACGACTTGAAATTGACTTTTATTTCGTGAATAATAGAGAATTAAAAATTTGCTTCCACCAATTAGTTCAGCAATTAATGAACTCACAATGAATTTACACTGCAACAATGTTTATTATGAAATAATTAATATTACTTTCAATACCTAAATATGATGTAAGAGAAATTAACTGTTCCTTAGTCAAAAATCTCATAAAGTTTGTGACTATGTTGACGATATTTCTTCGCAAAGGAATTAACGTCGTACGTTAATTAACGAACAAAAATAATAGTAGATTTTCCTGGAGAATGAATTGTCATTAAATTTTACAGCTTTTTACTGTGCATCAACCTTGCAATTAGTCAGTACACTTAAGTACGTTCAATGACAGAAAATTACAGTGCACCAAAGATGTGTCCTATTGTCAAGAAATTGGAAGGGCGAAAGTGAACAAAGTTGACCTTCGACGAAATCACGTGGGACTTCGGCCGGTCAATCCCTGTGAGAAAGATATAAAGAAGAGTTAGTGGAAAAAAAAGACGAAGAAAAAAAAAAAGAAACGAAAGAGAGGTAAAGTTGTAAGAGGGAAAGAAAGAGATTCAAAAAGTGGACAAGAGAGTGGATACGGCAGTTTATAGCATACACAAACCTTAAGGTCCTAACTCAAATTTGTGGGCGGTTAGAGTCAACGGTAGCAGTTTTATGGAGATTGCATTCCGGGGAACTTTTCAGCTCGAGATATTATTATTAAGAGATCGGACTCGCGGTCTCGCGACCTGTTCTTCTCTCCCAAAAACTTCTCTTCTTTCTTACCCAGCTTCGTTCACTTCCCGCTGCGACATCCTACTCACTTTCGCCTTCAGTGCAGAGTGTAAGCAAGGTAGCGAGTAAAGGATCAGAAAAAAGAGAACTTGACAAAGATAAAAACAAGAAAATCTCAAGAGCCACAAATGTGTATATACATACATATATATATAGGATATGGTTGAAAGAGTTATCCGTCTGGTTTTAGACCGTGACCAATCTCTTCTTTCTTTCTTATTCTGCTTTTATTCTCGTCTTATTTTATGGCACAACATATTTTCAACTGCATTTTTTCTGCACCCCTCGTGAGATTATTGCTGCTGTTGTTAGCTTCACGTCATCAGGTCATGCGATGAGGTTAAGCGGCGTCAAGAGAATCATCTTCGAGGATATCGGCTGCCTGGAGCGGAGCAATCAGGCTGCGAACAAGTTTATTTCGGCAAGGTCGAACTGTGAACTCCTGTCGCATCGACGAGACAACCGGGCAAGATGAGAGGCAGCTCATACGATCGTGCTACACGTTCGGATATCTCACTCAAAGATTCGTCTTGCATTATTCGTTTTTTTTTCTTCAGATATGGATGTATTTCTTTAAATACATTGTAGAATCAGAGTGCAGAAACTGAGCAGTCAAAAGTCTTCATAAAATCACAAACGACATTTTTTTTGTAACAACCGAAATTGTATTTTTATTTTTTTATAGAAAAACAATATCTGTGTATGGGCTGTGAAATAAATGTCAATTTTTGGATTCTTCAGCACTAATGTCGTGTTTCATCATAAATGAACCACCGTATGTTTGAGGTGAGCGCACGGATATTGTTGTGTTGACGAAAAATTTATTTGACAGCCCGTGTCTGTCGAATTTAGTGGAACCAACCAATTTCGTTTCACAGTGTGGTACACATTTCAGCGCACCAGGCTCATATTCACCCCTTTTGTCCTATATTTCGGTATATATGTCCTGAACTGTAGCAAATTCTTCGAGGCGCTCGCGGATCACAGAACGAAGAGCTCTGACATTAGATATATATGTGCGAGAGAATAAGGAAGAGGAGAAGAGGAAGAAGCCGAATTCTTTGAGTTCCGCGGGTGCGCGTCTCACCGACGGCTTATCCCGTTGATCGTCTCCTCGCGCAACCTACTTCTCTTTGGCTTCGAGGGAAATAAGATTCGAATTAGCCCCGTGCCACCACACCTACTCTCGTATTATTAGGTGATTCTGTGTCAGAACGGCACGCACTCTCCCTCTCTCTCTCTCTCTCTCTCTCTGGATCCTTCATCTACATAGTAGATAGCATAATACCCATCAGAGAGCACACTTGATACTAGTATAACCCTCTTGGCTCAAATCCCTTCATATCTCGGGCTTCTTCACTCCTCGGTTTGGGTTTCACGCGAGAGGAGATCGGGATTAGCTCTCGTTTTGCCTCTGAGGCTTCTCAGATTGTATTTTCATTTTTTATTTTTTTTTTATTTTCCACAACGCTAAACAAATCTTCACAAATTCATGTTCCATTATTAACCCTTGATAGAATAGTACATTTTCTACATTGGAGGAACAGCTATTTAAAAAAAAAATAAACCAGCAACAACGTGCGCTTTGCAGACTTTTTGTAGTCTGTAAATTTTTTTAAGCATCTAAACTTATTGCAATTCAATTTGGCTACCGTAGATCGAATGCGCTGCGTGCGCGATTTAAGTAGAAGTAGAAGTAGAAGGAGGTTCATACGACATACCGAACAACTAAAATCCCGTTTATCAGATAACCAAAAAATGAAGCATTTCATTGAGACACTTCAATAGTTTACTGACCTGATTATTTATCCTATACAGTGGATACCATGCAGAGAATTATCAGGGTATTACGCACATTGCAGAGAAATATCCGGGAAATTTTCGTTAATTTTTATGATACAGTGAATTCATACGATAATGAATTTCATGGGAATTTCGAATAAGTTCATTATAGTAAGGGTTAACGACGAGGTCAACGCATTTCGTCGTCGTCACGTAGATAGCATTCGCACTCGCGTAACCGCGAACCCTCTAATTTCAGTCCCGTGCCCAATATAGCTCACTTCCGTCGTCGTATTCCTATATACCAGTCGTATATAGCGGAGAGTCAGCGTCGACGACGACGACGACGACGACGAAACGTGATGCAACGTTATCAGGGAGCCGGGAGGCACGCTTGCGGCTACGAAGACTAGTACTCGCGGCCTACACTTCCCTTTCTCTTCCTTCTCATTCCGTCTCCGACTGTGACTCCCGCGAACTCCAAGGAGGTCCTCATCATCCAGCAGAGCGCCCTTTGCGTGAGATCGTGTTCATCGTTCTCGTTCACGTTCCCCAACACCCCCTCCCACTTTTCATCTACGCTCTATCATCACTCACAAACCGTCCGTGAAGCGACGTTATATGGTCTCACTCGTTTCTCCCTCTAATTCGCTCGGGGTTCCCCCGAATATTAAATTCACCGTGGCAGCCTCTCATACGAGCCACGAAATTAAGCGATTTCCGCTGGTACTGACGAGATCGTCTTCTTCTCATCGTCGTTTGTCCGTACTTTATTCGTATCATTTCCGCGCAACCTGAACACACTAGGAGCAAAATTTCGCTCTCACTATTTAGGCTTTACTAATTGAGTAGTCTGTATATAAACTTAGCAATTTTAAATAGAAATATTGTCATTAATTTGAAAATAAAAACATAATAATTAGAATATTTAAATTAAATATGAAACTAAATATTAATATTGATTTTTCATTGATATTATTATTTTTTTCGAAAATATTTGACATGTGTAAGAAATGTATCTTTTTCGGGGTCTCTCTTGTTCTACTTAATTTGGAAAATAGAAGACGGATTAAAATTGTTTGGTGAAATGTTTTTTTGTCTCGTTTGAGTAGGTTAACGAAATTTCAGGACGTCACTCTAGTCATATCATAAACGTAGTTTCTTTTCGGAAACATGTAATGTAGTTTCCGAAAATATATATATTCGTTTAGATTTTTTTTCTAGAACAAACTGCAAAATATTGTGCCAACTTTAAAACGATACGACAAATACTTATTATTAGATGTAAACAAAAAATAGTTTTTTATTTTTACCATTCCCAACTAGTGACTAAAAAAAAATGTACATTTACCAAAATTACAATTTTTCTTTGATAATAATAAAAAATATTCTATAGAATTAAAATACTCTTATAAAAATAATTCTCTGTACATTCTTTATGCAAAACTTGAAACCTACGAAAACATTTTTGTAAAATTGACAGGGAATAATTGTGCTTAACATTTTATTGTTACAAGCACAAAAAATAGGGTTTTGTTGTAATTGTCCGCGACTTCACTACTGCAAAATGCATTAAATCGCACTGACTCAGTGTTTCACTCTAAATCACCTTTAATTCCATCAAGAGAAATACACTTGTCACAAGCAAAATTACATTTGCGGCGAAATGATTCCTCTGTGATGTCAATCGAATTCCTCTCGCCGCACAGGGACATTATTTAGAGTGTAGAAGTTTCCTATGATCGATTTCATTTACTTTCCCTCTCTTTCTCTCTTTCTCTCATCTCGAATCTCGTGTTTCTACAAGCAGGAGAAGTGGACACTATTTGATAGTGGCGAGACACAGACTGATGAAGGAGAAATGGTCAGGCATCGCGCGGGTATCCCTTATACGTATTAGAGCGAGTGAGAAAGAGAGATGGAGAGGAAGAGAGAGAGAGAGAAAGAGAGAGAGAGTGAGATAGAAAGAGAGAGAATCAACATGAGCATCAACGGGAGCTAGCAGTGTTGGTGGTCCAGCGACTCGCTGTCTCGATTCACTCTCGGTGGTGGATGGCGAGTGGCGACGACGGCGACGACTCGAAACAATGAATTTACTTCATAAATCTCAATTCAGTCTTGTGCCCACCGGCCAATTAAAATTAATCTCAGCACAGGACGACCACCGTCGTAGAATCGAGAGGGGAGTTATAGGAACGCTACGCTATGATTTGACGCAATAATAAGTATCATCAGCTACAGCAATATCAGCTACTGTTGAACGCGGTTTTACGGCGCATAGTGGTCGCGGACTTCCCGATACTCTGGCAGAAACAAGACAGAGGAAATCCTGCTGCGAGACACCTGTGTTCGTGACACAGAACAACAGACGACAGTTAACGAACGGGTTAGAAAAAAAGAATAACACCGTTGCGGACGATATATATACTATATAGGGGTTTGCGCCAACGCGAAACGGGAGTGGATTCCATTCGCGCCAAGTCCACCGCGACGTTCTGCAACGCGTTCCCGGAAACCCGCTTTCTCGGGAACACGACAGAATCTCCGATGGCTACAGTGCTGAGTACACACTGGAATCTCGTATCTCTATCGGATAAGTAAAAAAAAATTTGAGGAGATGAACGAAGTTAGGTAGAAGACACAAATAAAGTTTGAAATTTGAAAAGCTGGCTTGCTTTTCAATTTTTTTAAAAACATGTCTCTGACATTTATACTGCGTAACTGAAATTCGAAAAAATTAAAAATCGTTGTTAAAGTCTGGATGAAATATAAGATTAAAAAAACTGAAATAATTTCTACGTATTATAGAGACTCTACACCGCTCTAAAAAAAAATCAACTTTTTTTGTGGCATCTCGAAACAGGGCTGAAATCCCTAATGTGTTTTAACATTTTTTGCTAAACCATTTTTCTCGACGTTTTAGATCATTCTGAGCATCCTGACATAAAAATATCGAAGAAACTTCTTTTTTTTTTTCACGGAAACAAAGCTTCCTTTATGAGGAAGCCAAAAAGATGTTTTAATTTTTTTACAGATTCATAACTAATGAAATCAAGTAACCTCCTTGTAAAATTATGATTTACCTCTTGTTTCTTAAGCTACTGTACGGATACTACCTTAAAAGTTGCCTCCATGTTGAATATCCATGATTTTTATTCAATTCAACTCTGTTACATTACAACTCGAATAAGATGTTGTATGTCGAGATGAGACGTACGAGATGGGTAATTATCTCGGGCTAGATAATTATACGATGTCGATACAGCTTTGGCGTTGGCTCCAGACAAATAAGATCAAATTAACAGAAAAGGAATATAATGGTGATAAAAAATATCGTACGAGTATCGTGTGTGGATCAGTACGATGAAGAGGAAAACCCGTGTAGAGCGAAGATGTTTCTGCTAGCATCTTTGCTGTGTATAGTAATAGTCATGGAAGACCGGGAGGCGGACGCACCGACTATCTCGTATAATTAATAGCTTAATTTCCACCTTTCAGGAAGTCGTTATTCTCGCGGCCTCCAACGATGACGACAACCACTACTATGAAAACGGAGAGAGTGTATAGTAGAGTGAGCTAAGTGTGCGTGAAGACCGAGCGTTTCTCAAGAACCGTTTCGGATGGCCCAAAAACGCGTGTCCAATGTCCAATATAGAATTAAAAAAAAAAAAAAGCTTAACCCAAATGAAATAAATACAGATATGAGAAATGAGGCTTTTCATTTTTTTTTTTACTTTAGACCAACTCCATCCCTGCAATACTAATTTTAAAAGAGCTCCAAAAAAATAAAACAGATTCAAGGCAAACAGATCATCTGAAAAAGTAAACAAGAAAATATATATTATTGATGATTCAATTGCTTTTCGAAAATATGCTTTGGTCCAATCGTTGCTCAATTATACAATTATTTTTATTGCGAAAAAAATATACTCTCATGTTTTTTATTAAGTGACCCTTAATTACAGCTAAATCATGTAAGCTTACTTTTTTCTATTTAAAAAAAAAAATAATGAAATCGAGAGTACAAATATATTGTTTAACATTTATCAGGCAAACATTTTCGGGTGACACATGAAGTCATATATGAAGTACTCTGGCATCAGAGCCGTCACTCTTCTCTCTATCTTTTTCCAAGCTCTTTCCGCTGTCCTCCCTCTTAGCACAACTCTCGGTTGTGTACAGTATATTTTCGGCGAGCCACGAAATTAAGATGTATCGCCGAATCTGGTGCGGGTAATTTGCATGCCCCGCGACGCCTACGCGCTGCTTTAGACGAGCGCGTGAGGCAGCCGCTTATTTGCCATGGCCCACCCGTAAAGCATATCGGAAACGGTGGAGACGAAATACACGTTGCACCCGCTCCCGGCGGTTGCGGACTACCCACGAATTTCCAGTTTGATTCGTTATACGATTTATTCACAGTATTTGTATATACATGTATACTACAGTAAATAAAGTCCAGTTCCTCTCTCGGTTGATAACGACGATAACGTCATACAAATTAAATGTAGCAATGTTTTTTATGGTTTTAATGGATATATATTTGTTCTATTCTTTCCTCATGGGGACTCCTACGACAGAAAAATCAGACCCTGGAAGGGGTCATGGGAGTCTCAGAAAAATCAGGCCCTGGAAGCGGGTCATTATGAGGGACTTAGAAAAATCGGGCCTTGTGGGAGGGGGTCTCATGGGGTACTTAAAAAAATCTGGACGTTTGCCTGCCATTTGACCCCGGTCAGATTGATTGTCCTACTCGGCGGTGGTGGGTGACGGCGAGATATTTTTATAATATAGAGAGACGTATATTCCTTTCTTGTTCAATTTCAGACAGTTTGCATTTTTTTTCTTATTTTTCATTTAGAAATTAATTGAGTTTATGATTTTAAAAATTAAAATAAATTTGAACCCTTATAAAATGAGACAAAAGAGTATTTGTCCACTTTCTCCATAAGCTAAAAAATATTGTTATATTATATAAATTTTTAGATTTTTTAATCACTTTTCTTTTTTTAATCTGAATTGAATTTGGGCATCCAACAAAAATTTCTCGATTAAAAAAAAATATATATCAAAGTATTTCTTTAGACAAACATGAGAACATAAAAATGATTGGGAAGGGTTAAAGGTTTATCGAGTTCCTGCAGGGATACCCTATAGAAAATAAGGCACGGAATATTTCTGGGTTGGTAACGTCATATAAACGAAATGGTGCAATGCTCTTATGATATATTAATGGATATATATACTATATACATGGTCGAGGCTTGTCGCAAAATCACGGGAGATGAACCGCGCGTGCCACGTACGTGACGTGACTGCGACGAACCCGAAGAGGACCTTGAACCGCAGCAGACCGGATCCAACTGAGAAGCAGCGAGAGAGAGAGAGAGAGAGAGAGGAATGAGTAAATTAGGATACAACTTGTTCGGGCAGTCTCCTCTGATGTGTATATATACAAGTCCTCATCGAGCGAACATCCCTCCGTCTTTATACTATGTAGAGACCTCCCGATTGAGGGCGCGAGTTAATTATAATTATAGAGAAATTATATGATAATTATAGAGGACGATCGACGCAACGCGTTATAATCGCGGTCTTCGTTAATACGAGCGGGAGCGAAAGTCTCTTGAGAAGATTATTTTTTCCAGACTGACAGTTTGAGACGGACATGCTAAACGATGAAATTCATAAATAAGACTTTTAATTTTTCCCAGTTATGAACATTTTTTCATTGACAAAAAACATTTAATTAGCAGCAAACAAATTATTATTAAATAATAACGTTGCAATTTGTACGACTTGGATTTGCAAAATTGGATTTTCCTGAAAAATTAAAAATTGAAATTTCGTTTTTTTATTTTCTGTTTAGCTCTTGTGGCTTTTTTTGTTTTTTTTTAGGTAGAATCGAAATACAGACAGCGATGTTAATATTTTTTTTCCTCTTGGAACAATTTATAATACGATTTTTATTTAAAAAATGAAAATCTACGATTTTTCATGCGTTCATTTTTCGTCCGCGTATACATGAAATTGATTATGAATAATTCTGTGCGTGTATATGGAGAATAGAAAAGGTAAACGTGAATATATATAATCGTGGGGCCCTTCGAGAGGGTCGTTCATCATTCGCCTTGATTTATCGGCTCTCCGCTCCGCTCCTGGTGGAAAAGTCAACCCGAACGACCCCGATCCGGGTGCGCGCGCGCGCGCGCGCGCGGATCTTCCGGCTTTAATTGGCCGATCGTCGTGTACGGTAGCTGGTACCTGACGATCGTCGAAGAAGTCGAGACTCGATTTCATATAGCCGCGAGGTGAGCACGCTGTTGCCCTGCCACCGCGTCGATGTATATATACTATAGTATAATAATAATCGTTCGCGTGCAACGTGGCTATCTCGTGTACGTGCGTGTACACCACGCAGAATTGCTTCTGGGCTCGCAAGTACATGTAATAACCAGGCCAATGTAAATTCGCAAGTAGACAGTCTGCGGATAATAGAAATTTCAAGTCTCAGGAATTTTTCAAAGTTGCTCGTTTCCATTAATTAGCATAGAGAAACAATTTTAGAGAAGTGATGAATTCTATTTTTTCATTTTCTTCGTTAAATAAAAAAGAGGAATCATTTTTAAAATAATCGAACATTTGTTGCTTTAACGAAAATTAGTTTTGTCATTTACGATTTTTGTTTGCTCAATTGGTACACTGAAGAGACAAAAATAATTGCAGACTGGTCAAATTAACAATTTTACACAACCTTCACATACTTTTAACATAAATTATCCATCATTTTGAGAAACAAAATTTGTAATAGTAAAGTAAAAATTTATTGTAACATTCTTGAAAGAAACAAAAATGTTTTTTTCAATTTAAAAAAAAATTTGAAAAATTTGTCGTTACTGACAAAAAAAAAAGATTACCAGGCGGAATCAAGATAAAAAAGAATCATATCCATTGTCGAGATAATTCTTTTGACAACAATAATTTCAATAAACTCATGTTTCTCAGTAGCCCGTTTCATCGTAACCGATAAAACCCGATAAATGAAAGAGTGTGGTGCCGACAATGAATACACAAACAGAGTATCAAAAAACTGAGTACTGAACTTCTGAACTCGTCGCGTAACCCCCGCACGGTATATTAACACATTAAGGCTGGCTTGCGTGTCGAAACTCAGTGAGCCATGAGTAACAATAAGCAGAGCCCACAGGGGGGGCCAAGTCAGAATGAGATGGAGGTGGTTATATATATACATAGAGAGGGGTGGAAGGCGAGACGTACTACAAGGGGAGGAAAAAGGGTATTTTTTATTGTATCCACCCTCCCCTTTTACAGCGATCATTCGCCAGGTCGAAAAAAAGGGGTCGCCGTTGCATTACATTATACTCCGAACACATATTGCCAAACAAACGCAAACACGATCCTCTCCATGTTCCCCAAAGGAGACGGTCTTCTTTTTCACCAGTCCCCTTCTATCGAATTTCACTTTTAACCCAACAGAGAGAAGACATGTCGGATATTAACTCGATGAAAAGTACCAGAACGAGGCTATCTGTCGAAATTGAATTCCTCGTCGTAACGGGACCTGGTGTCGCAATACCAAAAATCAATAATAATCAACGAAAAACAAATCGGCGATAATGACGACTGCACGCAATTTTGCCTGTTTTCGTTCATATATTGTATATCACAGCGAATGCGCAAGGTGAAAGGTATAAGCATCAGGAATAAGTATAACTCGCAGTTTTTGCCACAAGTGCTTATACAGAGTCTTTGGATGGGAATTGAAGCTCCGTTTGTGCATTTATTGCCGATGGCTGTTTGATGATGATGACGACGTGTTTTCTGGCTGAGCACCACTTTGGCCACACAAACACTCTCCTCGGTGGCTCCAATTAAGCGGGCAACATTAATTTCAACCACCCGGTCCGAAAGCCAACGGTTTATCTCCTTCTCTCTCCTTCTACCACGACGTTCCATTTTACCTTCTTCCTTTCTCCCTTCTTTTTTCTTCTCTTCTTGACTTCTTACTTCCTCGTCAAGCTTTGTACACACGTTTCACGGCCCAGTCTCATCCATCTCTTTCGCTCGCTCGATCATCTTCCGTGCGTGATGCCTCGCTCCAACGTGCGTAATACAAACGTCGCCATTGTAGATTTTCTATGTAAACGTATCATTGCAATGTATGCATCCACTTTTATTACCGACTGTAGGTCGTGCTGCTTTCTGCGACACGTATGTCCAACAGTATATAGCTTCTTGGTTGGCAATACACTCGAGTATTTTGTTTTTCTTTTAGATTGTTTCGTTTTATTTGTGAGTTAAATATCGGTAGGCGTGAAGCGGTTCATCATGCCTGTCAGACGATCTATCGAAGGTAGAATGGTTCCAATCATGAACGTAGTTTCCGGCAACACTTTTTTCGGGAATGCCAGTGAATTCGTGAAATCATTAGACTCGTTTTATTTTGTAAATGTGCGTTATTGTATTTTTTTTTTAATTTTTCTTTTGTGTTTGCGATAAATTCCAATCGAAGTTTTTGATCAGCAGGTTATAAAATGGTGATGTAAATATGTGTTTTGAAGTGATAGCGACTTTACTATCCGGCGTGATATTATTTCTGATAAAATTGTAATTTGGTGTACTGAGAAAAGGGGTTGGCTAGCTAGTTGAGTAACAGAAAAAGTTGTGAGTAAATTTCGTGTACTCGATATTTTGGCACTTGATATTTGTACTCGAAATATGCATGTTTGTAATTTCATTGAAAATGCTGTAACTTGAGAAAGGTTCGAGTAGCTGATCCAAAATTTTGCATAAAACTTGAATAGAATGTATCGTTGTTTGATACTAAATTTCGTGACCATCTAATAAAGAGTTTATGATTCAGCGAATTTTTAATATTTTTTTTTGTACAAAGCTTCCTCTACGAGGAAGCCAAAACTGATTAACATACTTTTTCGTAGAGTTAGCTTTGTAAAAATTCAAAATTATGTGCAAAATTTTACTTGCATCTTTTTCTTTACGTTCGAGTTTATGAAGGTAAGCAAAAAAAAAAAAAGGACTTTAGCATCATAGAAAGATTTCTCAAAATATTCTCCAGTAAAAGATCCATGACAATAAATCTGTTCGTTTCGTCGAAAATTTCAGAGTGACGTAACGTGATCGAGCTATTCCGCTATGCGTGCGGCAAGATTCGTTTGGTTGATCTGTTCTTCGCGAAATATACCACCAGAAGGTAGAAACTAATAGGTGCTCAGTTAGTGATGGGGCGGCTCTCTAATGAGCCAACTCGACCGCGTCACTCTCTCCAGCACACTCTGGCTTTACCCGCGGAATACTTTTGATAATTAATTCTTTTTTTTTTTTTTTTTTACTTTTTTCTTTTTCTACCCGTAGATTCTCCTTGGTTCTCTGGCCATTGATGATGATTATTTTAGGTCCTAGAGTCAAGATGACCGCCCGCAGTTCTCATCGACTGGCAGTCAATTTAGTTTCACTCGATTTTTCTATACGTTCGCTCGGCTGTCCCGACTAATGGCATAATAAAAGTGTTGGAGACTCGCGTGGCGCTCGTCTTCATCTTCGGACTTTATAGCTTTATACGGAATTTAATAGTTTTATGATACTCTCGTTCGCCGCAGCTCTCATTTAGTCACAAAAAGAAGGGCGAAAAGCTTGTGTCGCTGTAATCGTGTTCCGCGGCCTCTTTCAAGTTAGCGAAACAATTATAAATTCACGCGGTCAATGTAGCGACTCTCTGGTTGATAATTAGGAGGTCCTATAAGAAGGAGGGGGAGAAACATTCTCACGGATTAAAATTTAACTATGGAGACTGTGAGATTTTGTATCAGTATTCAAAAAAAAAAAAAGAAAAAAAAAAAAAAAATAAGAACCGGATCTTTCTCATTCTAATGAAGCCATACATTTTATATATAAAAGACAACACGGTAATTATGCAGATTAGGATTGTTTCTGAATTTTTAAGTTACAGGGTTTTTTTTTTCCTCGTCAAAGGTTGTTTTTTTTTTGTAAAAAAATGTGAAATAAAAATCATCATTTTTCTACTTCAAAAAAATTCCACACATTTATTCTAAACCGTCTGGACGTTGCAGACAATTTTAATTAACTGATATGAAAATCTCGAAAAAAAAAATTCACGTCAAAGCTCTTCCGGTATGAGTAACAAAAATTCGGCAAGTGAAGTCAAGAATGAAATAAAAAAAAGATATGGCACATAACCTTGATAATTAATAGACTACTGTCATTCCCAATGCCATAACTCGCTAAATACTGATGCGAGTACTCTCGCTAATACGACAATAAAGAAAACGAGGTATATAAATCTCGAGCGACGAAGTCGAAGAGACATCAAAACTGCGTTATGTATAGAGAAAAGCGACAAGAAATTCCAGGATAATTGACGGACTCGGGAGTGGGCATCGGTTCTATATGCGAGAGTCAAGAAAATAATACCGTGTATAACTCCGACGATACTTAAAATCACAAGGAGAGTTATTGTTAACGTAGATGTATAAATCGTAAGACGATGGAAGGCTGATTGACGCGGGAGGCCGGCGCGTATATATACACGAAGAGTAATTACACGGCTTTCGCTGCGTTTTCCAGCACACTCCAATATATATATATATATATATATATATATATATATACGGTACATACATTTTGTCTGTACAAGGTATATACTCTCCTTACGATTATGTGAAGTGGAGAACGAAGGAAAACGCGATCGTTTCAGCCTGTCGAACTCTTATTATACAGTCTGATATCGCTTAAGACTTTTGCACGCGTCGAGAGCGCAACGCTTGGACTCTCTGAGAGAAAAGTTTATTACAATACTTGGAGTCTCTATTTCGCTCGTTTCTTTTGCGTACCACGGAGCGCACTGAACATATATAGTGTAACGGAGATATCGAAAGACAGCCGCGTGTAGTGAAGGGGGCAAGGGGGGGGAGACGTGGCCGCGCCTTAATGGAAACGAGTTAACGACCCGTGGAAACGTAAACGCAGTCACGTACTCGCACAGCCGGTATATATAACGATCAACGAGTGACCAATCGAGAGTCATTACTCAGACGTAACCGGCGGCACATATATATATATATATATATATGTATGTACACCGTCACGGGGATCTCCAACTTTTAGAGTATGGAATCTAAGAGACTTAATCTGGATCGTCGGAATCGATCTGTCGATCCTTTTCGGGATCTATATCCAACCATTCCGAAATCAGTAATCGCGGATACTCGATATAAAGAACTCTTCAATGTCGTTCTCGTTAACGTGAACGGAATGAAAATGAAAAATTATTTTGCAAAATCGCAGTACTTGTGACAGACTCATTTTTTTTAAGATGTAACAAATGCATCGATGTAACAAACGGGGATTTTTACTTTGAGACATTTTTTTCGTATTTTACAGATTTGGTTTTTTAATGTAAAATTTTGTTACAGTCAGAAAGAATTTTGGTAGTTGTTAAGCTGGTAGCGCAAAAAAAGTTTACTTTACAATTTTTTTTTTTTACTTAATAACAGAAAATTTTGAGGAAGTAAAAATTTTTTGATGCGATCAATTGCAACAAAATGGCGCAGTTTCATGCAGAAAGCTCGAAATTTAACTAAAAAAGGTCGATCTTATATTGTTCTTCGAAAATTAATTTTTATATTAAAAAAAAATCTCTTGTCCGAAGACAATTTAATTATAAAAATTGTATCCAAATTTCAAGTGACTCGTGTAAAGATTGACGGACAAACGTGGTTAGCTTCGAAAATGTCTGATCTCGCGTCTAAAACTATAACTTTATTATTGCGAATTGCGAAATCACATTTTAGGGACATATTTTGGAGTTCATTATTTTTGCATTATAAGAAAAAAAAATTATAAAAAAAACCACCGCATGTGTCCTTTCTTCAGAGAATACTCTAAAAAATGTGAAGCTTAAGGGTTTCATTTTCACTTATTTACTTTATGTAGAAAGCTATATCAAGGGTAATCCTTATTTGGTGAGCCAAAGGAAAAAAATCTAAATTTTAGTAATCATAACGTTTGTACGTTTATTTATATTATTTTTGTAAAAACCTTACAGTTTATTATTATAATAAATCATTTCTGTGGATGACTCCAATGAGAGTCGAGGAAGTTGAAAAGGAGAACTCCCTATTAATCATCAATTCTCTTTCGATCGAAACCATACTCACATTGATAATTACAACCGCCATGAAGAAACTGAAATGTTATTTATTTATTTATTAAAAAAAAAAAAATTTTAATGTGATAACGATTTACTAATGAATGTCTTCTCTCTTTCTGTTCTCAGGACGAAGTAAGTAACTCAGTGACCGACGACATCTCATTGATAAAAGACGAGCCTATTCACCGGAGAACGTGAGCTTTATTGATCGCCTATCGCCACATATCTAAAATTCTTATCAATGTAATTAAATAAGCAGTAGATCATGATGGAGATCACAGAGTTTCAAGTTGCAAAGCCGAGGAGAGCATTTAACTTCTATTGGTATATATACATATATCTATAGAGGAAGTGGCGTGAAACGGTTGCGCGGATCGGATAAGGAGATGATCGTCTCCCTGGATAGAACGAGATCCGGTGAATCTCCCGTTTAAACTGCGAAGGAGAAGTATC